>JAPXFY010000012.1:70878822-70883822 GCA_030674185.1 Monoplex corrugatus
AGAGAGAGCACGAGTGGGAGGGGGGGGGGTGAGGATCGAAAACATGTCTATGGGTTGATAGTTTCGAATAGCTCTAGCCCCCATGGGTTCTGCTATAAATACTCTGTACATTGCGGGCCCTGTGTATGGGGAATGGGGGTGGCAATTTCAAGGCACCGCATGTCAGGGCGCATGCACAAATCCACGTCCCGTTTGGTTTGTTGACATCCGCGCTCGCTACCACTATAGTAACGGCGCTGGTATTGTGTGACGAAACACTGTTTACGTCGTTGGGGGATGACCTTGGCTTACGTTCAACCTTGTTTGTACTCGCTGTGACCCCTTAAGAACTGTTCTCGTTCCCTTGACTTTTGTTTTAGGTCTGCGTGCCAAATTAGTTCAAAGCACGTCGATTTTTCTGTGTTTCCGGGTGACATTCTTGAGAAAAGTGAAACGAGATTTATATCAACAAGTGTGTTACAAAACGAGATTGTTCATTGGCTAGCATTTACAATAAGAAACGGATTTACGCACCAATCACCGCAGACCTCTGTAGGAACAGGCATCATTCAACATGGCCACGGGGAGGGGCTCGAAACGCACAGAGACGACGGAAAACGGGACATCTTTCAACATGCAATCAGATACTTACAAAACTTTTGGACATACACAAGGACACACAAATGGATACAGAAATGGAATCAACGGAAGGACAAACGGAAAGTCAGACAAGGTAAGACAAAAGGAGCCGACGTACCGGATCTTAATTAATTATGACTCAACTGTTGCTGATCATAGGCGGTCGGCCAGTTTGAGTTTAGTATAGACTCTCTAGTAAACGACTTTCCAACGTGCGTAGACTGGCTCGGACCCAATAACAATAGATCTAGTCAACATTCTTGAAAGTTTCTATTGGAATAAAAAATGAACAGATTTTTGAAATTTATGAATGTCATCATGTAGCATCATGAATTTAACACTCCCGTGTTAAACTGACAAGCACAGATATGTGACAGAAAGATCTTGAGTTGCTGTGTTCAACCCCGCCCTAATAAAAAGTAGGTTATACATTTGTTACATTGAACTTGACATATTCAGGGAAAACAGATAGAATCTTAATAGGCCTATGCCACTCTCACAAAATAACTATGTTGAACGCGAAAGCCTTTCATTAATTTGAGTTCAGTGCTGCTCTAAATTTCTTTCATCATCATCATCATTATCATCGTCATTGGCCACCCGTCTTTCAGCATTAAGACATAATTATGCACACACACACACACACACACACCACACCACACCACACCACACATACACACAGAAGTACTGACACACAGGCACATGCACACACAGTGACCTGCATCCTCTTTCTGCTCTCACAGTGACACACCCACACCAGTACACACATGTATCATACATGTCATCATCACCTTCAATGTCATTACACTGTGTAAATCAAAGTGCCCACCTGTGTTCGTTCAAGTGACATTTACAGCAGACGTTCTCCTACTTGGTGAAACATGAGGGAAGTCATGCTTGTTTTTACCCTTTAGTTTTTGTGTATGTGTTTTTGGTCTTCATTGTTTTTTTAAATTTTTTTATTTTTTGTGTGTATGCTTGACAAAGGCCTTTGGGTTGAAAATTTGTGCCTGTCTTGTTTTGTTTATATTTGTGTTTGCATTCTCATTCTATTTTTGTGTGTTTCTGGTTAACTTCACTTGGTGACATAGAAAAAAAGTCATTACCAAACTTCTTTAATCCATTGACTTCCTCACCTTATCCACCAGCTGCAAAAAACCTAACCCTTTAACACCTCTTATGGTATCCACTAGCTTCATTAGGGAGCTGGTATGTATTGTTATACATAGAAAAACTAGGATGAGATCATGGCAGAAAGTACAGGAAACTGATGGATAGTCAGAAGAAGTCAAGGCCATTTTTAAACGATTAAAGAAGGTATAATAAATAAATCTTAAATTTTGTGAAAATCATGAATTCAGATTTGAATTAGAAATATAGAAATATTTTGTTCATGAGGATTCATTGCACTCAAAGTCAAACATTCTGTATATGCTCCACCCAAATCTGCCAGATGATGAATGAGAGAAGACGTGGTTTTGAAACTGAAAAAAAGAGAGATACTTAGTCCAGATAACCTATCAAGTACTAAGCTGTCACCACCAGAATGATCTAGAGCATTAAGTGAGTAGCTAACAGGCCAGTTTTTATGTTGCTTGTGGAGATTAAATGCGATCTAAAAGATAAAAGAAAATTAATCTGTGACCCACCTGAAGATTGAACTCTTGACCTTTAAATTATCATCCTGGTAATAGTTTAACCATGTGAGATTTATTGAATCAGATTCATCGAAGCGAAAATTGACTTTGATACATGTACAGATGGATGCATGTATCAGGTCAGGTCAGGTCCCGTAGCCGGTAGGTGGCTGTAGGGGCACCACAGACGACTTGACAACCTCCCTCCATGCCTTTCGGTCTTCCGCTTTCCTCAGGGTGGTAGTGAGGGGGAGGCTGGATGCATGTATGCAAGCTTATAAATACAAAAACATGCATGCATTCACACATTGTCCCTCATGCACATGCACACACAACACGCACATACACACAAAATGAGAGCAGAAATTGACTTTGACTGTTTGAGACATGTATAATGTACACATGGAATGATGGATGCATGTGTGCAAGCATACAAACATGTATGCACTCACACATTGTCACATGTGCGCGCACACACACGCATGTACACACACACACACACACTCTCTCTCTCTGAGTTTCTCACACAGTCAGTCAGTCAGTCAGTCAGTCAGTCAGTCACTCACTCACTCACTCACTCACTCACTCACTCACTCACTCACTCACTCACTCACTCACTCACTCCACACACACACACACACACACACACACACACACACACACACACACACACACACACATGCACGCACACGCACATACTGACATAGAGTGATAGACATACACACACACTCTCTCTCTCTTTCTTTCTTTGTTTTGCTTTGTTCAGCCACAGTCCAGTTAAAATGATGATGAAATGGTTATCTGTTAGCTATCTAGCTACCTGTCTACCTGTCTACGTATCTACCTACCTACCTGCGTATCTATCTATCTATCTATCTATCTATCTATCTATTTATCTATCTGTCTATCTATCTAGCTATCCATCTATCCATCTATCTATCCATCTATCTATCCATCTATCCATCTATCCATCTATTATATCTGTCTGTCTGTCTGTCTGCCTGTCTATGTATTCTGTATGTAAGTATGTAAGTATGTAAGCATGTATGTATATATATATGTATGTATCTTTCGGTCTGTCTGTCTATCTAACAATCAATCAAGCAAGAGAGGTGTGTGTGTGTATGTGTGTGTGTGTGTGTGTGTGTGTGTGTGTGTGTGTGTGTGTGTGTGAGGTGCAGATTAGAATCTGATTTTAATTGACAGTCACCCTGGAGCAAATCAAAATTGTAGTTTGCACAAGGGTGATTATGGATAGAAATTTACCCAGTGATGTTGATCGACAACAAAGGTGAAGTCACATGCACAACTCAAAGCTCTGTTTATAAAACAGTGCTGATAAAGATGATGACACACTCACACAGTCCATAAAGTATCATGTTAGTGTACATGTGGTGTGCATAAATTTGAATTTAACACTCCACAGTCTGTTTCCTTCCATGTTAATTGTTTCTTCTTTGCATGTGCAGTTATGTGTGTGTGTGTGTGTGTCACATGTGTGCATACGCACACACACACACACACACACACACACACACACACACACACACACACACAAGCATGCATGCATGCATCATTGCATGCATGCATGCATGCTCACACTTGTGCACGCACACACGCATGCAAGTGCGCATGCACACACAAATTACAATACTATTATTGATTAATGGTAATAGTAACATATGTTTTAAATGGAAGTCACTTTGCCATAGATCTACCCCAGAGTGGTTGCAAATTGCACCGGATTCTAATCTGCGTTCCTATATACGGCTGTTTTTTGGTTTCAGTATCATATCAACAGGACTTCTTGTTATTATTTCATGTTGTTTATTTTATTGCTGTGTATCTTTTTTTTTCCAGGGAGGGAACTGGCAGGATGATTTCTTTGAGTCATTTGAAGAGACACCGTTTCACATTGCCATTCTGACCTATCTTGGCTATGCCTTGATGGTTATCATCGGACATTTTCGTGACTTCTTACGGTTTTATGGGATTGAGAAGGACAAGAGCTGCACAGAACCTAAGTTGGAGGTGAGTACAGTTAAAAACGGTGATTTTTCTCATTTATCTATTTTCTCGTTGATAAAGTAAAAATTAATGCTGAAACAGTGAGAGTAGCACCAACAGTTTTTACTTTTGATTATATTGTTAATTCTGATACTGTAGTGAGATGACAAGGACATTAGAATCTGCAATGAAAAAGAAAGAAAGTTTAGATTGTGCTCAAACAAATGAGCAAAAAAACAAACAACAACAATAACCAAAAAAACCCAAGAAAGATGAACAAATAAACACAGATTTGGAAAGAATAAATAGGCCAATTTAACAGTCAAGCAGCTTACCATGCAATCAAAGCCAATTAGTTGATGGTTGGGTGGTTAACACAGTTGGCTTGGCTTTAATTGCTTAAACCAAAAAAAAAACCCAAAACCAAAACCAAAACAAAATAAAGTGATTGAGGGAGACAATGACTGAATGAGGGATGGATGGCGGTGTGTGTCACTGTGTGTGTGTGTGTGTGTGTGTGTGTGTGTGTGTGTGTGTGTGTGTGTGTGTGTGTGTGTGTGTGTGTGTGTGTGTGTGTGTGTGTGTGTGTGTGTGTGTGTGTGTGTGTGTGTTGTGTGTGTATGTGTGTGTGTGTGTTGTTGTGGGTGTTTGAGTGTGTTTTGTGTTTGAGTGTGTTTTGTGTGTGTGTGTGTGTGTGTGTGTGTGTGTGTGTGTGTGTGTGTGTGTGTGTGTGTGTGT
>JAPXFY010000012.1:70888822-70901322 GCA_030674185.1 Monoplex corrugatus
CACCATTGAAATGGAGATACAGTGGTTTTGGAATTCTTGCATGGTCATTTCCAGGAAATTGTTGAAGAAGATTGGTGATACCACACATCTTTGTTATAGTCCACTATACATTGAAAAAATCTCTAAGTTGATTGTTTGGAAACACAGCACAGTCTGTTTAAAATCGGATCATACCTTGATGATGAGGCCATCTTCAGTAAAATCTCTCACGACTTGCCACAAGCAGCCTTGCCACAGTCTGTTGAATGTTTTCTCAAAATCAGCCAAGTTCTTATTGATGTTGCAAGTGTTTTGAGTTGATTTGAAACCATTTTGTTTGAGATTGATTTCTTATTTAGTTGTTTTCGAAGAAAATGCTGAACTTTTAAAGTTAAAGAAAAATCATTGTATGTAATGTATTATCGATAGATATCTTTAGTTTTATGTTCTTTTGTTTTGTTTTTGTTTTTAGGACATTCTTATAGCTATTAGTTTCTAGTTATGAAAACATACCAGAGCTCTGTTAAATTTCTTTTGTTTTGAGTTTGCTATTGTTTTATTTCGATTTTGTGTTTTTAAGAATTTCAGTAGAAAGTGGATTTCATTTCATTGTTTTTGCTATTAGTATTATGCAGTGTCTTTTGTTTTGATTATAAATTAATTGCTATGAATTCTTTTCATGAATGATGTTTTCTCTTTCTCCAGGGTTATGTCCCTCTCCTGCAGAACTGGGAGAGTTTTTACACACGCAATGTTTATAGGCGAATCCGTGATTGCTGGAACATTCCTATTACCAGTTGTGCTGGTTCACACATAGATGTTCAGGAGCGGGTTACCAAAGATAACGGGTGGAACTTTGAGTATGTTGTATTTAGATTTTGCATGCTGAGCTAAGACAGAATGTAGCTAGCTGCATGAATTGGTGGAAGGAATGATAATAACTCCAGCTTGTGTCTGTTCTGTGGTATTCTCTACTATCCGCATTGTCCTGTCATCATCGTTTGGTAATTTTAGTTGGCGTTTTTTTGTTGTGTTATTGTGTACATGTTTCTGTTGTCTCTTCATGAATCAGGGTTGTGCATGATGGCTCCTGTACTGGCGGGTGTATAATATAAACTGTAGTCTGGTCTGGGGCTGTTGGCTTTCTTTTGGCTTCTCAGCTGAAGAGGGTATATGTACTTTAATTGGAATGATTCTTTGAAAAGAAATAATGTAAGTTATGTACATTTTCTGCACTCTACTCTCAAAATGAAGAGTAGTTTAGCTCAGAATGGAGAAATGTTAATCTGCTGAACTCTGCTTCTGTCGTGAAGAGTCAGAGTTGTAAAGAACTCTGGGAAAGGTCGATAAATGAGTGAATCATTCAGGTCGATAAGTGGTCATGCCCAAATTGAGTGCAGAAGTTAAAACTTGCTGATGATCTGAAAAGAAGTATTTTGATAGCTTGCTTTTGTTGCATTCCAGTCACATGGTAAGCAAACTTGCTTTACATTTTGCATGGTCTTTCTTTTTGCTTTTTGTTTTTTACATCTTTTGATTCATTACTTTTAATTCATTATTACTAATAGTAATAATATTAGGTTTGTAAAGTGTAATGACTGTAGTTATTGTTTCTGTATTTTCGTTGTTAGGTATGTAAATTATAGTGACTGTAATTAGTGTTTCTTTACCATTCAAGATGTAATAGTACTAATACTAATACTGATAGATCTGTGTCAAGACTTATTCCTGAACAGGCATGGTTATTGTATTGGAGACAGTCACACTGCTGTACCCTTCGCTCAGCATGCAGGCATGCAGCATGTGTACATCTGGGAATGAGTCATCCTCATCTGCAGGTGGATGTTTAGTTTGACATGCTGGTGTCATTTTCATCTGTTTGTTTATTTTTTTTATGTTTTGATTGTTAGCTGCCTGGATGTTCATGGGAGCTGTGGATTTTGTTGTTTGTTGGGTATGAGCACGCAAGCTTCACTATCGTTGTCATGTCCTGCTTGCTACTGGGACTTCTGGTTGTTTTAAACAGGGTTTTAGTCCTCTCCTGGTTTCATGGGAGAGTTTTTACACACGCAATGTGTACCGTCATGCGCGTGACTGTTGGAACCGACCCATCAGCTCAGCCCCTGGCAACCATTTTGATATCTTGGAGAGGGTCTCCCACGATCACAACTGGAATATTGAGTATGACTCTGCATTGTTGGCTTGGTACACCTTTGGCTTTGGCCTTAATCTTTGCTGTATCACTATTTATCCTTTGTGTCCTTCAAAGATTAGTATTTTTTGTGCCTTTTTTTCACAAGTAGAATGGATGTATGGCATTTTGATTTACTTTGTTGCACTCCATGTTACTGAGGATTTATGGGTGTATTACTGTGTATGTATAATGTACACTTACCTCTATTGAAAGTTAAATCTCAAAGACTGTTAGTGTTACTGACATTATCTACTAACTTAAGTTACCACACAGAAAATTGATTTGAAAATTCTAGATTACACCAAAACTGAAAACAATGTTCAGCAAAGACTATAGATTATATCCATATATCAAAAACTATTCTGACAGTATTGTACAAGAAAACTTATCACACTATCTGTTCAACTTCACACAATGCAAATAAAAACTATCCTTTTTCTTTTTTGAACAAAGAATATATTGTATACACACAAAAGAAGAAGTTCCCAGTATATAATTACAAAGTAAATTGAGGCAGATCTTCATTGGTTTAGCACCATATAAGTATGATGTTATTATTATTATATACAACACCCCCTTTCATACCCAGCTCTTTTGCATACTTAAAGAATGGGCAGTGGACAAAATAAAATCTGATTGGTTATAGTAGAAGTCATCTGAGAAGCACATTAGGAGATCAAGCTGATGCGTTTGTAAAAAGTGGTTTGATATTGACAATGTTTATACACCATTCTTTTAGTTATACAAGGTCTCATTTTCCTTATGACAGATTTTTTGAAAGACTTAGATCTGGTTAGGATGAAATCTTAAGCGGTATTGAAGAGTTGCTTTTAAAAAAGTCTAGATATTGGCTTGACCAGTGCTAACTTAATTAATCGGTTAAGATTTGCATTTCTACAGTGTTATTTAGTGTCTGCCCACTGTAGTTGTTGGATATGTCAGACTGGATCATGCTTTACAGTGATGAACCTGAAAGATGAATTTATATTCATGAACGTTAACTACCATAAAGGCTTCCCTGTAACTTGTACAGTCCATGAGGATTGCTGTGTTAAAGACCTCAGTTTCTCTTAGGACCAGCATTATGAAAGTGGCTCCCGTCTCCGCTTCTTCATTACTTTGATTTTTTTTCCAATCCTGAAGAGGAACAGGTATTGATATATAGCTGGATGGATTGGGTTGGTGTGTTCAGTACAAGGCACAAATCTGGTCTCCCATCAGGATCATGTTTGAGCTCAGCTTTCAGGAACAAGTGCTGTTACCACTATACTGTCATCATCCCCTTCATTTGTCATTGTTGTACATGTTCTGGCAAGTTGTAAAACATTTTTTTTTATAAGATTGATAAATTAGAAACACTGAAACGTTAGCATTCTTTTGATCTTGAAATGAATTCTGACTTTGATATTTAATGATATCTACAAAAAAACGAGTTTGGTTACATCATCTCTGATTGATATTAGAAAAAAAAAATCTCCCTCCAGGTTGAACTGTTCTTGGGTAAGATGAATGCTTGAAAGAACCCCAGTCATTATTCAATGAAAATCTGTTGTTAAGTGCTGTGTATGAAAGGGTCCCAGAAATAGTCATTTTGATTATCAGTTCATTGAAAAGTCCTATGTGTAATATTTGACCCACAAAGGATTTTGTTTATAAATCTATCTTCAGCATAAAACGTAGCCTTCTTTGTGTAATATTCAACTCCTAAAGGATTTTGTCTATAAATCTGTCTTCTGTATAAAATACAGCATTCTCTGTGTAATATTTAACCCCTAAAAGATTTTGTCTATAAATTTATCCTCTGCATAAAATAGAGCGTTACAACATTCTTTGTGTAATATTTAAACCCTAAAGGATTTTGTCTATAATATAGTATAAATCTGTCATTCTGCATAAAATATAGCATTCTTCCTCACTATCCTCTCACCACAATACCGCAAAAGAATCATAATATATGAAACTGTGTGAGGAAACTATTTCTACAGTTTAAATGTAATATTAGAAGAAAGACAGTTTCTACAGTTTTTAAATTCAATATCAGAATGAGTAAAATTGCAGCCAGCTAGTATAACCTAGAGTATCTCAGTTCTCATGGCTGAATAAGATAACGCAGTTCATTCTGCATTGTTTTGGCATATTTCCAAGAATAATGCAAACAAGCGGGAAACATATTTTATAAAGAGGTGTGCGTGTAAAGGAGTGTAATAAAGACGCAGTGGCTCATTATTTTCATTTTATCTATAGCCAACTGCTGTGATTATAAAATTGAACCATGTGTTATTAAATGAAAACATATCTGTAATTCCATGGCTAGGTACTTAAGTGAATAAAATGTTTTGAATTGACACTGAATAACTCCACAGAGAGAGAGGGAGAGAGAGGGGGAGAGGGAGAGAAGAGAGAGAGAGAGAGATCATCTGCTGTGCTTTTTATATTTTTTCAAATTTGGTGTTTCCGTGGATCCATACACAGTTCAAGGAAAGTGGTGGCCTGTGTATTGAATGTCTTAAAAGTTGGCTGTAGATAAATGATCCTTGTTCAGTACTTGATTTTTGCAAGAATTATACTTCTGTAATCATGACTGCTTTTCACTTTGGAGCGCCTTATCTATTAGAAACATTCTTAGTTATATTTGTTTATGTTCTGTTTATTCCTCACTGAGCTTTGGCTGTAATTTAGTAAAGTACAATCACATTACAATGAGAGTGTCCAAAGATTTGGGAGCATTGATCCCTTTCCCAGAAACCCATATTCTCCCTCATAGTGCTTTGAATAACATACGTGATACAAGTTTATTTTATTTATTTATTAAATTTATTTTAACTGTCAAACCTTTTCCAACCATATTGCCCTCCTTGAAACTATGTCATCATGAGCAACTGCCACAAATACAGAATAATTTTTATGTTACATGTGCAGACACATAAATTACATTGTGTATTTTTTATTTTTTTGGTGTATATTCTGAAGCAGTACATCCAATATTCCAGATTTGTTTTTGTTTTTTTAACAGTGATAAAGTTTTCAAGGAGCTATTTTGCTGTTTTCAATATGTTCTTATGCATCCCTTTATACACAGGTTATCCTAACCCATTGCTCGTCCTTGTATCAGCAGATTTTATTCTGTATTAAAAAAAAAGGTTAAAATAAGGGTGGTGGTGGTGGTGAGGGATGGGGGTAGGCAGATTTGCAACAATAAAGATTCACATCTGTTTCATGTTAAAGTGAAGAAAAAACATTGAGAGCATGTCAGGATGTTGTTTATTGGGCTGTTATCTTGCCCGAGTGTTTAGAATTCCTGTAAGCAAAGTAGCTTTTTAAAAAAAAAATTTTTTTATACAGGTAAACTGTTTTCTTCTTGTAAATTCCCTAGACCCCTAAGTGCCCAACTCCAAAGACTGTTCAGCCCTTGGCAAGATGCCATAAGATGAAAGGGAAACAGCTACCCTCATCCAGTGAAACAGCGTTTATGTTTAACATGTTTTTTTTAGTTGAATTTTTTTGTTTGTTTTAGTTCTGTTGTAGAGTAAATTAGGTATACCAAAAGTTACTTTTCAAATATATTTTTTAAAGTTCTGTTCTAGTATAAATTAGTTATACAAAAAGTTACCTTTCAGAATGTGTAAGTGTTTGCTCTTGAGAGCACTGTACATCGTGTTGATCGCAATTTGTAAGGCAGACTTCTTGTTGATCAGATTGGTCTGTGGTCTTTAGTGTGGAAAATACTCTTCTTCCACATTATGTCCCTTTGCTTCATAAAGAGGTGTTGGTGGTTCCCCCCCCCCCTCCCCCACTAACCCTATAGCTTAGCATCAAATAAAGATGTCATGTAATAAAGTTTCAGTGATATGTATGCAGATTTCACTATTGGTTCACATCAGAAACAAACTAGAAATGAGAATGAACCAAAACTAAAAGTGAAACAACAAATGAAGAAGCAAACAAGTTAAACAAATATAAATGAACTAAAAGTGAAACAACAAATAAACAAGCAAACAAGTTAAACAAACATAAACAATTAAGACAGCAGCAAACCATCAGAGTATCTTGGTCTATATACGTGCAGGAAAGAGTAGCCACTTTGAGACCCCCCATCCCACTTCTCTTCATCTCAAATCTTTGGATTCTCCTTACCATTATTAACATTCTTAACCCTTTGACTCCCACACATGAACCACCAACTGCAAAAACTTAACCCTTTGATTCCCTCACGCTATCCACCAGCTTCCTGCAGGAAGCTGGTGGATAGGGTGAGGGAATCAAAGGGTTAAGTTTTTGCTTTGCTAGCATGGTTGGCAATACAGGATGCTGGTGGATAGGGTGCGGGAGTCAAAGGGTTAATCTGAAGTCTGCTGTGCATTCTATGAACAACCTATTATTTAAAAACGCTCATGTCAGCCTTCCTTTCAATTGATTTTTCTGAGTTTTATGTGTGTGAACTTTTCATTCTGCTGTTGTTTCATGCTTATAACTATAATGTTTCTCATGACTGTTCATTTTCTTTCTAAATGCTGATTCTTGTAAAGATGGCTGACTGACAACTGTCACTGTGGTAGACCGCACTGTCAACTTTTATTTGTGCTACAGTTGTTTAATTCTACTTTTAATATTATCTCATAGCCGTAGCATTTTTGTTGATATTTTCTAAATGTTGCTTCCGATAAATGTTTCATGTGATGAGTATTTCACTGTATGAGTGCACTTTTCTGTGGTCTTTTTTAATATTCTTTTTATTCTTTGTAAATGTTGATTTGATTGCACATTGTACTAAATGCTTTTTCCTTGCATGAGATATAATTTGATTGGCATGTAGCGTGCGCGCGTGCGTGCATGCATGCGTGTGTGTGTGTGCGTGCGTACAAAGGAATTGTTCCTTTATGGACAGGTCTTTTAAAACAAGAAATTTAAGTGTTCCATTTTTTTCCAAATGCGTATATATGCATGTTGTTTTACCCACACTGTGCAGGCGGTATGTATAACCGCTCAGCCTGTGCACACTATCTTAGGTGAATGTGCTTGCTTATTGTTTCATGTTTCCATGTAAGCCACTGACACTGACATGACTTACAGAGTCTTTAATGTGCATATTTGATGTTCTGTGTACGTACATGAAGAGTGTTTAAGCATAAAACACTAACAGGTACACATGTGTTGACCTGGGAGATTAGGAAAACCTCCACCCTGTACCCACTAGGCAGCATGGATGACTTTTTACCAGAAGCGGACAATATCTTCACTATTTAGCCTTTAACTAACCCTTTGACTCCTGCACCCTATCCACCAACTGCGAAAACTTAACTCTTTGACTCCCTCACCCTATCCACCAGCTTCCTGCTGGAAGTTGATGGATAGGATGAGGGAATCCAAGGTTTGAGTTTTTGCTTTGCTAGCATGGTTGGCAGTGCAGGATGCTGGTGGACAGGGTGAGGGAGTCAAAGGATTAATGATTACTACATACAGAGTTGTGATATAGCCTGTTTTCAAGGTTTAAATAATTCAATGTCTGACAATGAATAAATATAAACAGTTAATGAGCATGATGTGAATGTGTGTCATCATCAGTCAGTCTTTCTTTTGAGTTGTCTGAACAGACTTAATGTATTGAACAGTGTGAGATCTTTGTATTGATGAATGTTACTTTAGGTTGGTGTATCGATGGTCTTTATGTAATAATCTATAATTTAAAAGAAACGTGGAGGTTTTATAACACCTTGCTAGAAGATAAGCTAGGATTATTAGATTTATAGGCACACAATAGGATCTCAGTTGCACAATAAGGCCGTGCCTGTTCAATATTAGGAAGTTTATGGTTTCATGCACATGAACTAAATTAAACGTGTGAATGTCTGAAGGTGGACCTGCAATGTTACAGCAGCTGTTGCGTGAAAAGCACATGTGGAAAAACACGGGTGTTTTGTGTTATTAAAGGTTGTGAACCAGCCTTGTTCGTACTGGGTTTTGTTGTGTAATAAAAGTCACTGGGGCAGGAGGGAGTTGGGGAGGGGGGGTTGTATGTCATCCAGTAGTAAGTAGTGACAATATGGCTACAGAAATGTTAGAAAAAAGATCAGTACCTTTCTGCATTCCTTTGATGAAACATCCATTCTTGTAAGTGACTGATTCCCATCTGTTGAGAAGGTCCAAAAATTCTAGGCAAGTAGAGTTGATATGTTTTAATTTCCTTGGTCATGTCCACTTGTAAGTCATCTAAGCCCCCCCCCCACCCCCCTTCCCCTGTGGGGATGTCGGGTACTCTTTTAGTACAAATAGTATCCCCACCTTCTGGAAATTCTGTGCTAGAAATTCCTTCTTTTCTGTCACTCTCTTTGTTTCTGACTTGTTTCTTTGCTTTCTGTCATTTCTACCTATCCTTTTTTGCCTTTGCTGGTCCATTCACCTGTATGTGTTCAATAAACATCTTACGTACTTTCTCTTAGGATTGATAGTTGAGTACATGTATTAAGTGCATTTTTGGCTCTAGGAAAGTGAGATATGCATAAGCAATTATAGGTAAGTTGGTCCCGTTTTTATAGATGATTTAGTGTCTTTAGTTATGTTTAAATTTGTTTTCAGATATGTTTTTTTAAATCCCCTGTGTGATAAATTGGATGGACTGGTCAGCGCCAGGGGCATCTCCTTAGATTATGTGCGTGAATGCATTGATCTGTGTATTTGATTTTCTTTTCCTGTTTTTTTCCTGTTGAAGTATTGTATATATTTTGAAACAGTTGTTGCCCCGATATGACTGGACTTTAAACAAAAATAACAAAAAATCGTCTAAGCCTTAGAAATACACATCAGAGGTAGGGTTCTTTCAACTGTGGGAATAGATCAAAGCCTGAGGGACTTCTATCATAACGGAGTGGAAGGAAAGAAAGCAATGTTGTATATGGTGATGTCCTGTCTCTTCAGTTCTGTTTCAGGCTTTTAACCCTGGTCTTGTCAGTGACGGTTTTCCAATTAGCTGTCACCCTCATTTTTGTGTTCTCATTTAACCCTTTGACTCCCGCACCCTATCCACCAACTGCAAAAAATTAACCCTTTGACTCCCTCACCTTTTCCACCAGCTTCCTGCCTGAAGCTGGTTGAAAGGGCAAGGGAGTCAAAGGGTTAAGTTTTTGCTTTGCTAACATGGTTGACAATGCAGGGTGCCATTGAACAGGGTGCAGGAGTCAAATGGTTAACAGAGTCTCTCCAGCAGTGAGACACAGCTGTTTTTGATCTTCAATAAGCTAGTATGTGACCCAACTTGCTGCAACACATGTGATCCATGGCTAGTAGTATACAGTGTTATGAATGATCTCTTCACATGTTAGTCACCTGTTTTCATTCAAAATTACTGTTTTTCTTGTGAGTTGCTTCAAGCTGACTCTCTGGACTGTGCTTGACTTGATGTCATTTCGTCCATCATTAAAGAGTAACACCCACCTATAAATAGCAACATGCGAAAATCTTGTGTCCCATGTATATTTTGTAGTGTTTTTAATATATTTGTGCCAGGTACTTCCTATATAAAATTCAAATTTAATCTTAACATACTTCTTCAATGCTGAATGTGGCCATGACGCTTTGAATGACTGTACCCACCTTAATGTTTTCACGAATGATGTAACAATATTTGCTCATAATGTTGTAATAAAACCACGGAATAATTGGAATGCACAAAGTTTCAAGTTGCTGCGACAGTTACTTTTTAAGATATTGCAACATTCTTACTGTATATTGGATGACTTTGTATCTATGACCATGACCCAGTGTAAAGGAGAAGAAAAAAAGGCCTGTAGATGAAAGTAAAATGTTATACAATAAAAGGCAATGTAAGGACAGGTGGTTAGTTTAGGTTTATGGCTTGGAAAAAGAGTGGTGTGCAGAGTATAAGTGAGATTAAAAAAAGAGGTGTGTGTGTGTGTGTGTGTGTGTGGTGTGTGTGTGTGTATGTGCTGTTTTTGTGGATCAAGGGGTAGAGAATGAATAAGAGAAATGAGGTGGTGGGAATGACACATGATGTCAGATAGCTTAGTGGGAAGGGGTCATGTATTAGGTTGCCTATAGGTGGGTTTCTATAACACGACTCTGCAGGGGGTGGTATAGTCGGCAAATAGAGAGAGGAGGATGGCAATGAACATCAGGGCATAGCGTATAAAGAAATACATTTTACTGCAATTTAAATATATTTATTCATCTACAGATTGATACAAGGACGGATATAGAACCTGCATACTAAATAGGTCCTCAAGACATCACAAGCATGTAGAACTTATGTGCTGGTTTTTGTTTATGCCATGATTGTTTTGTATCTTACCCATCACTTGGCATTTGTGGCTTCTGTGAACATGGAATTTATTCTGAGTGCGTAGATGCTATTTTGAGAAACTAAAACTGAAAAACAAGATTTTCAGCTTAGTTCTGTCCACTTAGTTTGCTCAAGGCAACTTTGCAATGTGCTGCTGTTTTCAGTTACCAGATGATGGAAAATCCAAAGTAATGATTATCATTGCTGTAATCCAATGCTGGACAGGTCTTGCAAAACATGTTCAGGGGATTTTAATTCAAATCCCCTTCTGATAAACATAGTTAACAATATTTTAAAAGTGCATAAGCTGAGCGAATGTGAGAGATAATGCTAACTGCAAAATACTTGACCGAGTGGTTAAGAAATCGGTGAAAACTTGGTTGAGTGTTTTGCAGTAAGTACGGTCTCTTGCTTTTACTGTGCTTGTGCTCTGACAAGGTATAGTTCAGTTAAGTGCTATCAAAATGTTAACTTTCTCTGGAATGTAACACGTTTAACTGAATGTGAGTTGTTAACTTTCTCTGGTGGATAATGCAGTTAACTGAGTATGAGTTTGTTTTTAACTGTGCCATTGTGATAATTATTTGACCAACTTGCAACTTGATATGGAAAGATAAACAAACATTGTTTTGATTTATGTATGATATATGTTATCATGATAAGTACACATAAGTCACCCAACAACAGGGTTATCCTATAGAAAACTGGTGGATAGGTTGAGAGAGTCAAAGGACTAAATTGTAACTGATTACTTGCGATAGTGTACTGAAACCTATAGAAGCATCCACTTTGCAAATTTGGAAAAGACATTGCAGCGTCAGCTGAATATTTGTTGTTCTTTTTTCATGTAATTTATTACTTTTTCTGATTATTGGGAGCTGGTTAAATTCCTCTTTTTTCCCCCTGGTGTTCTGATTTTGTTCACTGCTTCTCTTTTGTTATTTCTTTCGTTGTTATTAATATGGTTTTGTTTCTTTTTTGCTTTCTGTTGGTTATAAATTTTTGCCTTTCATTTCTTTAAGTTTACGATATTCTTCTTTTTTTTTCTGTATTTTTGGAATGTGTGCATCATTTTATTACTCATCTTCATTGTTTCTTCCCTTGTCTTTTTTTTTTTTTTTTTTGTATTATGGCTTGTTTATTTCTTTCATGTGATTTCTTTCTTGATATCATAATTTTTGGGTGGTGTTTCTTTGGGTTGTTGCATTTTCATTTTTTTAAACTGATTTCACGGGTTTCTTTGTTTTCATTTTCCTTCTCTGATCCCTCCCTCCTCCCATCCAAATGCTGTCATATTTTCGTTTTTTTCTGATTTCAACTTTGTCCTCTTTGCTCGAGTTATTTTTTTGTTTCAGTTTTAAAGGGAATAGGGTGACAGTTTTTCAGCCACAGTTGTTCTGAAAGAATGCTTCTTGCACTTTTTTCCCCAATTTTTCTTTTTCTGTTTTCATCTTTTCTTTTCTCTCTTTTTTCCTGTTTGTTGTTGTTGTTTGTTTGTTTGTTTGTTTGTTTGTTTTCTTTTCATCTTTCTTTTCTCTCTTTTTTTCCTGTGTTTGTTTTGTTGTTTGTTTGTTTGTTTGTTTGTTTTCTTTTCATCTTTCTTTTCTCTCTTTTTTCCTGTTTGTTATTGTTGTTTGTTTGTTTGTTTTCCTGGCATTACATCCATTTTTGTCTCAGGTTTCTGTATTACTCTTAAGTTTTGCATGTCTTTATTTCATGACTCTCGTTCTCTTAGTTGCTTTTGTCTCTGTCTTTTGTGTCCTTCATTTCTTCCTCTTCCTCTGTCTTCTCTTATTTGTTCTTTTGTGTCCTTCATTTCTTCCTCTTCCTCTGTCTTCTCTTATTTGTTCTCACTTTCATGATACGCTTCTCTTGACTCTAAATCCCTAATCTTCTCTTTGTGTGTCATTTAGTTTCTGATAATTTTGTTTGTCCGGACTTGTATTTTGGTTGTTTGGTTTTATGTTTGTGTACATTATATACACCCGTAAGAAATTTCTTTTTTTTTGTGCTTTTATATGGATTTGTTTATGA
>JAPXFY010000012.1:70906322-70946322 GCA_030674185.1 Monoplex corrugatus
TCACACACACACACTCACACACAGACACACACTCACACACACACACACACACAGACACACACACACACACACACACACAGACACACACACACACACACACACACACACACACACACACACACACACACACACACACACACCACTCACACACAGACACAGTCACACATTCACACACACACACACACAGACAACACACACACACACACACACACACACACACACACACACACACACACACACACACACACACACACACACACACACACCACAGAGTAGTAAATATAAATTCAGAATGCAAGTAAATGGCTTAATCAAAATGGACATCTGGTGGAGGAAGAGAAAAATGAGAAACTTGGCAACTTCTCTACTTTTGTAATTTATAACTTTTAAGTGCTTTAGCTTGCAAACTTTTTTTGAGATCTACATGTACAGTGCTTATAGAATACCAGACTTAAGAGTTTGGAATTAGTTCAAGAGGGGTTCTTTGCAGCTGGACAGTTCTGTATGCGTTCCACCCAAATCCTTCAGCGGTTTGTCTGGCAAACTCCTTTACCATGTACAGAACTCTTTATGAGCTGGCAACGTTTTCCAATGGGTACTGGAGGGGGTTGGGGTGGGGGGTGGGGGGAGGTATGTATGAGTACTAGCTATAATGTGTCTTTTATTGTTGTATCTGTGATCTGTTTGCGTCTAAAAATGCTTATCTTTGCTTGGTTTTGTGTGATGAAAGCAGTGTGTTGTAAGTGCTTAATTGATTGTTATTTAATTGTAAATATTGTTTAGTTTGTTTATCTGTTTATTTGCATGTCAGTCTGTTTGTTTATCTGTTATTTGCATGTCAGTCTCTGTCAGTCTATCAGTCTGTCTACTTATATTCATCCATTTGTCTGCTATTTACAGTATTTCTTGTCTCTATCTATTGGCTCATGTATGATTTATGAAATGTATCTGTGCAATCTCTCATATTATTTATGAAAGGTATCTGCATGTACAATGTGCCCCTGATTCATCATTCAGATTTATTTGTTTTGTTTAGTTTTGTTTTTTTGCTTTGGTTAATTGTTGTTAAAAATCAGATAAGATATTCTGTTGTTGGAAAGTGAAAAGGGATAGGTATAGAGGGTGGAATGCTTTTTGTATTTTGAGTATACTCACAGCAAGTTAATTATGATTTTTTTCATTGTTTACTAAAGACTAAAGTTAACAGATTTATAAAGAGAATGTGTCCTTTTCACTTTTTATTTTTAATTTCCTTATATATGCTTTGAGTCTAGTACTTTTCAAGAATGTTATTACTGTTGTTGTTGTTTAATTATTTTACATGACATAATATTTTTGAATGTTGATGGTGCTAGAACCCCAGTTTCTCTGAATGTTTTCAACAAGTGGCCTCGCCTGTCCATGTGTTAAGTGTCACACCCAGATTCTTTCTGTTCTGACATATTTTTCCTGTGTGTATAATTCTCCTGCTGTTCTGTATGTTCAAAGTTTTCCATTTGGAAAGACTTCTGCCATGTTTATCCTTCTTTCCACGTGTTATCTATCCATATATACATTTCTGTGTGTACACCAGAGAAGAGGAAAATAACCTGTTCAGTGCATACCAGTCTGTCTTTTGTCTGACAGAATGCTTTTGTATCAGATGTTATGTGAAGGCTGAGAATAGCAAGATGTTTTGTCCTCTGCGTAAATGGAGTGGGGGTGAGGGCTGTCTGTTTTGAAAGACAGCACCTGCGCCATAGTATTCTGTGCCTGTAGCTCTCTTGTGCCCTGGTGCAAGGAAGAAAAACTGAAACAGAAAATGCAGAGGAACAGTGTCAGTATAGATTAGAAACAGCAGTATAGATTAGAAACAAACAACAACAACAACAGTAACAACAACATTTTGATGATTTTGTTTTGAATTATCATAGTACCAAGAAAATAGACTCATAGAGACTCTTTCCCAAAATATTTTCCTCCTGCATCTCTAGCTATGCTTTGTATTCTTTCTTTTATCTAAAAGTGATACAGTTCTCCTTTTCCTTCCTGTTTTTTTTACTCTGAGCAATTTGAGTTGGTGATATGATTTTTCATTAACATGCCGAGCTCAGGCTTTTGTACCATCAAAAATCTGTTATGAGTCTTCAGTTACAAGAAGCTGGAACACTAAATAGAAATAGTAAAGATACTTTCTACCAGTAATTTACACTATTTAGTTTTATTCTTTTCACTTCTTTTCCTCAAAGAAAATTGGGACACATCCAAACTATTCAGCTGCATGTTCTCTTGCTGCATGTTGATGGCTTGCTTGGTGGTACGGCTGACACTAATGTGTTTTATTGTTTGAAACTAGGAACACTGGTCGCAAACTGCACGTGATGAACTTTGGCTCTTACAACTATCTGGGGTTTGCTGAGAACAAGGAACTGTGTGCCATCAACGTGCAGGAAGTGACGGAAAAGTACGGTGTGGGGGTGTGTGCCAGCCGACAGGAGTTAGGTAAGTGCCATGAGCATTCTCTGACATGTATGTTTACGCTGTAGAAATGGAATTATTATTATAATCGTTGTTAGTGCTACTGATGTTTGCTGTAGAGAAATTTGCATCAGTGCATGTGAACTTATCCACGATGTTTGCAGTTTTGATAAAATGAGATAAGAAAAGGCAGAAATGAATGGGAATCACCTTCCCCCAAAAAAACTCCCCCCCAAAAAACAAAGGAAAAAAACAAACCAAAACAAGAACAGAATAAAAACAAACAAACTAAAAAAAACCGAACAGACAAATGAAGAAAGAAACAACCAAACAACAAACAAACAAACAGATAACGAACAGAGTTCATTTCTCATCGTCATTAGTTTTTGAGATACATATGTTTAAGTTGCTGACTCATTAATTCATTGTGGGAAAATTCTGCTTGAAAATCTAACAACAAACAATCAAACAACAAACAAACAAACAGATAACGAACAGAGTTCATTTCTTATCATCATTAGTTTTTGAGATACATGTATATGTTTAAGTTGCAGACTCATTAATTCATTGTGGGAAAAATTCTTCTTGAAAATCTGGCAAAAATTCACACATTCATTCCATTTCCCATACAAAAGGTGGCAAATGCAATAACTATTTCATCACAGATTTACATTTCTGGATTGATTATTCACACCCAAGGTAAAGAAAAAAGAAAAGAAAAAGGAAAAAATCATGTCCAACCATTAGGACAGATAAGCCTTTACTGTACCTGGAGATTTGTAGTGTGTTATTTCTATTAAGCATGAGTTTCAGTTTCTCAAGACCATGTCTTGGTGCTTGGAATGAATTCCATGCACTAATGGCATGGATGCCATGTAATGGATAAGATCCAAAATGATAACATAAGCCAAAATCATATACATAAGCCCTGTGCACTGGCAGGGTCTTGAAGTCCTATTTAATGTATGGGTATTATGTCTTATCTTAGTATTTGTCTAGCATTGGAACAGTGTAGGCTACATTGTAGGGGAATGTGTATCATCTGTAATGTAAACAAACAAACAAACAAACAAACAAACAAACAAACAAAACAAACAAACCAAACCAAAACAAAACAAAACAGACAGACAAAAAATGTAGAAACAGATAAAGCAGTGCCAACCCCTGGTATAAACTGACTTTAACAATGTCCTACCCAATCACATCACAGAAATCAGATCCCAAACAATATGACACATCATCTCCATATCTGCCCACCAACACAGTTTATGACCTCCATCATCCCAACTCCTCAGGTCCATCCTTTGTCCTGGATTAAAGAAAAGAAATTAAAGAAGAAAAAAACACCTTGAAAAATGGAGGGGAAAAAATGACAGAACAAAGAGACATGAAGAAAATAGATAATTAAAGATAAAAACCACCACCACCATAACAGTAGCAAAGTTTATTTTGTCCACCACATTCCTCTTCACCCTTGGTTGTCTTTTCCAGTTCTGTAACTTTCTTTAATTCTCTAATTCATGAAAAGCCCTAATACTTTTCATTCCATGCTGTAGGAGATAGTACACAATGCTTGTCTTACTGACGATGCTCTTGTTTTTTCATTTCATGATTGATTTTTGGCCTTTTAGTGTTTCTTTTGAAGGACGACCACCAAAGATATGATGAGTCAGATTATGTTTGCGAGGTATGATTCCAAGTGCCTGAGGACTTTGGGCTTTCCAAAATAAATAATTCTTGTCATGTGGCTTTATCTCCAAGTTTGTTGGCAAGATTGTTTCCATTAACACCAACATGTCCAGAACAAGATATCTATGTGAGCTTTTGTAGATTAATACATGCATAGAATGGTATATCCATGTGAGCTTTTGTAGATAAATACATGTATGAATACAGCGTAACACAACTGTTTTATAGCTTCAGGCATGGAATGAAGTGATTCACACATTTAAAACAGCCTCGTGCGTTCCTGCTTTGATATGGAAATCAGAGCTCAGCTGATCCTGAGTTGTGTAGGGTTTGCCAGTGCAAATGAAGTTTATAAATCAAGTGCAGGATGATTACATTGAAGAAGATTGTACATTAGTTTTTCCGTTTAACATGCTTTGCTGGAGCCGATATCATTTGAAGATAATACATGCCATTTAAGCATACTAATTTTGATCTTAGGTGTGGAGAAGGATTGATGTAAACACATTTCTCACAAGGACAGTTGAATGGAATAAATACAGTGTCTATGGTTTTCCAGTATCATGATTTATGAGAACAGACAGAGATTATGTCACATTTATTAGTACTTTCTTTCAACAGGTGACTGTTCCTTGCTTACACTGAAAAAATGGAAGCAGTATTTGGACTTGAAGGAAATCTCAGATAGCCTTAGATGATGAGAGAGAGTGCAGTAATACTATTTTGCTACAGTTAACATGTTGGGTTTTTGGAGGTAATGTTTGTTATGAACAGTATTCCCACTTTCTGGGTGTGGTGTGCTGTGAGGGCCCATGATTGTATAATGTCTTTGGGATTATAATAATAATAATTACAATATTTATATAGCGCAAAATCTTGATAAAATCAAATCTAAGCGCTGAAACAGACACACGCACGCACGCACGCACGCACACCACACACACACACACACACACACACACACACACACACACACACACACACACACACACGCACACGCATGGCTATAAACGGGGAGAAAGAATAAAAGCAATAAAAGCAAGAATAAAAGCAATGGAAAATTATAGAGAGCATATCATTGTAGAAGAGCAGCCGGCAGTGTAAGTGTCTTAGTAACTTTCACATTCCTTCAAATTACTATCTTCTGCACACCTCACACAGTTGAAGGCACCTCAGTCACAGTTCAGATACGTTTTGGTACTTCAGTGGGAACGGGTATGTAACTCTGATCTGATAACGCTGCTTTCGATAGGGCTGGTACTCATGCAAAGTTTATCCTGCTGACTTTTCCTTCAACAAAGTAAATAATATAAAGATGCATGGAACTAGGTCAGCATTGTAGGATGGGTGGGAAAGAGCTTACACACTTATTGTGACTTTGGCCATGCTGGTAGCAGCATTATGAAATAGTTGGTTTTGTCCGGTGCTAACAGCTGGATGTTAGTCATATGCAAATGCTGTACTTATGTAAAGAACAGTTCACACACAGTAATAGGCAATAAGCATGGACATCTTAAACAGAATATTAACAGTGGTAGGACCGCTGCTATTGAGAAAAAAATTGCTTCCAGATCTCATTGGTTGACAGCAAAAATGATTGTTCTCTGTAGTCTGTATCACCAGACATCCAATCTGATTCAAGTGCATGCTAGACCATAAAATGATCCGAACATTAACTTCACTTAACATTCATTCCATCGTTTTTTTATGATCCACTGTCTTCGTGTTACCCTGTGAAAATGAGATCCAAACAGCTTGCATAAACATGTCCCTGTTGCCTAACCTCCCATAGATAGCCTTGTACATAGTAGAACATATCGGATACACTGTCTAGTGCTGGGTTCCGTGTAATGTATGGAGCATTCTGTTACCACTGGTATATGGATGATCCAGTGGGGGAAAAATATATTGATTCCTTGCATACACCTTACTCCGAGTTGTTATGTTGCAGGCTACCTGGACATTCACCGACAGCTGGATGAGACAGTGGCAGAGTTTTTGGGTACAGAGGCGGCCATCACGGTGCCCATGGGGTTTGCTACCAACTCCATGAACATGCCTTCCCTTGTCAACAAGGTAAGCAATCCTTCGCAGCAATCCAGACTGGGATTTGGAAGGTTGGAAATAATTATTGCTTGGATGAAATGTTTGATGTGACTTGAAATGTTTTTCCATTATTGGTGTTTGGTTTGTCCATTTATGGTTGCTGTGTCTCTCAGTCTTTGTCTGTTTTTATCTCTGTCCCTTTGTCTGTTTCTTTATTTTTCTGTCTGCCTGTCTGTTTTTATCTCTGTCCCTCTGTCTGTTTCTTTATTTTTCTGTCTGCCTGTTTGTTTTTATCTCTGTCCCTCTGTCTGTTTCTTTATTTTTCTGTCTGCCTGTTTTTATCTTTGTCCTTCTGCCTGTTTGTTTATTTTTCTGTCTGCCTGTCTGTTTTTATTTCTGTCCTTCTGCACGTTTCATTATTTTCTGTCTGCCAGTCTGTTTTTATTTCTGTCCTTCTGCCTGTTTCTTTATTTTTCTGTCTGTCTGTCTGTTTTTATCTCTGTCCTTCTGCCTGTTTCTTTATTTTTCTGTCTGCCTGTCTGTTTTTATCTCTGTCCTTCTGCCTGTTTCTTTATGTTTCTGTCTGCCAGTCTGTTTTTATCTCTGTCCTTCTGCCTGTTTCTTTATTTTTCTGTCTGCCTGTCTGTTTTTATCTGTCCTTCTGCCTGTTTCTGTATCTTTCTGTCTGCCAGTCTGTTTTTATCTCTGTCCTTCTGCCTGTTTCTTTATGTTTCTGTCTGCCAGTCTGTTTTTATCTCTGTCCTTCTGCCCGTTTCTTTATTTTCTGTCTGCCTGTCTGTTTTTATCTCTGTCCTTCTGCCTGTTTCTTTATGTTTCTGTCTGCCAGTCTGTTTTTATCTCTGTCCTTCTGCCCGTTTCTTTATTTTTCTGTCTGCCAGTCTGTTTTTATCTCTGTCCTTCTGCCCGTTTCTTTATGTTTCTGTCTGCCTGTCTGTTTTTATCTCTGTCCTTCTGCCTGTTTCTGTATCTTTCTGTCTGCCTGTCTGTTTTTATTTCTGTCCTTCTGCCGTTTCTTTATGTTTCTGTCTGCCTGTCTGTTTTTATCTCTGTCCTTCTGCCTGTTTCTGTATCTTTCTGTCTGCCTGTCTGTTTTTATTTCTGTCCTTCTGCCTGTTTCTTTATGTTTCTGTCTGCCTGTCTGTTTTTATCTCTGTCCTTCTGCCTGTTTCTGTATCTTTCTGTCTGCCTGTCTGTTTTTATCTCTGTCCTTCTGCCTGTTTCTTTATGTTTCTGTCTGCCTGTCTGTTTTTATCTCTGTCCTTCTGCCCGTTTCTTTATGTTTCTGTCTGCCTGTCTGTTTTTATCTCTGTCCTTCTGCCCGTTTCATTATTTTTCTGTCTGCCAGTCTGTTTTTATCTCTGTCCTCCTGCCCGTTTCTTTATTTTTCTGTCTGCCAGTCTGTTTTTATCTCTGTCCTTCTGCCCGTTTCATTATTTTTCTGTCTGCCAGTCTGTTTTTTATCTCTGTCCTTCTGCCGTTTATTATTTTTCTGTCTGCCAGTCTGTTTTTATCTCTGTCCTTCTGCCCGTTTCTTTATGTTTCTGTCTGCCTGTCTGTTTTTATCTCTGTCCTTCTGCCCGTTTCATTATTTTTCTGTCTGCCAGTCTGTCTGTGATTGATTATTTTCAAGTATATCACCTGTCTAAGGGGGTCATGGTTTTATATGTAATTAACTACCTCTTTTATGATTTGTGCATCTGTTGTTGCTTTTTTGCTTGCTGTCTTTCTCTTCCATCATTATCTCTCTGTTTTTCTCTTTCTTTTTCTGTCTGTCGTGTCTGTCTTGGATTTTATTATCTTCAGTCAAAAAAATAAAGATCATTACAGGATTTCAGTGGGAAGATGGGGACCACACAGTCGAGTCTCATCTATTGTAGGAATGTGTCATAGAGAGCGTCGTTCAAATTTCTTGATATAGGTCTGCTAGTGTGTTGAGAAGCCAAAATGGTCTTCATCAAATCATATAGGTTTGCTAGTGTGTTGAGAAGCCAAAATGGTCTTCATCAGTTCATGGGGTCGACATCACTGAAGTAGTGCAGAAGATGGTGCAGGAAACGCAAGACAAATTAACCCTTTGACTCCCTCACCCTTGCCACCGGCATCCTGCATTGTCCACCACGCTGGCAAAGCAAAACTTTAACCTTTTGACTCCCTCACCCTTTTCCACCAGCTTCCTGCAGGAAGCTGGTGGAAAAGGTGAGGGAGTCAAAGGGTTATGTTTTTGCAGTTGGTACATATAGTGCGGGAGCCAAAGGGTTAAATATTGTTTTCATGTCTTGAAAACTTACATGTGGTGTGTGTGTTTCAGGGATGTCTGATCCTCAGTGACGAGCTGAACCATGCCTCTCTCATCTTGGGGTCTCGCCTGAGTGGAGCTTCTATCCGAGTCTACAAGCACAACAGTAAGTTAAGAGTTTTAGACAAAACACACATGTTGGCAGGCTTTTGCGGCAACAAAGTGAAATTTGATCAGCTTGCCTAACAGCTTGAGTTCTCCATGCTTCACTGAAAGTTTGATTATATGTGAGTTCAAATGAAATTGGAGAACAGCACTGTACAAAAATGATGTGTACCAACATAAAAGAGATATAGAAGAAAGAAGAAAAAGATTAATGTCATCTGTTTTGAGGTAGGTGGACTTCTTAGCATTTAATGCTACACAGTTGTTAAGAGTGTAGGACAGGAGGAACCATACTCAGCTGATTTTATGGGTTTGTGAGCTAAAAAGATCTGCACGTTGAACAAAGAAGTCACATGCATTGAATGTAATTGATGTCAGTAATAAACCTTGCTGAAAGGATTATGTTAAGTTGAAATATTTCACTGAGAGACAGAGTGAGTATTTTAAAATTTCAGTGAGTAGACATGTTTAGTTGCAGGGTACCTGAATTTTCTTTAATGTGAAATGTATCAGTTAAAGAACACACCTAGGAAAAACACTTACAAACTAGATTACAAGATTACAGCTGAAGATTGACATTTGAAAGAAGCAAATCAAATACAAATGGAAAAGCAACTGAAGTGTATCGAAAAAGCCAAACACAACTTACATGTTTTGTCTCACAGCCATCTTGAAAGATTATGATTTGTTATAAACATCTTATGTTTCTTCTGCCCATTCATTTTATGGGACAAAGTGTCTTCTAGAAGAGATTTTGTGGCCTTCCATTGGTGTATGGTTGGTCATATGTTTATTCATGAATTGCGTCATTAAAAACTTTATTGCTCAGTGTTCTGATTTATACTGAAGAATAGTTGTAGACCCAGCGTATGAAAACCAGACTAACCTCAGCATAGGAAAACCAGATTAAAGTGCAACATTTTCATTTTTTAGTTTTTAATTTTTGACCAAATTTTTGATAAAATCTGGTTAGGTTCCAGCCAGAAACAGAGCAGTTGTGTGCTATTCTGCGTTAGGTGGATTTAGTAAGTGTATGACACTGAATAAGAATTCACTTGAAAAAAAATCCTCTTTTCAGAGCTTATGAATTAACACACAAAATGCGGACTTACAAAGCTTATGAATTAACACCAAAATGCAGAATTACTTTATCAGTTACTCTTTTTGTGTTGGATGCATTTGAGCTTTGTAAATTTAGTTTTGACAAGAGAAGTAATGCACTCATAAAATTAAAAAAGAAAAAGATTTTTTCAGTAAAAAATTGCTTTTTATGGTGCTTTCACTTTCAGTAATAAGATACGATAAAGCTTTTGGAAATTGAAGATTATGTATTACAGACCTGAAATATGGAAATATGTCAGTTGACCCAGTGTTCACCCTATCCACATATTTTTAGCCATAGTTGTGTATGGCTGGCTGCGGTTTTTTTTTGCACATTTTCCCATGCTTTGTGGCATATGTACCGTTTCATTGTCTTTTCACCATTAAACCTCTGCTGTTCTTGTGTGTGTCAGACATGAAGGACCTGGAGCAGAAGCTGCGTCAGGCAGTGTGTGAAGGACAGCCACGCACACACAGACCCTGGAAGAAGATCCTCATCGTTGTGGAGGGTGTGTACAGGTGAGAAAGTTACTGTCTTGGCATAGAACAGGTTGGACCCGGAATGTACTGGTTGCAATAAAAAGGTGGAGGATGTCCCATAATGTTGATGTCATGGGGGAGTGAGGTGGTAGAAACCTCATCTTTTCTCATGGCCGGTCTATGCCCTGTTCCTTGCAGCTTTACCTTCCATGGTCCTGAACAGGGTCAGGTGCTCGTTTGCAGTTGGGTGAACTGGAAGTCACATATACTAAATTGTTCTTAAACCTGTGCAGTCAGACTGAAAAGCAGGAGCTTGGCTTATACACCAACAAGGTTGGTACCCACTGTCCAGGAATACTTTTATAATGTACCTACTTTGTAAGTGAAATTGAGTTAATTGATTTATACCTTTGTTTTCTGAACAGATTCATTAACTTTGTCACTGCATGTAGTTAGCATTACTTTTGTGGCTCTTTGTTAAGTTAGTCTTGTGAATTATGATATTCTGTAAAGACTTAGACACACTTGATGATTGTTTTCTTTTTTGTTTTTGTTTTCGTATTTCCAGTTTTATTGATGTTACATCCAGTTCAACACAATAGTCTATGTTTCTGTTGGTGTAGTGTCATGATCTCCTATATAATCATATGTATTTTATTAAAATAATCAAGCTTTATAACACCTATGTTACCTTGGATTGGTTGTCAGGGCAGAATTTATTGTTGGAATAAAAAGTTTCCTAACGAAGGCTGCCTTTATGTCTCTGATACTATTTTTCTGGGAGACTGTTCTCTTGTTTTCAATAGTAACTGGGTTGATCTTGAATTTGCAGTATGGAAGGGTCCATCGTGAGGCTGCCAGAGATCCTGCGACTGAAGAAGATGTACAAGGCCTATGTATACCTTGACGAGGCACACAGTGTGGGAGCCATGGGGCCACATGGGAGAGGGGTTGTTGACTACTTTGGTCTGAACCCTCGCGACATTGACATCATGATGGGCACCTTCACCAAGAGTTTTGGCTCCTGTGGGGGCTACATTTCTGGTTCCAAGGTAGAGTGTGTGTTCCTGTTTTTGTAACAGATGGTAAAAATTTTCCTTTAACCTAAAAATGAAAAGATTGAAAGGTGGAGATTAATCCAAAAGTGAAAAGATTGAAAGGTGGAGTGAGGTTTAACCCTTGTACTCCCGCACCCTATCTACCAACTGCAAAAATTTCACCCTTTGATTCATGGCGCACAAATTCGAGATACTTTAGTTGGCTCTGCCCTGCCGGCTATTAATAGCGCGCATCTTTCCCCTTCCCTTCCACTCCCCACACCCTTTTCACCTGTTCAGCTGCTTGAGCACAAAGACGCACTACAGAGATAAGACTTTGGTCGACCTTGCCTGGCTTAAAAATAGCACTCGCAGGCGATGCCAGCTCGCAACTAAAGGGTGTCAGAATGGCTGGGAAAATGCAGCCATGGATTCCCTCACCCTTTCCACCAGCTTCCTGCAGGAAGCTGGTGAAAAGGGTGAGGGAATCAAAGGGTGAAGTTTTTGCTTTGCTAGCATGGTTGGCAATGCAGGATGCTGGTGAACAAGGTGCAGGAGTCAAAGGGTTGAGTAAGCTCACTTTTCTCAAGATCACAATATGAAGGTGATTCTCTCCCTGGCTGCTTTAACTTTTTCAACCCTGAATAAGGTTAGATACACATTCAGAGCTGGAAGGATTGTTTTTTGATAATTCTCAGGAATTTTTTTTTTTTTTCAGTGTTCCAGTTTTTCTTGATGTGTATATGCACATTGTTTCCTCCACACTATGCAGATGATATGATGCTGCACAGCCTGCATACTTCATCTTTTGGTGGACAGGCATGCTGAGTGTTTTCATGTTTCCAAAAGCCACCGGACACGTGTATACATGAAGAGGATTTGGACACTAACATGTCTGTATACATGTTGACCTGGAGATCAGGAAAATCTCCACCTTTTACACACCCACCAGCCAGGAAATCCCCAGACAGGATCGAATCCAGACAGACATGTTGAAAGTTTGATGTCTTGACCACTTGATTGTTGCGCCTGTCATTGCCATAAGTTACTGTATAAGGCTGATTATTATCCATTGCTATGCCTGTTTTTGTCGTTTCAGTTTATTACTGTATAAGGCTTATTATCCATTGTTATGCCTGTTTCGTAGTTTCAGTTTAATATTACTGTATAAGGCCTATTCCATTATCATGCCAGTTATATAGATTCAGTTTAATATTACTGTATAAGGCTGATTATTATCCATTGTTAAGCCTGTTTTGTAGTTTCAGTTAATATTACTGTAAAGGCTGATTATTATCCATTGTTAAGCTGTTTTGTAGTTCAGTTTAATATTACAGGCTGATTATTATCCATTGTTAAGCCTGTTTTGTAGTTTCAGTTTAATATTACTGTAACCATTGTTATGCCTGTTTTGTAGTTTCAGTTTAATATTACTGTATAAGGCCTATTCCATTATTATGCCTGTTATGTAGTTTCAGTTTAATATACTACTGTTAAGGCCATATCATTATCCATTGTTATGCTGTTTTGTAGTTTCAGTTTAATATTACTGACAAGGCCCATTTTATCCATTATTATGCTTTTTATGTAGTTTGAATTTAATATTACTGTATAATGTCCATGGTTATCCATTATTATGCCTGATTTGTAGTTTCAGTTTTATATTGACAGATGTGTGTGTAGTGTAGTATTATGTTTTATCTGATTATATGTGAGTGTAGGTGAAGTATTATGTTTATTTGATTATGTTTTATCTGAATATGTGTATGACAGTGTTGTTTATGAAGTAAATTGAACACTTAATTTAGAGTTTGAATTAGTGTATGAGTCCCAGTGATGAGAGTAATCAGCACATGGTGTTTAACAGGTTATGACTGTGTTTTGCAGAAACTGATTGACCACCTGCGGGTGAACTCACACAGTGCGATCTACTCCTGTGCCATGTCGGCCCCCATCACACAACAGGTCATCTCCACCATGAACATCATCATGGGTCGCTGCAACTATGAAGAAGGTACGCACACATATGAGCACTTTTCATGCTTGCAGGCACATCACAAACACATACGAATACACACACGCACGCACGCACGCACGCACGACGCACGCACGCACGCACGCACGCACGCACACACACAAACATACACACACACACACACACACAACACACACATAATACACACATAAGATTATGTCTACTGTTCTGGGAAAGGCTGCCCCCAACTTACAAAGAGGGTGACCATCACCAACTCAGCGGGTGGCAGGTGGCAGATAACGGTTAGCTTTCAGGAATGGAGGTTTGCTGTGAAATAAGCCTACTTGCCTGGATGATTATAGAATTCCGGACTGATCGGCTGTGGTTTCTGTTAGGACTGGGCAGTGTGGCACCTAGCACGGCTACATCTAAAAATACCCTACATGTTCTGTGCTGGAACCATTAGGCTGATAAGGGCCACCCAGAGCCCTCGCCTCCTACTGTCACAAGGTAAATCTTTTGGTCATGAGTAGGTACCTTCTAACAAACCATGGTGACATGCAGTATATTGCAAATTTCTCCTTGGTCATTGTATCAGACAAGAATGGTGTGGTAGATGACAGCTACCACTGTCTGTCCAGAGAGCAGCAAGTGATTCTGATTAGACTGTGCTGGCTGGAAGCCCATAAGAATCACAGGTTCAGAGTGACACCTTTATCAACCTTCCCCTGTCGTCGAGAAGACGAATAGCTAAAACATATATTGCAGCAGCATTGCTGCTGTCAGATAGAGCAGCAAGAACTCAAAGGGATATATATTGACTGACTTGTTGATTTGTTATTTCATATGTTTATTATAGAGTATACGAGGGCCACAGCTCTTGTGGTTGTGCTGGTAACTCAAGGGGAATGACATATTGAATAACTATATATAATACATCTGTATATCTTCCCCTATTTATGTACATGTAAAAGAGTATCACAGGGCCACTGCGTTGTGGTTGCACTGGTAGCTCAAAGGGAGGTATTGAATAACTTGTAATTCCCCTGATTTATGATACTTGACTTGTGGTTTGGAAATAGAAATGATAGCTGAATGCCTGTATAGCATCACATTGTTTGCTGTCATTTTGTGTTGTACCCTACTACTCTATGTGTGTACATGTAAAAACATGAAATGAAAAAAAAAGAAGGAAATGAATTAAACTGATGCATATCTAAAATTGTTCAAAGGGTTGTATCATCATAAGGCATAAACCTTAGATAAATTTTCTACAAACAGACAAATAAAACCTTAGATAAATTTTCTACAAACAGACAAAAAATATGCAAACAAACACAAACATACAGATTATAACCTGGTAGTCAGGTAGAAAGAAACTCTAGGGAGAGCTAGACAACAGAAGGTCTTCAGAGAAGTAACCCCCTTTAGACAAGTGTTTCGGCCCTGAATTCCTTACACTCTCGGGGGGCCGGGCCACATCCAGGTCATGACTCCTGGATGCAGACATACAGTCAGGCATACACACAGATAGATGTACTAACAGACATTACATAAACATTCAGTTATCAAGTGAAGTGATGTTAAGAGTTCACAGACTAATCACAGGGCAGACAGACATACACACAGATAGATGGACTAATAGACATTACGTAAACATTCAGTCATCAAGTGAAGTGATGTTGATAGTTCAGAGATGAATCACAGGGAAAAATACATATATGGCATTAATGTTGGATGACTTTCACCATAAAGTTTAAACTGTAGAAGTCTGCTTGATACATACAATGTATCATAGAAGGGGGAAGTAGGTGATCACTAGCTTGTATACATAGTCTGTAAATTTTATATATAGAGTCAATCCATTTTTACTGTTATGGGCTATGAATGATGTCCACCTACTTGACACTTCATATTTTGTCTTTGTGCTCTTTTGACAGGCCAGCGTCGTATCGGGCAACTGAAGTGGAACACGCGCTACTTCCGCAAGGGTCTTCATGAAAGGGGATTTATCATTTATGGCAATAAAGACTCGCCTGTTGTGCCTTTGCTCGTTTACATGCCTTCCAAACTTGCGTAAGTGTAAACAGAACATTTCTTTTTTTTTATTTTTTTTATCTTTGTTCAGCCTTTAACTGATTTTCTTTTCATTTTGCATTTTAGTTATTGCTATTAATTGTAGTCATTAATTACTAACAGCTGCATTCTTTGTTTATTTTGAAGTCCAGTGTTCAAATCCAAACTCATAACAAAGATCGGCTTCAGTTGAAAAAAATATCTCAGAGACTGCCGTTTATGTGAGGTTGAACTGGCGCACTATACCATGTCATTTTTCACTACGTGATATCAATAGATTTTACATTCAGTGCTGTGACTTCTCCTCGGATCTGAAAGAATCAGTTTCCTCGGATCACATGGGCCCCCTCAAAAATCTGTATCCAGCTTCATGTTTTCAGAGCAGACTGAAAGTAGGATTAGTGTAATGTGTGACAAAATATGTTCACATATAGAAAGTAAATAGTGCAGAAAATACTGATTGTTTGATTTGATGTCTGAAAATGTGCCACATTGCACAGATTTTAATCCCTTTAACTCTCTCGCTACGAGCGTTGGGATTTTCCGATCATGTCACAACAACGCTTGTGTACGAGCGCGGAGAAACCCGACTTGGGTTTTGAAAATTCACAGGGCTTTCATTATTTCCGTTAACCAAAACTAATGGCCGGAAATAGATTCTTAATAATAATAATAATAATTACAATATTTATATAGCGCAAAATCTTGATAAAAATCAAATCTAAGCGCTGAAACAGACACGCACGCACGCACGCACGCACGCACGCACGCGCGGCACACACCACACACACACACACACACACACACACACACACACACACACACACACACACACACACACACACACACACACACACACACACACACACACACCATGCATGGCTATAAATGGGGAGAAAGAATAAAAGCAAGAATAAAAGCAATGAAAAATTATAGAGAGCATAGCATATACAATTATATATTATAACCGTGTGATTCCCCTCCGAGCGGAGACAGGCTGCAGGGAGGGGGGGGGGGGGTTGAGTGAGGTTAGGATTTTATGCAGAGGAGAAAAGGTGAGTTTTGAGAGCGGACTTGAAGGAGACAAAAGTAGATTGCTGACGGACTGAGAGAGGAAGTTTGTTCCAGGAGAGTGGACCAGAAACAGAGAAGGCTCGTGGACCATAGGTATTGAGCTTAGTGCGTGGAAAGCGAAAAGTCAGAGGATCGGAGGCAGAGCGGAGGGTACGTGAGGGAAGATAGATCTCAAGTAGGCTTGACAGGTAATCGGGGGCTGCGTTATTGAGGCTTTTGTAGCACATGGTGTCTAGTTTGTACTGTATGCGCTTTGATACAGGGAGCCAGTGAAGTTGTGCCAGGAGAGGAGATATGTGGTCAGCTTTTTTCTTTTTGAGTACAAGTCGTACAGCATTGTTTTGAATGCGCTGTAGGATGTGAATGGTGGAGGCAGGAAGACCAGACAGGAGTGAATTGCAATAGTCAATGCGAGACATTATGAAGGAGAGAACAAGTTTTGCAGTTGTTTCGACAGAGAGATATTTCCTGATCAGGCTTATACGATGGAGATGATAGTAGCAAGATCTGGCAGTTTGAGAAACAAAGTTGTTCATGGAGAGAGTAGAGTCAATGCAGACACCAAGGTTTTTAGCTGAATCAGAAATTGGGACTGATGTGTTACATAATGGGAGAGAAAGAAGAGGCAGCTGAGAAAGTTTCTGACGGGTGCCAATGAGGATAGCTTCTGTCATTGTCGTCATTAAGCTGAAGTCTATTGTGTGTCATCCAGTTCTTAGTGTCCGAGCAACACTCAGTGGTGCGAGTCAACAGGCGTTGTATATTATCAGGTGAGTCACTGTCTTGAAGTTGGGTGTCATCAGCATAGAAGTGGTGTTTTATAGAGTGGGAGTTGATGATGGTGGACAGGGGGGAGGTGTAAAGAGTGAAAAGAACAGGGCCAAGGACAGATCCTTGTGGAACACCACAGGTCAGGTATGCAGGTTGAGAGTAAGTGCCATTGATGAGAACAGTTTGTTTTCTGTTTGATAGGTTTGAAGTGAACCAGGAGAGAGCAATGTCAGAGATGCCAAAAGTATGGTGAAGTCTAGAAAGGAGAATACCATGGTCAATGGTATCAAAGGCTGCAGACAGATCAAGGAGTGTGAGGAGAGAGACTTTGCCAGTATCAATTGCAAGGAGGAGATTGTTGAGAATGTGTAGTAGGGCAGTTTCAGTGCTATGGCGCTGGCGGTAGGCTGACTGGAAAGGATTGAGGAGATTGTTGGCAGACAGGTGAGAGTTCAGCTGGTTGAGGACGACTTTTTCAAGGAGTTTTGACAAGAAAGAGAGATTAGAGATAGGCCAGTAATTTTTCAGTTCATTTGGGTCTAAATTGTGTTTCTTGAGGAGAGGGTAAACAATAGCAGACTTGAAAGAATCTGGGACAGTTCCAGTTTGAAGAGAGTGTTGATGATGTCAGTGATGAATGGGAGGAGAGTAGAGAGACAGTCGGAGTAGAGAGAACCTGGAAGAGGATCCAGTTCGCAGATTTTGAACGACATGGATCTGATTGTGTTGAAAATTTCTTCTTGTGAGACTGGGGTAAAAGTAGTAAGAGGTGTGCCAGAGAAGGAAGGGTCAGGTGGGCATGGTTGACAGGGTGTCCTGTCAAGCCTGTCATGAAGAGTTTGTATTTTGGTGGTGAAATACTTGGAGAATACAGATGGGAGTTCTTCATTTGTATGTTTTGTTGGGAGAGGTAAATCTTTTCGTGTGCCAAGGAGATGATTCATGGTTGTAAAGAGTTCTTTTGAAGAAGAGGCATTCAGGATTTTGGTTTGGAAATAGCTTGTTTTTGCTGATGCAATGAGGGTGGATACTTTTGTTTTAGAGGCTTGGAAAAGTTGCCTGTGTACAGTGAGTTTGGATTTGCACCAGCGGCGCTCTGCTCTGCGGCGGGCACGTTTTGCACAGGCAATCTCATGAGTGAGCCAGGGGGTAGGGGGGCGGTCAGGTAAAAGACAGGTTGTGGCTGGAGCATGAGTGTCCAGAAGATGGTGGAGAGTAGTATAGAATTCATCGGCAAGGTTATGTGACTTTTCGGAAAGGAGACGGGAGGCATCAGTTGAAAATGTGGAGAGGTCGATAGATTTGAGATTGCGTCGAGTCACTGTGCGCGTGGTACGGGAAGGAGGAGAAATGTCAAGAGAACAGAGAATTGCAGAGTGGTCAGATGGAAGGGCTGAAGTTAGACGGGTAGAAAGAACTAGGCAGTTGTCGGTAGCGGAATTGTGGTGATCACGAGAAATGATCCAGTCAAGAATGTGACCTTTTTGATGGGTTGGTTCAGAAATGTGTTTAGTCATATTGTGATTGGACAGAGAGTTGATGATATGTCTTGTGTCATAACGGTGAGTGTTGTCATAGTGGACATTGATGTCACCTAGAATGATGAGATTTCCAGGTAAGAGGCAGTAGTGGTCAAGCAGATGGTCAAAGTCAGAGAGAAACGTGGATGTGGTGAGTTTGTTGGCAGAGCTAGGTGGGGGTCGATAGACACAGGAGAAGGTGATGGGGTGAGGGGTGGATTGGAAGGATACTTCAACGTGCTCGAAAGAAGGATGGGAGAAAGGCAGAGACTGCGAGAAAGATAGGCGGAAATGGAGTGAGTCGTTGTAGAGGATGGCGATACCGCCACCTCGGGATGAGCGATGGAAAGAAGCAAGCCTGTAACCACTCGGAGTGAGGCTAGCATGCATAGGTTCGTGAACAAGGGGGTTAAGCCATGTCTCTGTGATAAAAGCAATGTCAACATGCTCATCTGCGATAAAGTCAGCAATGTGTGTAGACAATTGATGTGTAGACAGGGCAAAGTTCATGACTTACTATCTCTGCAGCGAACAGATGACGGAAAAGCAAATGGCTGAACAGTACTCAACTTCTCAGCGCTCTTCAAGACGACCTCTTCCTTCAGTGCATGTGGAGTGTGTGCGCGTTTGATTTTATGAAATGTCATTCAGAATGTGACTGTAGGAACTGATGTATTGACCTGACTGTGTATTTTGTAATACATTTTTCACCTGAAAATTTCTTATTTTACTTGTACCATTACTCAGCAACCATGAGGGTTAGACAGTTGAAATTTCAGCATTTTGTACACCAATCTTTTTAGTATGACCTGCCAAATTTCAAAACTCTCTGTTTTCATTTGTTTATATGAGAATTTTTCTCATGACCTATACAAATGGTGCATATCAGGATAACAGCAAGGGGCATAATCGTATGTAGCTAGTGAGTTAAAAAACTTTCCGGGGGGAACATTTCCCCCAGACTTCCCTATATTTCCTCTTTTTTTTTTCCAGCAGTTCCATCTGGTACACTACATTTAGTTTATTTGAATGAAAATGAAGTGCGAAATAAGTTTGTGATAACAGTGAACCAGAAGGGTTGACAGAAAGCAGGACCTTATTCTGATACCTGCATATCACTTTACATAAGTGATTTGACCGGCCTGAAACTGGTAGAGGTGCTCAGTAAACCAGAAGGGTTCATAGAAAGCGAGACCTTATTCTGATATCGGCATGTCACCTTACATCAGTAAAGTTAACAGCCATGTACTGGTAGATGTGCTGATCTTACCAGATTCCATGCTCAGTAAACCAGAAGGGTTCATAGAAAGCGAGACCTTATTCTGATATCTGCTTGTCACTTTACCTCAGTAAAGTTAACAGCCATGTACTGGTAGATGTGCTGATCTTACCAGATTCCATGCTCAGTAAACCAGAAGGGTTCATAGAAAGCGGGACCTTATTCTGATATCTGCTTGTCACTTTACATCAGTAAAGTTAACAGCCCTGTACTGGTAGATGTGCTGATCTTACCAGATTCCATGCTCAGTAAACCAGAAGGGTTCATAGAAAGCGGGACCTTATTCTGATATCGGCATGTCACCTTACATCAGTAAAGTTAACAGCCCTGTACTGGTGGATGTGCTGATCTTACAAGATTCCTCACACAGTGAGTTTGTCATATTCTCATCACACCAAATCTATTGCATGATTGTGTTTTGTCTCTTTATAGAATTTTCAGTCGGGAGTGTCTGAAGAGGGGTCTGGGCACAGTGGTGGTGGGATTCCCTGCTACACCCATCATTGAGGCCCGTGCTCGCTTCTGTCTGTCTGCCGCCCACACCAAGGAGATGCTGGACAAGGTCAGTGCAGGGAGTTGGATGGTGGGGTGAGAAAGAGGTGGGGGGTCATGATTCTTCAAGCAGGTGGGTTGGGAGGGATGGTAAGCATGGGCAAGGTCATTCCATCTCCACCTGTTGTCAGAGGCTATAGATAATCTGTCACGCCACTAGGTGAATTCATACTGTGTGTGGCAAAATGGAGTAGGTGTTGATGGAGGGGTTAGGAAATATGACTAAGTGATAGGAGAGTATGGCGGAGTGACACGCATCTATGATTAATTTAATGCTAGTGTCTAATGTTTTCTGTCTGGAGCATGCATAAAAAGTATCCTCCACAAGAGGGTTCATAAACTGAGCCAGACTGGGAAAAATCAGTGCAAAAATGTGTGTGTGTGTGTATGCATGTGTTTGTGTGTGTGTGTGTGTGTGTGTGTGTGTGTGTGTGTGTGTGTGTGTGTGTGTGTGTGTGTGTGTGTGTGTGTGTGTGTGTGTGTGTGTGAGTGTGTGATGTGTGTGTGTGTGAAAACATCTGTGCATGTGTGCTTATCATGGTTGACTGCACAGATTTATACTGTGTTGCATCATCATCACCATGTGCCATGCCACATGGTGTTGGCGATCATGACCCTCCATACAAATATATCCCTTGTCACCGCAGGTACATCTCCCACCCTCTCTGTCCTTGGCCACTCTGCAAGTCTGTCCAGTATTTTCTCCCTGGATCTGCCTGGTGCTCTTTTTCTGTCCAGCTTTCCTGTTGTGACCAGGTGCTCTAATTTCTTTTGGCTCATAAAATGTCCTATAAATGTTGCTTGTCTTTTCCTAATCTTCTTCATTAATGTTCTTCTTGTGTCTGCCTCCTTCAAGACTGTCTCGTTTGTTCTGAACATTGTTCTTAGAACCCACATTTCAGTTGCCTGAATCTTGTTCTGACCTTGCGATGCTTTGTTGCAGGCTCTGGAAATTATTGATGAAGTTGGAGATATGCTGAAGATCAAGTACTCCATTAAGCCAGTCCCACAGTGGACCAAGGAGCCCAGTATTTCTGTAGAGGTAATAAAACTTGTGATCTTTTTTAACTTAGAGAGACTGACGCAATTCAACAGTCATTTATTGTCTGATTAACTGGTATTGTACTGACAAAGACAGATAGACAGGTAGGCAGGCAGACACACACATGCACACGCACATGCACACATGCACACATACACGCACACTCACTCACACACACGCACATACCATTGTAAATCATTTGTTGTCAGGTTTAGATAAAAGTTGTACTCTCTCTCTCTCTGTCTCTCTCTCTCTGTCTCTCTCTCTCTCTCTCTCTCTCTCACACACACACACACACACACATGCAGACAGATGGAAAGAGAGATAGTGTGATGCTGGAATTGTGAAGTGCTGAGGGAGAGAGAAAATAGGAGAGCTGCAGTCAGACTGCAGTTACAGTGACAGATACTAAAATAGAGAGAGAGATAGGTTCCCCATGGGGAAAGCAGGAGTTCTTGCAGTTATAATTATATAATTATAGATCATTCTTGTCTAGTGCTGTTCTCCATACTCATTTCTAGTCATTGCGCATTACACATAATCAAGAATTTTTATTGGAGTACAGAGAACTCAAGCTGTTCGGCAAGTGACCATACTCCGCTATGTTAATGCACAATCTGCATCTTTGGTAGGCGTGTATGCGGAGTGTTTTCATGTTTCTGTTGGCCAGCCATTGATGGACATTCTGTGTGTGTATGCACATGGAGTGGGCCCCACACTCTGCTATGTTACTGCACAGTCTACATCTTTGCATGCAGAGTGTTTTCATATTTCTCTAGGCCATTCATTGATAGACATTCTGCATACATACACACATGGAAGAGGCTTAGGCACTGGCAGGTCTGCACACATGTTGTCTTAGGAGATGGGTAAAATCTCTACCCTTTACCCACCAGGCGAAAGTATCTGGGTGGATGAATCCAGTGCCTTCCCATTGGAAGTCTCATGTTTCGCGCTTTACTTTTGTGTCTGTGTTCTGATGTGTTGCCACTTTGCTGTTGTGCCAGTGTTCTGAAGTGTTGCCACTTTACCGTTGTGCCTGTGTTCTGATGTGTTGCCACTTTACTGTTGTGCCAGTGTTCTGAAGTGTTGCCACTTTACCGTTGTGCCTGTGTTCTGATGTGTTGCCACTTTACTGTTGTGCCAGTGTTCTGAAGTGTTGCCACTTTACCGTTGTGCCTGTGTTCTGATGTGTTGCCACTTTACCATTGTGCCTGTGTTCTGATGTGTTGCCACTTTACCGTTTTGCCTGTGTTCTGATTTTTTGCCACTTTACTGTTGTGCCTGTGTTCTTATTTTTTGCCACTTTACTGTTGTGCCTGTGTTCTGATGTGTTGCCACTTTACTGTTGTGAGTGTGTTCTGATGTGTTGCCACTTTACTGTTGTGCCTGTGTTCTGATTTGATCACGAGTTAAATCTGCCTTAACCCTTTGACTCCTGTACCCTGTCCACCAGCATCCTGCATTGCCAACCATACTTATAAAGCAAAACCATGACCCTTTGAGTCACCCACCCTATCCACTAGCTTCAACAGGAAGCTCGTGGATAGGATGAGGAAGTCAAAGGGTTAATTTTTTGCAGTTGGTGGCAGGGTGTGGGAGTCAAAGGGTTAACTCTGCCGCATGGTGCAGATGATGTTAAACATTCATTAACATTTTTTGTGTGTGTTTTACCTTAGTCTTTGTTCCTGTTTTGTTTGAAGTGATGATTGTTGTGTTTGGTTCGTTTTGAGATGAACTGATTGTTTCTTTGATATATTGATTGATTTCAGTGACAAGGTGAACAAGTGGGATGAACAGAAAAAGAATAAAGCAGCTGAAGAAAGAATCTTGTCGTCTGCCAATCATACTCGGTTCTGTTGACCTTCGACATCTGCAAAAATCACTATCGTTGGATTGTGTCACATCTTCCTTACGGCTGACAACCTGACAAATCTCACAGCTGGCAAAATGTTACATCCGTCGTTGACAGTGTGTGTGATTGAATTCCATTTTTGTTTGTTCATCAGAAACATTGCAGTGTTCTGCTTTTCTTTCTTCTTTTCTGTTTTTTTCCTTTATCTAATTACTTATTTTCTTTGTTTGATTTCAGCTCGCCTTCGCAGCTTGAAAATGTTCCTGGATATAGAAAAAAAATGTGCTCAGTTATCAAGTGTCATGTTTTAAGAGACACTCAAACAGCAAAAGCATCTGATATGACAGCAGTAATGGAAGGTTAATCATTTTATCAAAACAAGGGTTTGGGTGCTTTTTGGTTGATTTTAAGTTGGCACCTGTTTCTTCACCTTTTGCCCTCCATTTTCCCACACCCACACAACACATTTCCATTTCTTGGGTGTTTTTTTTTATATATTTTTTTTAATCAGCGTTAAAGGGATGATGCCTGGGTATTTTTGTGCGAAAAATTAATCATGCATAATAAATCTTGAAAACAAATGACTATTCTCAGAAAGAATGTTTTTTGATATTTTATGGGAGGAAAACTATTTTTGTGTCGTGTTGTTTTCCGACAGAGCATATTTGATATAAAATCTTGTGTTTAGTTTCCTTCTTGTCTTCTTCTTCATCTTTGTGTAGTTTATTTTGTATCTATGTATCTCTTCATCTTTTTGTCTTCTTTCAACTCCTTCACCTCCTCCCTCTTATCCATCCATCTCCTCTGTTTTCTCTTTCGCCCTCTTCAGCACCTCTTTCCTCCTTTTCTTGATCGAACAGGTTTATGAAATGAAAAAACGTCATTTGTTTCTTATTCAATTCTTGGAGATTCAAATACGTATATGATATAAGCATATAAACTTACAGTATTTAAAGATTGTTTGTCTTTCTTATTTTTTCAATCTTAGTGTGTAGATTCAACCGCACACATATCAACTTACATGAAAATACCTTGGTTGTTTCTCCATTGTATTAACTTGTTGACCAGTCACTTAAAAAATTCATACCCATCAAATACTCTCACAGTACAGAATCCCACCCCTCCATCGGTTTTGCGTTGCATTCCCCCTTTAAATGCTTGCACATCATTTATTTCAATATCTAACAGTACTGCCATGCTCACACACTGATAACACAAACATATTTTATTTGTTAAAATTGTTGATGATTTCCAGGTTGTGAATGTTTTGAGTCCCTGTATATCTTTTGTCTCTGAATGACCGGTGGAACCACAGAGCATCATTCTCTCGTCAGTTGTCTTAATACTCAATCATCCCAGGAAATAAGAAAACCTCTGGATGATGATAATAAAAATAATAATAATAATAATGATATAATAAAGGTGATATGCCATACATAATCTATAGCTAGATATATAGATCTCATAATTCAATGTTCTCTAGTCTTAGACTTAATCAGAGACACAGACAGAGAAATTGACAATGCAGAATTTATCTGTTGATCACTGTCTCGTTAGATTGATGAAGCAGTCAACTTGTGTATTTTGGCACTACAAAAATTTGTTGACTGCACATCCTTGAGCCAACAGCAGTACAATGTACATGAGCTGTAGACCACCACTGCTAGACCTCTGTACATAGTGTGAAACGGAATGAGTTGTCGATTTCTCTCTCTGTGCCTCTGACAACACTTTATCATTGTATAGTTTTGCTGTCAGAAAGTCGGTGAGAGTGTTGTACACGTATCCATGTCTTCTGTGCTATCTATTGTCTACAGCAGTGCTCACTTAACACCACTTACAAGGCAGGCAGCAGGACGTGGGAACAGATACTGGTTCAATACTTCCGACACACAGCTCACCTGTTTGATTTTCACTACGCTCCTTTAAGCATTAGTTTGTCAGATTATCTGTACACTTGAAAAAGGGTGATGAGATATCCTAACATCAAAACATCTAAACTGCGAAGCGAGATTGTGCGTAGACATTTGTACTTAATTTGAACTGAATCAGAAATAATATTTTGGCTTCAGGCACTCATAATCTTTTACTGTATTCTGTCATAAACCCTTTAACTCCCTCACCCAATCGTGCAGAGAGTTGGTGGATAGGGTTAGCATCAAAGGATAAAACGAATCTCATTATGAAGAAATTTTGGTCATGTATGCAAGCTCATTTAGGTAGCCATTTTCAGGGTTATAAATGACTGGAAACACAGACCATTGTCAATAACCTTGAATTTGGACAGGGGAAATAACAGTAGTATATGTTAAGTGTGATTTTTATTTTGTTTTTTGAAACTGTACAGCAGAAAAGGGGGGGTGGATGCGCTGAAGAAAGTCAACAGCAGAACTTAGGTGTTATAAGAACAAGGTGAGCAATTACCAACAGACAAACCAGCATAATTACTGGTTGGAAGTTTTGCTCATGTAGAGTTGAATAAAAAAACCAAAATCAAAAACAGAAACCAAGAGACAAAACAAAAAAAAGAAAGCACATTTAAACTTTGACATATATTCTGGAATTGGATACCGCTTATCGTAAAGAAAATAATGTTTACGATCATCATGTTTACAAATGAAGTTCTTGTCTGGCAAGCTATTGCTGTTAGATGTGAGTTCAATGTTATATGCTGTTTGAGCATGAAATATTGAACTTAAGTTTTTTGCCAAGGAAATAGGACGGATGTAGCATTTTCCATTTATTTTCAAATACTTTGACTTGATCAAAGCCTTCTGTTTAATTGTACCACCGGGAGATTTTTTTCCCCTTGAATTATTTGTGTGTGTGCGTGTGTGTGTGTGTGAAAATTATTTGTAACTTTGATTTTTTTCTGGAGAATTGTCAATGAAAAATCAAAGTGTTTGATGAGTACTTTTGTACAAATAAACTGATAGATGTGTATCAGTTCGTTTGCATTTTGTTTATAAATTTGGTTTGTTTCTTATGTGTGTACCAGGAAAAAGAGGCACGGAGTTGGGGAAAAAAAAACCACGTGCATATGTGTGTGTATGCATGTGTGGTTTGATTTTTGTTCTTGTCATTATCGTTGGATTTCTTTTTTGTCTGATTTATTGTATTTTTCTTTTCACTGATGGTGTGAATACACAGTCATCATGGATATGCTTGTGGTCGTTGCAGATGATATACAATTAATACTGGTAACAGAGAACTGATGATTGTTATTCCTAACAAAATTGTGATCAGAACATTAAAGGTGTGATCAATAATACGTGTGTGCTGAAATTGTAAGTGTATATACTGACTTTTTAAAAAAATTTTGTTTTGTCAATTTATGAGTGGATATTTAAAGGATAAAACACCTGACCTGTGAAAAAAGCCTGCCTGATAATGCAAGTTTTCCATCTCTCTGTTCGTTTAATAATGTGTACAGATGTAAAGAAGTGACTTTTTGTATGGTAACACTTGTGTAATGTTTAATCAACCATTTATTTCTGATATTGTTATGCTGCCATCACGGACTATTCCATTCCTTGTTATGTAGTGCTGCACCTTAAAAATATACCAGCTGAGACTGACCAAGACCAACAGAAACTGAGATCAATTGAAACTAACCTTGTTGGACATAAAACCTATATGAGACTGATAGAAACCAGTCAAAATTGCAATGAAATTAACTGAAATTGTTTAAAATTTAGATACACTGTGGTCAGAGTTCTGAACACAGATAGTAACAGATTCTAAGCCAAGCTAGGATTAGACAGAAGACAAAGAACAGAAGCGTAAACAAAGTTGAGGCACTTCATCTGCCACAGACATACGTTGTTTTGTTGCAGCTAAAATGCCTATGATACACTGCTGAAAGGTGTTTACCTCATGTTTCAAGGCAAATGTTAAATTTAGGATTTATAACTCAAACAGATTTGTTGTCCATCTCCAAGGCCAGGACCCTAGAGATCATGGGTCACTCTCTGTTGGTTTCAGTCAGTATCACATTTTTGAGGTACCCATGTAGTGCTTTGTTGATAGCTTGCTTATTTTCTTATTTTCTGACTGAAATGGTTGCATTTTCGTACTGTAATATTGTTACTGTTTCAGTGGATTTATTGTAAATTGGTTGTCAGTTTGTGCATAGAGAATGCAAGTGTTTATATTTGTGGCTTTTTCAAAATATATATTTTTAAAATGATTTATTTTCTCAGAAAGGAATTTCCATGGGAGCCTGTCCATATCTCTCTCTGCCTTATTGCATCTGTTATACTTGTGTGAAGTGTTTTGAAATCATTGTTGTTTTTGAGTATGATCACTGTTTTATCATAAGCATTGTCTTTACACACCTTTCTTCTCCCAAACAAAATACTTGCTGTTTCTTGATAAACCGTTGATATCGGTAAACTGTTTCTTTCATCTGTCATGACAGTGAAATCTGGCAAGTCTTAGTGAGTTTATGATAGAAGTATCTGAACTGAACAGGGTTTCTACATAACAGTCCCATAAACTTTGTAAACTCATTAGAAAAATGAAAGAGCACTTACCTTGGCTAAAAAGTCTTGTAAACTGAAAATGTAGTTTATTGGGCCTTTGAGCAACTGTTGTTTTACAAACGGTGTCTCTTATTGTGTGTATTTATACCCTTTTGGATGCTTTCAGGTTTTTATTTTGCATAATCATTTAATGTGCTGTATTGATATGGTTTTCAGGTTTCAATCTTCATTGTTACTGTTCTTTTTATTATTGTTAGTGTTTGGATTCTGATGAATTTGGCATTTGTTTTATTTTAGTTTTGGCTGTCTTTTAGATGTGACTGCATAGATGTTTCTTTTCTTAGCATTAAACCTATCAACCCTGACCCAAGGGATCTAAGTTGTCTCTTTGCCTGAGCTCTACCGCAAAAAACGGCTTATCCCAGTAATGCCAGCTCCCGATAGACCAGAAATTCTGCTGAATCAAGTTGAAAATTCCCAGGAATGCGGTGTCAGAGGATTAAGAGCATTCTGTTGCACATATTTTTGTGTTAAATTATTTCATCATTTGATTCTTATCAGCAGTGCTTAATTTTTTTCCAACATTTTTGTGTGTGTAGTTTTGGAACAGTATGGACAGCTCTGTTGTGCATGTTTGCATGTTAATGTCTCTTTGTATTGGTATAAAGAGTTCTGGTGTACATGTTTAAATTACCGATTAATTTATCTTTGCTTATTATGCGGAGAGTGCTGTTGAAAATGTTTATATGTCAAATTGAAGTGTGCCCAGGTTTCCAGATCAAGAGCAGGAGATACAGAAACTGAAAAGGTAGTAACTCATGTGTCATTCGCCGTCAGAAAGGTAGATGTGAGGATTTGTGTAATGGTATAAAACTACGCAGCAATTACGTACACGCCGCCACATATCTCTTCCCATGGAAGAGTGCAGATTTATAAACACCAGCTAATTTTAGGTTCATTGGTGATTGCTCTGTTTTTACTTGTTAATTATTTTTCTTCAATTTTTTTTTTGTCCCTGCTTATTTAATTTGAATCTGGACTGTGCGTCTTCACATTTGTATTTGCTCTTGTTTTATGGAACTTTTCAACACTGTAATATGTCATTTCGAGTCTACTGTATTTTCTTATTTGCCTAGTTTTTCTGTTTTCAGTGTTCTTTTTACAAAGTATCCATCAAAATGTATTTTTATTTGAAAGGAGGAAAGGAAAAAAAAATGTCCATTGAATGCTTTTTTTGCTGACACACATGTATGCTCATGCACTCATACACACACGCACACGCACACGCACACGCACACGCACACCACACACACACACACACACACACACACTTAAACTGCAATAAACCATTGACTTTTTTCTTTCAACGTTAACTTTGCTAAATACTGCTGTGCTACGGTAAGTCTGTGATGACGAGGGTGAATAATCAGTAGTCGTTAGATTGGTAGCAGATTGACAGCTGAATTTGCCTTTGAAGATAACTAACACTGAATTTGCCATTGAAGATGACTAACAGTACAGGTACCCCATTAAGTTGTTGGTTGGTGGTTGGATACATATCCATTTGATAGCAAGTACATGAACAAGACATGAAAAGTGAAACCACGGTATTTTAAGGAGCAAATGATCAGATTGATAGAAAACTCCAAGCAAGTTGTTGGGATGTGGACTTTGTTCATGTATTGTTGTATATAGAGCTCTTCAGATTCATATTGGAGCACACTGCAGATGTGTTCGTTAGCTGACACAGATATGCACACCTCATCATGAGACATCCAGGTTTGACATTATCACCCATCACCATGAAAAGTAATTTAAAAACTGACAGAGTATCTTCTTAATTGATGTTCTATTTTTACACAATTCAACCCACGTTAAAACAGTTTTTTAGACTACACATGTCTGATTTCATGTGACTGACATTTGTAAGAATCAGTAAGACAAGAAAAAGGTGAAAGAAAAAAAATCAGTGCTCTTTAGTAACTGTGTAAGGTAGATGGGTCAGGTTTGTGAGACATTGTAAACAGGTTGTGATGAAATAGGTGAAAATTGTACTGCCTGTTTTCATGATCTATAAGCCAATGTACTACGCATGATTAATTAATATGGCCCATGACCAAACCCAACCTTTCAGGGTAAAAATTTCAGAATACTGATGCTTAATTAGTGTAGTGCAATGCATTTAATGAAGAAATGTCGATTCGTTTTTATGAATCGTTTACTGATTTGGTGTGCCATTTATTTGACTTCCTTGGTTGTTTTTTAAGTGGTAATCTGAATTCTGTATTTATCGCAAATACTTTTTTTTTTCCAAAATCATTTTATGTCTTGCATGTATTTTCAGATGAAAGTTGTCACTTTTTGAAGAACACTTTGAATACTATCATACTACTTGTTAGGTTTGCAGAGCAAATGCAGGTATACTGTCACAGCTGGAAGAGAGGGTGAGGTTGTCTTCCTCACATGGTAAGAACAAACAGAAAGACAGAAAAAAGTGAACAAAGCAGACCTATTACCGGATAGAATAAACTGCTTGGTCTGAAACACAAGACGAATGAAAACCTTTGAGGAAGATAGTGCTGTAATGAAAATGGGGGAAAAAATGTTGGTGACTGAGAGACCACATCATTGATCTTGCTAGATTGTAAGGATCTACTCTAAACACTGACAGAACTGTCTTTGGAGGTAGCTGCCCACTCCCAACGTTTTTTCCTCTTGTAATTTCTTCATCTTTCAGTTATGCATTGTTCTCCTCAAGGGGTTTTGTTTTATTTTGTTTTGTGTTTTTGTACCAGTTTATTTTGTTCAAGTAGAAGGTCTGTTTTGTGTGCTTGTTTTTTTTTTTTTTTGTCTTTCTGTTTATGCTTACCATTGCTATGGAGGCAACTCTACTATTTTCCCTTTCTTGGGAACTGTAAGAAGGTACCTACATTTACTGTACTTGGCAATGTAATCCCTGGCAGTTGTTTTCTTTTTATAACCCTTGGATTTGGCCAATATTTGTGAAGTGGATTGTTTTTATGTATCTCCTTATCACTGCCAACAGTGGAATAAATGAACTGAATTAGCTAGACAAAGAGTGTAGAAAAGTGAAAACCAAACTTCTTCGAAATAGAACAGTCAGGTTTATGAACAGTCAGGTTTATGAAGAATCTGATTAACCATTTTTAAGCCTCAGCCAGTCCACCAGTTTCCTGTTGGAAGTTGACGTGTATCCTGAGGCAGTGTGAAGGGTTAATGGAAATATGAAATTTATAAGTTGATTTAATCATTGCTACAAAAAAGTGAAACGTAATGAAAAGTTGCAGTGTGCTGGATAATAAGGTCATAATGCTCCAGATGATGGGTCGAAGGTCACTTATTTTTTTGAGTCATTATGTCACCTCCTTTTCCTTGACAACGGTGTTGATGAAGTTTGATTGTGGGTGATGCATGATGTAAGATGAAATATAGTTACCTTTTGTTTGGTGCAGGTGTCAGGAGAATGGATCTGAAAACTGCTTGCATCCTGCTTCATGTTTGCTTTGCAGGGAAAACTGTTTTGTCTAAATGGCAAAATTTAATTTGGAACACCCCCCTTCCCCCTCAAAAGATGTCCAAGAGTGCAGTGTCCTGAAGTGACTATTTATTCATTTTGGATCACCAAGTGTACAATTTTAATCACATTTTCCTTCATCAGTGTGGCTCATCATCAGCTGATAAGATTTGTTTGTTTGTTTTTAATCTGTGTGATTTCCTGTTCAACCCTGGTGAACCCTAATGTGAATGGCAAATTAATGCAAATTTGGGTAATCAGTTTTGATAAAATTTACTGGAGTGATAGAAGGGAAGAGATGATGATAATGTTTTCATATCATTGTGTTTTGTTTTCATATTTCATGCGTTCATTTGAATATTTGTTTTATTGTTTTTGTTTTTGTCAAAAGATAATTATGAACAACTGCTCATTTCCATAAGAGCCAGTGCTCAAAACTAAGCTGTATGATACCATTCTTCTCACTGGGAGGAATAGAACATTCAGTTTAGATCCATTTCCAAGTGAGATGAAAGTGGGAACCTGAATTTCTATACAGGTAAATCAAGTTCTTATAGAGTTTGTCTGAAATCAATCTAATCGGCCGTTACATGATGCTTCACTAAGTGTTTCACAAGGGCTGATTCATCTAGCAGAATCTGTCATTATTGTAAGGTCGTATACATTGAATGTTTATCATGTTTCTAGCAGGTTTAGTTTTGAAGTGTTTTGCATCTCAGAACAATTTTTTTTATCTTTACTTATTTTCTTTTGGGTATTGCAAAAGCATATCTTAGAAGACAGACGTTATTTATTTATGTTGATCTAAAATATAATAGAGATATATATTACAAGTCGCATATATACATGTATATTGTTTTGTGTTTTTTCAATTTGTACATTGCGGTTTTCAGTCAGTATCATTTAGAATGATTTTATGTAGTTGTTAATTTGTTATAGCAATTTGTGTTTGTTTATTTGCATTTGTTTACTCACTTTTTCTTACTGACTAATAAAAATAATCCTCTTCTGACAAGAAACTAAAGTGTGCATTAACCCTTTCGCATTTGCACAGCTAGATGTAAAGCTAGCTAGCTCCTAGTATTCGCATTCGAATATAGCACAGCATCAGTACAAAGTTTTTCAGTAGTGAATGGAAAGTTCCTTGTATCCCAGAATGCTCGTACTATTTTTAGAACATTCAATGCGAGACTGACCAAGATTTTAACCACACGCGCTATAAGACAGCAAGGCCAGTAGTGATGGAAATTGCCCACACATGTGCCGGAAAAGGTCGGGCGATCTCAACCGTTACAAATGGATCGGCACATTCTTCCGCAGGGCGGTTACCGGCTTTGTGAACAGCTAAGGGTTAAGATATTTCCTTTTTTGGAGTATCTTTATCTCGAATGATTCATTCTGTTCTTTTTCTTTCTGATTTTATCACTTACAGTAGAAACATCAGCTGATGGAAAGTCACTATTTTTTGTATTTGTTTTGGTTGATTTGTTTGTTTGTGTATGTTTTTTTTTTTTTTTCAGTTTTATGCTTGGTTGTTTTCAAGCCTGTTGCTTTCCTCCTTACATTTTTTCACACAATTTGTTCTTTCTTATTTTTTGTCCATGGCGAGAGTTTACCAGTATATGCTTTTAGCATTAAATCAAATTTAAATGTCAGTCAGTGCGCTTAATAGAAATCTCTCCTTGTCTTCATTTTGGTTTCTCACTGATTTCTCAGTTCATAGATTTGTTTGTTAATAATATCTTAGTTATTAGAATTGTAAAAGTACCATGAGACAGCACTAAAAATAATCTTTCAGTAAAAAGACGTAAATATTTGTTCATTGTTTTATCTGCTGTGTTTAAGGCATAGCGTATTTGAAAATATAAGTGAAATATTTTTTTAAATGTAAACAGACATTTTTTCGATACATTTTGTGTTGATGTAAAAAGTTCTTTTAAAATATTGTTGATACAGGATTTTCAAGTATTGAAGCTACGTCCCTTGGAAAAACAATAGTCTCCCTGTATTGAAATCAGACAGTACGAACAGTCTTCTTGTATTGAAATCAGACAGTAATGACAGTTTCCTTGTATTGAAATAAGACAGAAATAACACTCTCCCTGCATTGAAATCAGACAGTATTTCTGTTAAGTAAACTTGTTTCACCTTGTGTTTTGTGTTTCATTCATTTAGTTGATGATGTCATAATTATAATTCTTGAATTACAAACAAAGGCTTTGCTGTTACACTGTGTGTAGACTTTGGCATGCTGATTTGTAAAATACATCCATTTATATCAACAAATCGACAGTGGCGTTTGTCTCTTTTGTGGTGGGTAGTTCGCATTCGCATTGTGGTTTTTCTTGTGTTTTCAGCCTGGTGCTTAGAGTGTCTACCTGGTATGTGAAGGGTCCAGAGTTTATTCTGAGATCAGTCAGGGATTTCTCTCCCCTTCCCGCTGGACCTTGAGTAGTGGTCTAGATGCAAGACGTTTTGTTTGAAACAATAAACTGGGGTTCCATGCACAACATGCATTCAGCCAGCATGTCAAGGAGTTGTCTCTGACATATTCATTTTGAAAAATTAGCTTTAATGGTTTACACACACACACACACAACATACACACACACACACACACAACATACACACACACACACACACACACACACACACACACACACACACACACACACACACACACAATACGTACACATGTGTGTGTCTGACTGTATATGTATACTGAGTTTTAATGTATTGACTTACCAATCCTCACCCTCCCTCTGCTAATTTGTGCGTGTGTGTTCTGTTGTTGTACAACAAGCATGTTTTGACATAGACTGGTTGAGTAATACAACTGGAATTATTATCAAATAAGAAAGTGTAAAAGTGCAGCTCACTGCAAATGTTCAGCCACAACACTGCCATCCCACTGGTATAACTGTCCATGGACTGAAGTTATCGACTGTTCAACATTTCACTGACCTGGGACTCATCATTATCAGTGAGGGATCCAAACCAAAAATTCTCTCAATGCAGCAAAGACAATATCAGCACTGTCCATGTTGAAACCTGCATAGAAGGACAAGAACATCTCCATGAAACACCAGATCAGGCTTTTATGTGCAACCAGTATATTCCATCTTCCTGTATGCATGTGAGACAAGGATTCTCACAGTGGATTTGGAAAGGCAAATCCAGGCCATGGAAATGAGATGTTATTGCAAGATACTAATCAACAGATACATGATTATATTAATGAACAAGTGTCCCAAACCATCAAGCAGCATGTTGGACCATATGAAGATCTGCTGATTTCAGATAAAAAAGTAAAACTACAAGAAAAGAAAAGTATGTTAGAAAGGCCATATAACAAGATCCAATGGCCTTGCTAAATTAGTATTTTAAGGATGTTGAGGGAGGGGGACAGAGGGAAAGACAGAAAGAATGATGGGTTGACAGCATTGCAGAATGATAGACGAACCATTTGCAGAGACCCAGGCTTTGAGCATACATACACACACACACACACACGCACGCACGCACGCACGCACGCATACACACAAGCATGCACATATGCACACACACACACTCACACACACACACGCAAACACATACATACACACACACACACACACACACACACACACACACACACACACACACACACATACATTCGCTCACATACAGCTCAAAACAAAGAAAAATGCAGAAACAGTTTCATTCCATCCTTTTCTTCTTTTTTTTTTTTATTGCAGCATTTCTTACTGTCAAAGTCATGGTCCTTTAGAGATTGTATAGGAGAAAGTCTTTTTCCAAAAGTGATGCTGTGAAATTCATGAAGTAATCGGTTGGAAGAGACAGCGCTGTCATTGAAAACTGAACAGAAACAAACATGAATGTCATGGATCTAGTCTTGAAATTTATGATAAACATAAACATGGAAGTCTCTTTTAAATCTAATCAGCTCACACGGCAGACAAAATATTTCACAGCAAAATAGACAATGGTCTTTCAGCAACTGAAGCCAACATTGCTAAAAGGCATTTTGCTACTGGTGGCTGAAGAAAATCTTGTAACTTAACCTTTGACTCCTGCGCCCTGTCCACCAGCATCCTGTACTGTCAACAATTCTAGCAAAGCAAAAACGTAACCTTTTGATTCCCTCAGCCTATCCATCAGCTTCCTGCAGGAAACTGGTGGATAGGGTCAGGAAGTCAAAAGGTTTTTTTTCAGTTAACTGAAAGGGTGTGGGAGTCAAAAGGCTTAACCGAGTTACAAGGTTTGCATCAGCCCTGATAATATATTCATAACAAATAACATTTCGTAAATAATATCCCCCCCTTTTTGTTGTTGAAAAACAAATGTAAAAAATCAAAACCTCTTGATGAAATAGATTTATTTTTTAAGAATGTAAACGGAGGGGAAAGATTGCATGCATGAACATGTGAAGATAGTGGGCCAGTTGTTGCGCATATTAATGTAATTAGAGTTAATGATAATAGTACTGATATTAACTACTAATGATGGAAAGATAAAATCATTAACAGACAACCACTTGACATATTTCTAACTGCACTGAAATCAGTAAAACAACAATCCACGGGCCTGGTATAAGAGATTGTCACTTTCTTACCTACGTCTGAGTACTTACTGAATTACCCACAACTGAAGAGTTCATTGACCCAGGCAGCACTGTCAGACATGATAAAGGAGCAGGCAGAGTGATACCATGAACTGTCTCAAAGCCAGAAACACCTTCAGAATGTTGAACAATAAGTGGAGGTTCCTGAATATGGCACCATCATCAGTCTTGAGGCTGCACTAGTGCTGTGTCTTTCCTGCCCTGTTTTATGGATCAGAATGCTGGAGGATGACAGAAAGCGACCATATCATCAACCTCAACAACAAAAAAACAACCAACCAAACAACAACAACAACAACAAAAACCAACCAAACAAACAAACAAACAAAACTGAAGAATTATGCGAATCTTATGGCTTGACAATATCTCCAGTTAATAACTACCCAGTGCAGTCAATAGAATATGAAAGGATATTGGAGATGGTTGCACACACCATCCTAAGAGAGCAAGACTGCATCAATAGAATGAATGTCCCTATGACTCCTGCACCATCTCCACCTACTGCAAAAACTTAACCCTTTGACTCGCCCACCCTATCCACCAGCTTCCTGCAGGAAGCTGGTGGATAGGCTGAGGGGGTCAAAGGGTTAGGTTTTTGCTTTGCTGGCATAGCTGACAATGCAGGATGCTGGTAGACAGGATGTGGGAGACAAGACAGGGTGGATTGCACACATCATCCTGAAAGAGCAGAATAACATCACCAACACTACCGTTCACTGAACACTAAAGGAAAAACATAAAGGGAGAACGACCCAAGAACACCTGGCAACAAACAAAAGGAGAACTTAAGATTCTGAAACACACTTGGGATACTAACCAGAGGCTGTTCCAGAACAGACAGAAATGGAGAACCTTCGTCGCTGCCCTACATGCTTACTAAACATTAAACTGCACGGTACATAAGTAACAAAAACATGCACAGATTAATTTACATTATTGCACATAAACTAGAACTAATCATTACCAAAATAAATTCTGTACAATTAATTGACACAAAGAGAAATGAATGAAACTGCAGCACTGTAAAAGCAGAAGGCAAATGATTACGCTGTAACTAAGATTAAACATCCAAAAATGCTGTGTTGTGTCTGCATTTTGTACTTCTACTACATTCAATACATGCTTGAAGTATCTTGACAGATGTCATTCTCTTCTCATCGTTGAAATCTTATGTACAAGAGAACGTTTGCGGCAGAGTTAGGGGGTTTTGAGTTGGATGGATTATCACTTCATATATATGCACATATGTATAATTATAGACTGACTGCTTTCTGTGTCACACACACACACACACACACACACACACACACACACACACACACACACACACACACACACACACACGCATACATACACACACAAGCACAAGCACACATGCTAACGCATATTCACACACAAACAATTATTCACACAACACAACACACAATTGCTTTTAGAAACAAATAATGATAATAATTATGATAATAATAATAATATTAATAATAATAATAAAAAAAATTAAAATCAAATAAAAATAAAAAATGAAATGAAATGAAATAAACTATAAAAATAAAAAAAAATTAAAAAAATAAAAAAATAAAAAAAAAATAAAGTAAAACATACACATCAGATATATACAAAACCTAAATATCTGAATACACTCATAATTATATTACTATTTTCATAAGCGTTCAACATTAAGGCAAGGCGAAACTGCAGTTGTGTATAACCTGGCTCAAAGCAGAGCATACAGGGAACAATAATAATATAGGCTCTGTTCAAAGGCACACATGATCAATAACTATAATGCTGACCAGACATGAATCTGATCAATATATAAAAAAGACTGATCTTTTAATCACGTGTTTGCAGTTATTGGAGGAAAAACGATCAACAGAAAATGAGAAAGAACAGGACAGTGTGCAAAACAAAATCATCTGCTTCTTTTTTTCACATTTTGCAATATATTGAAAAATAAAAGAAACTGATCTTTCCATGATCTTTTTGCAATCATTTAAAAATGATTTCTGTCATCCGTTCACAATCACAATTATGTCCATTATGTAAATTGAATAAAAATGAATGAAATCATGCAATCATGCTGTGAAACACTTTTATATATTACAGTTGTACTGTAATTTCAGGGAAAAAAACATGGCTTTTATCATTCTCTCACAATCATAATTATCATAATTACGTTTATTATGCTATCTCCATGAACTGAAAGTGAACAAAACTATGACAGTGCTGTTTGAACGATTGTGATGAAAGTGAACAAAGTGATCATGCTGCAATACAATTTCATCTTTGACAGTTGTACAGTAATTGCAATCGCCAGATACAACTCTTGTTTCTCAGTTCTAACTGCTGTTTTTACATACCATCTACCCTAATAGTAAACAAAACTTGTGAGCGTAGTCTTGGCAAGCTGTCTCCATGGCAGACACTGAAAGTAACGCATTTTTCAGCAAAATTGGTAAAGATCAAATGTGTTTTCTGACTCTTTAACAGAAAATTTCAAGTGGGAACGTACAAATGAAACATCACACAAGTTTGTCTAGCAGTCCCAAAACCATGGCAAAACCTAATTGATGAAAAGTGACATTTCTTTTTTTGAAACATGTCAGTATATCTTAATGCACCATTCTTCTTCTTAATATTATTACAAATTTTTGTTTCATGCTGTTCTCCAAACCCATTTGAACTCACTGCACATTACACACATTCAGACTAACAAAGCATGGAGAACTCAACGCTAATGTCAGAAGACATGACCACATTTCACTGTTTGTCGCACAATCTGAATTATTTGATCGGTGCGAATGCTGGGTGTTTTCTTATATCCATAAGCCAGCCACTGACATGACTTACAGAATCTTTAATGTGCTTATTTGATATTCTGCATAAACACAAAGGGGATTTAGGCACTGGCAGGTCGGTACATGTTGACCAGAGAGATCGAGATGGGAAAATATATCCCCCTTTTACCCACCAGGTAGAGGTGTCTTGGGGGAATTGAGCCCAGAATGTTCTGACTGGAAGCCCAATGTTCATCCACTTGACTACCTCACCTGCACCGTTATGAGAGACAGTCAGGTCTGTCATAATGTACACAATCATTTTACATATCCCTTTATGTGCCAAAGGCGCGGTGATAATTATACAAAAATTGAGTGAAGAGAATGATCAATTGGCATGTCATGGATTTAAGCAACAGAACAATTCATGATAATGAAGAACAATGCGCAAAGAATACATGCGATCTCTATGTAGTTGTAGGTTACTATTTGAACACAGGATGTGCAGCCACAGCAGCACGATAGCACACAAAAACATTCACCGTGCCGATATAACAAATTCAATTTATGGGGATGGGAAATGCAAAATATCAACATAAAAAGCAACTGAAGGTATAAAGAGATAATAAACAAACTGCTGTGATCATTCCAGGTTTAAAGACTAAATGTTATATTTGTTTGTTTGCTGCTTGTCTTCAGATGGTTCTTCATGCAGTCAAGCCTTGCTACACAAACTTGCATCACTGGAGGCAGAATACGCATATTTATATTTACAAAACTTACTGACAGAAGTCTAAAGTTGCACCAATGTAGACTCTCTCTGATAAGCTGGACATATGATATGTCTACAGCTGACAACATCTAACAAAAGGAGAATTATTTTGACATTGAAGTTTGCTGTTCTCACGAATCACAGACAAGAAAAATCTGGACTTGATGAAGTATCTCCATTATTTCTAAACACTTTAAAAAAAACATTGCAGATTACCATATTCTGCAAACTTTAATATTATAAAGGTGCACAAGCATGGAAGACGGTGAAAATTCAACAATGGTCAAATGTTCTGAATGCTTGAACAACAAGTTCAGTCAGTCAGGTATGCTTACCTTCATCCTCATCACTGTATTGTAATGCAAGGAGACAAGAAAACATCACTTCCTAATCTAAACATATCTTCATGACAAAATGTTGTAAAATGACTAC
>JAPXFY010000012.1:70951322-70956322 GCA_030674185.1 Monoplex corrugatus
TCCTCTCCAATCACATCTGCCATTTTCTCATGCCCAACGCCACGTAAGGGAAGTTGTGTACTGGTTGTTTTTTCTGCGAAGAGTTATAATAATAATAATAATAATAATAATAATTACAATATTTATATAGCGCAAAATCTTGACAGAAATCAAATCTAAGCGCAGAACATACACATACGCACGCGCGCACACACACGCACACACACACTCACACATGGCTATAAATGGGGAAAAAGAATAAAAGCAATGGAAAATTATAGAGAGCATATTATTCAAATATATATTACAATGTGATTCCACTCCGAGCGGAGACAGGCTACAAAGGGGGATGAGTGAGGTCAGGATTTCATGCAGAGGAGAAAAGGTGAGTTTTGAGAGCGGACTTGAAGGAAACAAAAGTAGGTTGCTGACGGACTGAGAGAGGAAGTTTCTTCCAGGAGAGTGGACCAGAAAAGAGAAGGTTTGTGGACCGTAGGTATTGAGCTTAGTGCGTGAAAGCGAAAAGTCAGAGGATCGGAGGCAGAGCGGAGGGTACGTGAGGGAAGATAGATCTCAAGTAGGCTTGACAGGTAATCGGGGCTGCGTTATTGGGTTGTGCATTTATTCTTTGTTGTGTTTTGTATACGCTTGACAAAAAGCCAACTGGTCGAAATTTTGCGCCTGTGTTGATCTATTATATCATCAACAAACGTTCTGACTCTATATGTTTTTTTTTGTTTCTTGGTTTCTCATCTAGTTTGAACATCTGGCAGCCCATTCTGATCTCATCATCATCATCATCATCATCATCATCATCATCATCAAACATCATCATAATTATAATATGCCTTGCCGCATGGCGTTGGCGATCATGGCCGTCCATATGAATCTATCTTCTGTCGCTGCAAGTACTTCTCTCACCTTGTCCGTCTACATCCACTGCGCAAGTCAGTCCGATATTTTCTACCTGGGTCTACCTGGTGCTTTTTTTCTCTCCAGCTTTCCTGTTGTGACCAGGTGCTCCAATTTCTCTTGCCTCATAAAAAAGGTCCTATAAATGTTGCTTGTCTTTTCTTAATCTTCGATTCAATCTTCTCTAAACATACCTGTGTCAAGGCGTAAGTGGGTGCAGCAGCATTGGCCTTGGCGCTGGTGGCTGTTTTGTTGTTGGTGGCCGTGGAGGTGGAGGACTTGAAGGCACTGGAAGAGGATGCTGATGTGGTGGTGGTGGCGTTGGTGCTGGAAGGGATGGTGGTGGTGGCTGACATGGTCAACAACTGTAACAGACACACACCACCACAACGTGTTACAACATGCAGTGATTGTGATCTGAGACATAAATGATTGGCGGGCAATAATTGGATGTGACATCACTCCCCCCCCCCCCTTCCCACAAATGTCTGCACCATTTTACAGATTACAAAGTTTGGGACAAGTTTATACTGAGTGGCTAGCTGTGTTGTGATTGAGACCTTTATTTATTTATTCATTCATTTATTTATCTATTATTATATTATTTATGTATTTATTTATTTTATTTTATCTATCTGTCTTTTCTTTGAAGACAAGGTACAAATATACACATGTCATTTACAAGTAACCAAGATTGTTCCATTCTGGATTGACATTGCATGACAGGCTGTATACTACGCTTAATTTCATAAGATATCCTGGCGTCAAACAGGCTCAAGAGATACGGACACCTGCTATATCGATTAAGGAATTTGGCCGACACCCTCAATGACGCACCCGTGAAGTGGATGAAACTTGACAGTGTGGTCCCAGTCTTCCTTGTGAGCCCAAAGCTTACTCAGTTCTGAGGAGGGGTAGGTTGGGACAGAAAATCCCACAAAGACTTTGACAGGTCTGTGGGATTCAAACCCACAACCTTCCTGTCGTTAGTCGTTGCGTTGACCACTTCACCAAGGCCACAGGTGGATGTAACATTTCTTGATACTCAAGAGAAAATAAAATAGAAAACAGAAGACAAAGACAGAAAAAGGAGGGGAGAGGAAGCAAGAAGAAGAAGAGGGAGCAGGAAAAATTGATGACGAAGAAGCCACGGGTGTAGTTGTGTGTGTGTGTGTGTGTGTGTGTGTGTGTGTGTGTGTGTGTGTGTGTGTGTGTGTGTGTGTGTGTGTGTGTGTGTGTGTGTGTTTGTGTTTATGTTTGTGTTTGTGTGTGTGGTGTGTGTTAGAGAGAGAGACAGAGACACAGAGAGAGAGAGAGAGAGAGACAGAGAAAGACAGAGAGACAGAGACAGAGAAACAGAGACAGAGAGACAGAATGAGAGAGAGAGACAGACAGAGAGAGACAGAGACAGGGAGAGAGAGATAGAAAGAGAGAGAAAAGAGAGAGAGAGAAAGAGAGAGAGAGAGAGAGAGAGAAGAGAGAGAGAGAGAGAGAAACAGATGACAACTTGAGTCAAGGATCACACGCCTAGCAGATTGAGTGTATCCAAGCTCAACACCCTTTCTGTCAGCATCCACTCCGCAAAACCATCCAATATTTTCTCCCTGGGTCTATCTTGTGCTCTTTTTTCCCTCCAGCTTTCTTGTTGGGACTAGGCGTTCAAATTTCTCTTGTCTAATAAAATCTCGTATACATGTTGCTTGTTTTTTCCTAATCTTCTTCATTAATGTTCTTTGTTCTTGTTGTGTTTGCCTTTTTCAAGACTGTCTCGTTTTTTTTTTTTTGCTGTCCATGGAACTCAACAACATTCTAGAATTAAATAGCAAGAACACTGAGGTCATGGTAAACAATTAAATAAAAATGATCTCATGCACGTTCTTAGAAAAACCTAGGTGGTCAAATTTCTCATGCCTCATAAAATGTTGTATGCATATATGTTGCTTGTCTTTTCCTAATGTTCATTAATGCTTTTTTGTGTTTGCCTCTTTCAAGACTGTCTCGTTTGTTTTCTTTGCTTCCATGGAACTCTTAACAATCTAGAATCAAACAGCAAGAAGACTGAGGTCATGGTAAACAGTTAATAAAAATTCCCTCATACGTGTTGTTAGAAAAACCAGCTTTCTTGTTGTGACTAGGTGGTCAAATTTCTCTTGTCTCATAACATGTTGTATACATATTTGTCTTTTCCTAATCTTCATTAATGCTTTTTTGTTTTTGCCTTTTTCAAGACTGTCTCGTTTGTTTTCTTTGCTGTCCATGGAACTCTGAGGTCATGGTAAACAGTTAAATAAAAATTCCCTCATGCACGTTCTTAGAAAAACCAGCTTTCTTGTTGTGACTAGGTAGTCAAATTTCTCATGCCTCATAAAATGTTGTTTGAATACATGTTGCTTGTCTTTTCCTAATCTTCATTAATGCTTTTTTGTGTTTTCAAGACTGTCTCGTTTGTTTTCTTTGCTTCCATGGAACTCTTAACAATCTAGAATCAAACAGCAAGAAGACTGATGTCATAGTAAACAGTTAAAAAAATTCCCTCATACGTGTTGTTAGAAAAACCAGCTTTCTTGTTGTGACTAGGTAGTCAAATTTCTCTTGTCTCATAACATGATGTATACATGTTGCTTGTCTTTTCCAAATCTTCTTCATTAATGTTCTTTGTTCTTTTTGTGTTTGTCTCCTTCAAGACAGTCTCGTTTGTTTTCTTTGCTGTCCATGGAACTCTTAACATTCTAGAATCAAATAGCAAGAAGCAAGAAAATCAAGAGTCGTGGTAACCAATAAGACACAAGAAATACCCTCATGCATGTTCTAAGAAAGAGCAATTATCGTATACCACGGCCCAGCTGGGAAAGACTAGTGAAAACGTACAAAAAAACTTTCCTACTCTGCTGACATGCCGGTTCACTTTGAAATGATAGTGTAAATGTGCCCACATGCAGTAAAATCTCCACTCTTCAGATGCTGCACATCATCATCATCATCATCATCAGGTGCCCTGCCGCATGGCGTTGGCGATCATGGACTTCCATCTGTCTCTATCTCTTGTTGCCCCAAACATCTCCTCCACTCTTCTCGTCTTCAGCCACTCCGCAAGTCCGTCTAGCATTTTCTCCCTGGGTCTACCTGGTGCTCTCTTTCCCTTCAGTTTTCCCGTTGTGACCAGGTGCTCCAAATTCCCCTTCCTCATAAAATGACCTATAAATGTTGCCTGTCTTTTCCTAATCTTCCTTATGAGTGATCTACTTGTGTCTGCCTCCATCAAGACTGTCTCGTTTGTTTTCTTTGCTGTCCATGGTACTCTCAACATTCTTCTTAGAAACCACATCTCGGCTGCACATATTCGAAATAAAGACAGTCATGTACACATTAACCCTAACATACTGCTCTGTTGCAAGCATCAACAATCTTTAGTTATAACTACTCAAGAAGCTGACAGCACCCATAGTATAGCAGAAATGATGGTTATTTGCTTTAACCCTTTGACCCAGGAAGCTGGTGGATAGGGCGCAGGAGTGAAAGGGTTAAGTTTTTGCAGCTGGCAGATAGGGTGCGGGAGGGAATGGGTTAACTATCAATAAACAGCGCCCTTTTCTGCCTAATATGTAGAGAATTGCCAAAACGATACAAAAGACAAGACGTCTCAGAATACGTGCATTTAACAAACATGTACATTATAAACTGGACAAGTATTGGCAGTTCCTACAACTGTTTCAAATCATTTTTTGTGTGTGTGTTCAAATGAAGTCCTGTCATTCTTATTTTAAATATAGAAAACCAACCAACCAACCAACCAACCAACCAACCAACCAACCAACCCAACCAACCCAACCAACCAACCAACCAACCAACCAACCAACCAACCAACCAACCAACCAACCAACCAACCAACCAACCAACCAACCAACCAACCAACCAACCAACCAACCAACCAACCAACCAACCAACCAACCAACCAACAACAGACAAAGAAACAAAGAAACAAAGAAACAAACAAACGATATACATGACAACATTCAAGATTATTCGATTCCTGAGGCATTCAGAGAGAAAAAAAAAAAAGTCTGAGAAACAACAAAGTCATTAGAGCGACTTTAAACTTCTTTGTGGTG
>JAPXFY010000012.1:70968822-70971322 GCA_030674185.1 Monoplex corrugatus
TAGCCAGACTTCAAAACAAGTTGCACTGCAGGCTACAGATGTTTTCAGATACTTTGCAGAAGCTTAGAATTCTGTAAGAAACACGGGGTGCTGTTGGCAGTAGATACAAACCTCCTCATGATCAGCAAGACTTCAGTCCCAATCATGATGCCGGCTGGGTCTTTTCGATGGAAGCCAGAGCCCAGATACAAAATATATTTCGATCTTTTAGAAGCATTCTAAATGTTGAATTATAACTAATCGCCGGCAGTGGTTAGGTTAGTGGAAGAATCTAGCGACTGCCGGTGTCTCTATCCCTCATCCTCTGTCAATGTCTGTTTTTTGCCTACGAGCTGAATCGGTATTGTTAGAAAATAATACACAGATACATGCTACTCTGTGTGAGTACATGCATGCATACGCACACACGTGCAAGCGCACAATACAGATACATACACATAGTTCAAAATACTGGTAATTTGCTAGTGTAAAAGACAATGATGGCCTGATGTTGCTGTGAAATAACAGAAATACCCTGGAAAAATACATCACGAAGCACATTTACACGCATACACACGCGTGCACACACACACACACACACACACACACACACACACACACACACACACACACACACACACACACACACACACACACACACATGCACATACACACAAGCGCGCTCACACAACATTTTGTTTCTCTCTCCTTCCCTTCCAAAATCCCTTACACACACCTGTTGCACAAGAAAACGTTTCTCCCCTGTTGAACAAACTGATGTGTAGTCAGACTAGAAAGCCTGTCTGCTATCTTCAAACAGAAACAGCCAAGCTGGTTTCAAGACAAAACTGCCAGGCTGATGGAGATAACAAGTGACATTGCCATCTGTCGAGTGTGTTCTGGTTTAAAGACAGGCGGCCAGACAGAAAATGATAGGACGTTACTGTTTATTGAGCGTGTTCCGGTTTTAAAACAGATAGACAGACGGAAAATGTATAGGACGTTACTGTTTGTGGAGCGTGTCCGGTTTTAAGACAGACAGACAGACAGACGGAAAATGTATAGGACGTTACTGTTTGTTGAGCGTACTCCGGTTTTAAGACAGCAACGTTTGTTCAGTGTGTTCCGGTTTTAAGACAGCCAGCCAGCCAGAAAATGATAAATCTTTACTGCTTGTTGGGTGTGTTCTGGTTTTATGACAGGCAGCCAGACAGAAATGATAGGACGTTACTGTTTGTTGAGCGTGTTCCGGTTTTAAGACAGAAAGCCAGACAGAAAATGATAGTCAGGACATTATTGTCTGTGGACCGTGTTCTACTATTATTGTCAAGGCAGACAACCATTCTGATAACAAGGGAAATTACTGTCCGTCGAACCTGTTCCGTTCTAGGACAGACTGCCAGACTGATAGTGATAGCAAGCGACATAATTGTCTGTTGAACGTGGTCTACGGTCTGTATAGTGATTTCAGCCCGCTCTGTATCAAAGCTAAACAGTCAGGGAGACAGAAAAACGTACAGAAAGCAAAGTAGGTTGAAAGAACGTACAGAGCAAAGTAAAGTTATCTTATCAAGTATAAATGGTATTTTATTTTCTGCATACCAGACTGACATTGATAAAATATAACGCAGAATTTCGAGACAGCAAACAGGGGGAGAGTGGCAATAGGCTGATATGAACGTAGTGGGATGGAGCATAGAAATGAGGACACTAGAGAAATGACATTTTGAATTGGGTCAGATTGGATTGAATTGGATCTATTCTTGGTCAAATCGGTGTTTTTCTGTGTGAAATGAGGCCCGCTCTTCCCTGGGAGAGCACGTCGCCAAAGTACGATGCCACCTATTTTTTTATAACCTGTATGCTTATATTTTTGTTTACCTGCGACAGTGGGCTTTTACACAAACTTTTGCCAGGGACAACTATTTTGTTGCCATGAGATCTTTAACTTCCTTCAAGTGCATCCTGCACACGGGATCTCGGTTTTTCGCTTCATCCAAGAAGGTTTGCAACCATACCACCACTCAAGGTCTGGTGGAGGAGGGGGAGAGGGAGGATAGAGAGAAAAATACTTATCTCATCGAGAACTGACCCGAATTTCTCCTGAAAAAAAAATCTCTTAAATAAGCAATCTATCCCTCTGTTTCTCTGTCTGTGTCTCACTTACAAGCCCGACAATAGCGCTTTGCGAGACAATATCACACTTGGATTAATTTCAAGTCTTTTGACCGACATGGGCGAAATTATGTTAACTCCAAAAGAAGCCACTTTATCATGGACCTAGTTTTATAAAGAGTTGTTTTCATTTGCTTAATTTTGCTTTGTTTGCCCGTAATTCACGAGTAGCTAACAGCATGCAAATAATGGTACATTTGTAGAATATGTTAGAAGTGGATATTGAAAGAATCTATGTACACTTAAGGGTCTACTATTCATGTTAATCAAAAAAATAAAAGGCATGTTTATGTCCCTTGTAAACAGAGTTTTATGGGGCAGTAATGAAAAGATTCTGTCATAAACA
>JAPXFY010000012.1:70973822-70978822 GCA_030674185.1 Monoplex corrugatus
GCTAAGTCAGATTAACTAGAGACATGAGGTCTTGATTCCACAGCTCTATCAAAATAGCCAGGAAGCCTGCGTAAGAGACTATGAGCAAAGTATGTTTCTTTTTCATGAACGCCAACAATTTCCATCAAGATAGGCGTACTGGTGTTATCTACTGATCGGCAACCGTGTGTCTCTCTTTTTTTTTCCTCCGTAGAGTCAGCTGAGCATGACCATGAAACACAAAGTATATCTTATGTGATTTCTTTATTGCTTTATGTTTTTGTTGTCTTCGCGGATTTACACACACACACAGACACACACACACACACAGGCACAGACACACACACACACACACACAGACACACACACAGACACATACACACACACACACACACACACACACACACACACACACACACACACACACACACACACACACACACACACACACACACACCCAACCCACAAACAGACAAACAAACAAACCACGAACGAACGAAAAAGCGAATACATTAACAAAACAACAAAAACAACAAAACAGTTTCAGTGTGGTGTAAAACATTTACCCACACCCGTTATGTGATAGTGTAAAATAAGATTTACCTAAATCGGTTTGACCGTAGGGTAAAATAAAAAAAAAAGTACCTAAACCAGATTTAAGGTGGCATGAAACCCTTCAGAAGACATTTATATCATAGAGCCATGGACTCAAGATCTGGCGTCTCAAAGTTTAATCCCAGCCTGAAAATTTAATTCAGGTCTGTTCTCTGCCCATCATAGCGTCGCAATCATTCTGATGGGTGTCAGCTTAGTGTATCATACATCCCATTCACCCCTACTCCCAGTTTCAAGATCTTGCCAGCGGTTAGGGTTTTGCACACATTCACAGGGTCTGCCAGCACTTGTCTGGCAGAATTGAGAAGAGAGCATATATGGGATTGCCCAAGTGTGATGAATCCCTCGATCAAAATTCTCACGTCACTCCGGCTTTCCGATAGTTGGTGTTTACCACAGTTAGAAGGGAAGGCTGCATGCCAACACAAACATGACATTTTACGTTCAGCTCACACTGACACCTATCCCCACACCCACACCAGTCACATACAGAGGGTGTGCTGCCACAGACTTGATATTATTGCAGACGTGGAGTGTGTTGCTCTGCACGTAACACTCGTACCTCTAAAAAGACTTAAAAAAAGGGCTTCCTCGAATACTACTGGATTTTAAAATCTCAGTTATACGAGATATAGTTTCTATTGGCATTGCATCATTTTCCGTGATCTCATCTGATAGACATTTTATTTTTTGCCCTTCGACTTTATCAAAAATACGTTAACTGGATTATTCGTTTTGCTTTGGTTTAAACTTTTATACGTGGAACAGTATATAGCCCTATACAAAACAGTATATAAGAAAACTGGACAAACAAGAATATTTTTCAATAGTTTAAAAGATTTCTTTGACTTCACCCCATACACATTACCTGGGGCCGTTTATCTAATATTGCACATCATATAAAGAAACGGACAAACAAGATTATCTTTCAATGATTTTATTAGTTTTCGTTGACTTCGCCTAACACACATTATCTACATGTAAAGCCATTTGTCTTAACTCCATAAACCAGAGACGATTGCTTTGCGCTCTTTGATTTTAACAGGAATAAATCGACCTGAAAATTCATTTGAAAAAGACATGCTTATTTTGTTTTCCCTTGACTCCACCTGAATACTTTTAAGATTAACAGCGATATTATGTAATGTTTATTTTGTTTTTCTTGACTCCGCCTGAATACTTTTAAGATTAACAGCGATATTATGTAATGTTTATTTTGTTTTCCCTTGACTCCACCTGAATACTTTTAAGATTAACAGCGATATTATGTAATGTTTATTTTGTTTTTCTTGACTCCGCCTAAACACTTTTAAGATTTACAGCGATATTATGTAATGTTTATTTTGTTTTTCTTGACTCCGCCTAAACACTTTTAAGATTTACAGCGATATTATGTAATGTTTATTTTGTTTTTCTTGACTCCGCCTAAACACTTTTAAGATTTACAGCGATATTATGTAATGTTTATTTTGTTTTTCTTGACTCCGCCTAAACACTTTTAAGATTTACAGCGATATTATGTAATGTTTATTTTGTTTTTCTTGACTCCGCCTAAACACTTTTAAGATTTACAGCGATATTATGTAATGTTTATTTTGTTTTTCTTGACTCCGCCTAAACACTTTTAAGATTTACAGCGATATTATGTAATGTTTATTTTGTTTTTCTTGACTCCGCCTAAACACTTTTAAGATTTACAGCGATATTATGTAATGTTTATTTTGTTTTTCTTGACTCCGCCTAAACACTTTTAAGATTTACAGCGATATTATGTAATGTTTATTTTGTTTTTCTTGACTCCGCCTAAACACTTTTAAGATTTACAGCGATATTATGTAATGTTTATTTTGTTTTTCTTGACTCCGCCTAAACACTTTTAAGATTTACAGCGATATTATGTAATGTTTATTTTGTTTTTCTTGACTCCGCCTAAACACTTTTAAGATTAACAGCGATATTATGTAATGTTTATTTTGTTTTTCTTGACTCCGCCTAAACACTTTTAAGATTTACAGCGATATTATGTAATGTTTATTTTGTTTTTCTTGACTCCGCCTAAACACTTTTAAGATTTACAGCGATATATGTAATGTTTATTTTGTTTTTCTTGACTCCGCCTAAACACTTTTAAGATTAACAGCGATATTATGTAATGTTTATTTTGTTTTTCTTGACTCCGCCTAAACACTTTTAAGATTAACAGCGATATTATGTAATGTTATTTTGTTTTTCTTGACTCCGCCTAAACACTTTTAAGATTAACAGCGATATTATGTAATGTTTATTTTGTTTTTCTTGACTCCGCCTAAACACTTTTAAGATTAACAGCGATATTATGTAATGTTTATTTTGTTTTTCTTGACTCCGCCTAAACACTTTTAAGATTTACAGCGATATTATGTATCATATTTTATGAGGAAGGGGGATTTGGAGCACCTGGTCACAACGGGAAAGCTGGAGGGAAACAGAGCACCAGGTAGACCCAGGGTGAAAATACTGGACGGACTTGCAGGATGGCTGGGGACGAGGAGAGTGGGGGAGATGCTAGGGGCAACGAGAGATAGAGACGGAAGTCCATGATCGCTAACGCCATGCGGCAGGGCACCTGATGATGATGATGATTATGTATCATAGTTGAGGCCTGAGGTTTTCGATGCACGGAATTATGGCATAAGACGGTGATTATTGGTTACTGTCTCTTTTTCGGATACGTGGCTCTATGGAGGGGTGGAGTGAACAGAAAGCAGGATTAGCATAATCTAGCAGACAGAAAATCAAAACCAAATGCACGGTGCGATGTTCTGATGATTCAGCCAGATGCCAGCGTTAAAACCTATCCCGCCTCCCTACAGAAACAAAAACACGTGTTTCACGATAAAGCAGCTTCTTACACAATTTTCTTTTCCTAAAATTAAGAAAGAAAAACACTAATGTAATAAAAGAGATTTAAGAGGAAAGAAGTGGGACCAGTGTTTGTTTATGTGTGTGTATAATGTGTGTGTGTGTGTGTGTGTGTGTGAGAGAGAGAGAGAGAGAGAGAGAGGTGGAGTAGAAGGGAGGGAGGGAGGGAATACCTATGCCTTCTTTATGAATGGACCAAGTTTCCCTTATTCGAGACAGACAGACAGACAGAGAGACAGACAGTCACAGAGAGACAGAGACAGAGACAGACACGGACAGAGAGAGAGAGAGAGAGAGAGAGAGAGAGAGAGAGGGAGAGAGAGAGAGAGAGAGGGAGAGAGAGAGAGAGAGAGAGAGAGAGAGAGACAAACAGACAGACAGAGAAAGAGAGAGACAGAGACAGAGAGAAAGAGACACAGAGACAGACAGATTCACAGAGAGAAAGGTATTGATATTAAATCAATAATAGACGGACATGGTAATCAAGTGGGTAAACGTCGAAATTCCAATCGGAAGGTCCTGGATTCAATTCACCTAGACACCACCGCCTGGCGGTAAAGGGTAAGGTTAGGGTGAGAGATGTTTTCCCCATCTCCCAGATCAAGATGTGTGCAGACTTCCAGTGTCCAAATCTTCTTTGTGTGTATATGTATGCAGCAGATTATCAACTATGCACGATACAAATTCTGTAAATAATGTCAGTAGCGCTGGCTTATGGGAATACGAAAACGCTCAGCATTCGCGCCAACCAAAGACGCAGACTGACAATAACATATTGGAATGTGGTCAGATATTTTAACAACATGAATTCTCCGTGCTCCGCTTAAAGTCTGATCATGTGTCATGCGCACTGAGCCCAAAAGACTTTTGGAATAGCGAAAAAGAAAAACTGATATATAGTAGTAGTAACAGCAGCAGCAGCAGCAGCAGTAGTAGTGGTAGTAGTGGCAGCAGCAACAGCAGCAGCAGCAGTAATAATAATAATAATAATGACAACATAATAACAATAATAATAATAATCATGATCATAATAATCATAATCATAATCATAATGATGATGATGAAGATGACGACGACGACGAAGGTGATGATGATGATAAATTAATAACAAATTAATAATAATAACAATGATCACGATGAAGATGATGAAAAGTTGTAAGAATAATAATAATAACAACAACAACAACAACAAAACAACAACAACAACAATAACAACAACAACAACAATACAACAACAGCGACACAAATTCGCCTACGTTCCCCACATGCCAAATTCTCACGTAACAACAATCCAAATACCGCATAACTATCTCCAATATAAAGCTCATGGCACTGAGGTAGTCTGTTCAGACGGTTTGATTTGATTTGGTTTACTTTTCACGTCGACACCCACCTCAGGTGATATGGCCGACTGGGATAACCATCCCAGGGAAGTGGCGGAAGTGGGGCTTATCGAATCATAATAATGACACCACCAGAACAACAATGATGTTAAGATGGGACAG
>JAPXFY010000012.1:70983822-70988822 GCA_030674185.1 Monoplex corrugatus
GAGAGAGAGAGAGAGAGAGAGAGAGAGAGAGAGAGAGAGACAGAGAGAGACAGAGACAGAGACAGAGACAGAGACAGAGAGACAGAGAGACAGAGACAGACAGAGACAGACAGAGACAGACAGACAGAGCGGAGGAGAGAGAGAGACAGAGACAGAGACAGACAGAGACAGACAGCAGAGCGAAGGAGGAGAGAGAGAGAGAGAGAGAGAGAGAGAGAGAGAGAGAGATACAGACAGACGGACAGAGAGAGAGGTGCATACATACCAACCGAAACTACAGACGGTTACAGAAGATCCCAGACAAAAAAAACCCTACACAGCCCAAAGTGAAACCATGTGGCAGTGAGTAGTTTCCTCCTTGGGGTAACAGTGACACACTTTAACATGTCCACTTCACCTAAACGTTTCCTCACCACCTACAGACAGGAAGCCATTTCCTCTCGTTGACTTCCATTCCGACTTTTACAATTACTTCCCTGTGAAGGTCTTGGTGAGTATACCATTGTACAACCAACACCGGTGTTTTGGTTTTCCTGTTCTTTCTTCGTATCGACCAAAATTTCTCAAATATATTATAACGAAAGTATCTCAATGAACCACAAGGGGAGAAGAATAGACAAGAGGATTCATTCTTCGTTTTACCACTCACTGATTATATTCACTCTTAGAAGAATTGATTTACTGTTTTTTCGTGCCTATACAAAGAAAGACCTTTATGCATGCGTGCGTAAAGCATACGTACATAAGTACGTGCGTATGCATATCTACTCACACAGACACAGACACATGTACACACTCACGCACGTGTGTGTCACACAGACACACACACACACACACACACACACACACACACACACACACACACACACACACACACACACACACACAAACAAACACACACACACACAAACAAACAAACAAACACACACACACACACACACACATATATATATATATATATATATATATATATACATATATACATACATATATATATATATATCGATATACATATACATATATATCGCCTTAGCCTTATATGCCTTAGCCTACGCGTATTTGAACTAGGCAGCAGGATTTCTTCCAATGGAATGCCTGCGGAAAAAAATTCGTGTCAGCAGACTTGTCCTTTTTCCCCGCATGAAAACACCACACACCAGGCGCCACAGACCAGTATGCTTACTCATCCGTCAGTTCCACTGGCGAGTCCATCATGACCATCATAATTATTACTGAACTACATGCAGAGCATCTTGTGGGTGAGGTAACTTCGTGTTCCCACAAACATAAACTAATTTTTCGGTCGATGGGAGATCAAGGGAATTGAGGGGGAATGGTAACAGATGTGGTTGTTTCGTTTTCTCTCTTCTTCTTCTTCTTCTTCTTTTTGGACTAAATATTTTCCCCATATAAGATACGCATTCGTATACAAATTTACAGGCGTTTGCCTATATACTTCTTTTACACGTGTTATATATGTCTGAGCATGTTAAAACGACTTGGTCTTCAGGTATGTATTTATCTATTTATTTATTTATTTGTTTGCATATTATTATGTATTATTCGTTATTCATCTATTTATTTGTTTGCTTATTATCATCTATTATTTATTCATTTATTTATTTATTTGATTAAGCGTCCCGATTTTTTCTCGGATGAATAAATCATAATCAAAATGTTTTCCCTAGGCTAGGCAATATAGACTGCGCAGCCGGTATGTTGCTGCACAGTCTGCATACTCAGCTTTGAGTGGGCGTGCCTGCTGGATGTTTTCATGTTTCCATAAAACACCGGACACTAACATGAATCACTGGATCTTTAACGTGCATACTTGATGTTCCGCTGACGTATACACACAGAGGAGAGTTAAGGCATTAACAAAAATCTGCATTCATGTTAACATGGGAGATCGGAAAAATCATCATATTTTTACCCACCCTTTACCCATCAGGACCCCCCTGGGGGATGCCGGGGGCTCTTTCCGTATAAACACTATCCCCACCTTCTGGAAATTCCGTGCTAGTTATTTCCTCCTTTTCTGTCACTGTCTTCGTTTCTGCCTTGCTGCTTTGTTTTCTGTCATTTCTTCCTATCATTTTCTGCCTTGCTGGTCCATTCACCTGTATGTGTTCTATAAAATCTTACGTACTTTCTCTTAGGATTGATAATTGGGTGCGCGAATGTTATCTCAGTACCTGTTTCTCTCCAGATGAAAGCAATGACCTACAGCACTCTGTTGGCCTCTTTCCGCCACGTAAAACGCCCTCTGCACTGCTGCCATGAGTCAGGTCTAAAACGTAAGACGTAAAGACTGCGGAGGAATCTTCAGCTTTGATCTCTCCAGTGAACCTCCATGCACCTCTCTCTGTCTGTGTCTGTCTGTCTGTGTCTGTCTGTCTGTCTGTCTCTGTCTCTCTGCCTCTCTCTCTCTTTCTCTCTCTCTCTCTATATATATACAGGCTAATTTAGTGTCCTTAGTTATGTTTGAATTTGCATTCAGTTATGTTTTTTTAAATCCGCTGTGTGATGAATTGGACGGAGTGGTCAACGCCGGGGCATCTCCTTAGCTTTTGTGCGCGAATGCATTGATAGTTGTACATAATTTTCTTTACGTTTTCTTCTGTTGAAGTATTGTGCATGTTTTGAAACGGTTATAGCCCTGAGATGGCCCTACGCAGTCGGCTGGGCTTTAAAAAAAACGAACAATATCCCACCAGGAAGTTTGTACCTATGCGGAATCGAACCCAAACCTTCCGACTAGAAGCCTAGCGTCTTACCCACTTGGCTACCGCTCCAGTCATGTGTATCTATTTTTGCCGATCCTCTCCTCTTCCCCTCCTCTTCCCCCCCCCTCACTCACACATACTAGCACACTTGGAAAGACTTGGCTGCTGACTAGATGTTATCTTAGTACCTGTTTCTCTCCAGATGAAAGCAATGACCTACAGCACTCTGTTGCCTCTTCCGCCACGTAAAACGCCCTCTGCACTGCTGCCATGAGTCAGGTCTAAAACGTAAGACGTAAAGACTGCGGAGGAATCTTCAGCTTTGATCTCTCCAGTGAACCTCCATGCACCTCTCTCTGTCTGTCTGTCTGTCTGTCTGTCTCTGTCTGTCTGTCTGTCTCTGTCTCTATGCCTCTCTCTCTCTTTCTCTCTCTCTCTCTCTCACAAACATGCCATACCATACCATAATATACCCTACCCTACGCTACCATACCACACCCTACATTACCCTACCTACCCTACCCTACCCTACCCTACCATACCATACCCTACCCTACCCTACCATACCCTACCATACCATACCATACCATACCATACCATACCATACCATACCATACCATACCATACCATACCATACCATACCATACCATACCATACATACCATACCATATTTCATTACATGGATTATAAATAGGATCGGGTATCAATGTACATAGAGTCTTCGTACTGAAACCAAGCCTCACACACTTCAGATCAAAATGGCCATGAGTCGTGACATCGTTCTCTACGAATCAGCAGGTTATGGTCTGCTTGTGTTTGCTTTCCCCTTAAACATCCCTTCCCAAAACTAGCAGCTTGTGATACGATTTATTGTCTCAGGCACATCATGCCAGAGCTATCCATATCTGTAGACATTTTCCACGTGCGTCTCTATGATTGACTCCAGTATCTCTGGCATGTGTCTGATAGGTCATGGGTAGTTTGGGAATTCACAAGACAGACGGGTACGGGGAGCGGGTCCTCAGTGGTACCACCACATGTTGTGGCTCGGTATGGTGTGGCCTTTGTCTGAACCTGGCAGACTTTTAACTCTTTCACCCCTTCACTCACTCGATCTATCAATAAGCATCCTGCAGAAATCTGGTGGCACCAGATCTCGCCTAATTCTCCTGAGATTCTTTTCAGGCAAATAAATAAATAAAAATATTAAATAAATAAATAAAAAATTTAAACAAATGAATAAGCAATAAATAAATAAACGAATAGATAAACAAACAAACAAACAAACAGACAAATACATACATACATACATACATACATACATACATACATACATACATACATACATACATACTCATACATACATACATACATACATACATACATACATACATACATACATTCATACATACATACATACATACATACATACATACATACATACATACATACATACATACATACATACATACATACATACATACATACATACATACATACATACATACATACATACATACATACATACATACATACATACATACATACATACGAGTACATAAAAAACAAAGAAAGAAGGAAACAAATAAATAAATAAATAAAACTTTACAAATTGTTGTGCTTAAAGCTCACAGAAATCTTCAGCAGACTGGACTGTCTACCTCCGAGGGTATCTCCTCCCCCTCGCGGTTTGCGTGTGCTTTGTACCCTGCAGTTGTGGTCGTTGTTGGGTGATTGCTTTGGTGAATGGTGGGAGTGCGCGCTTTGGTTTGATTCTTATATCAAGATTTGGCGCCTTGTAAGTATCATCATCATTATTATTATTATTATTATTATTATCATTATTATTATTGTTTGACAATAGCAAACTGCATCAAGATTAAGCGCCTTATAAATATTATCATTATCGTTATTACTATTGTTTGACAAAAGCTAAAACAATAGCAAACTGTAAACTTACGAAAAGAGCCAACGACCATCTAGCTACTCTTTCAGCCTGCTCATCAAACCGGAGGGGGGGGGGGGGGGGGGACTGCTGACATAACTTGAAATCGGAAAGACATTGAAACTCGACATGATACATTTGTGCGGGTCTCTGTAGCTCACTTGGTTGAGCGTCGGATTCACATGCTAATGGTTGTGGGTTTGGGTTCCAATCCCGGGGTGCGCTACATTAAAACTGGCCTTCTCACTGTCCCATCTTAACATCATTGTTGTTCTGGTGGTGTCAGTTTAGGATTAGATAAGTCGACATCCCTTCTTCCCCCACTTACC
>JAPXFY010000012.1:70998822-71011322 GCA_030674185.1 Monoplex corrugatus
TAAAGAAAAGTGTACATCCGTTTTTGTTTATCCAACAGAAAAGAGGCACCAGCAGCAGTAGTACAAACGATAGGCTAAACAGAAGTGGAATACACACACAAACGCGCGCGCGCGGGCGAGCACACACACACACACACACACACACACACACACACACACACACACCCCACATAGAGATGCGCGCGCTCACACAAACGCACACACACACACTCACTCTCCCCTTTCCCTCTCTCTCCTCCTCTCTCTCTATCCCTCTCTCTCTCATTGTATCTATCCTCTACCTCTCTCTCTCTCTCACGCATACACACAGAAACACACACACACACAACACACACACGCACGTGCGCGCGTGCGCGCACTTGCTCACATACACACATACACACACACACACACCGTCTAATATCACTTATAGTGAAAAGACGTTAAATTAAAAAACGAACACGAACACACACACACACACACACACACACAACACACAAGTACACACACACATATACCCTCCCCCCCCCCCTCCCACACAAATCACAACCTTGACACACGTTGTACAGTTTTGCCTATTCATCAGAAATGACAGAATTGAACAGCGGTCTCATGGGACATTGTCGAGACGAACAGTTCTGGGGCAACAACAATAAGTATTTGATGAAAACCGTATCCTTCATCCAGACCACTGGATTGACCATTTGAGGCATAACCGTTCTTTAATGCAATGATAACATGATAGTAATAATGATAATAATAATAATAATAATGATAATGATAATAATAACAATAATAATAATAATAATAATAATAATAATAATAATGATATGATAACAAGAAGAGAAGAAGAAGAAGAAGAAGAAGGAGGAGGAGGAGAGGAGGAGGAGGAGGAGGAGGAGAGAGAAGAAGAAGAAGAGAGAAGAAGAAGAAGAAGAAGAAGAAGAAGAAGAAGAAGAAGAAGAAGGAAGAAGAAGAAGAAGAAGATGCGAAGAAGAAATGCGAGAAGAAGAAGAAAGAATGCGAAGAAGAAGAATGCGAAAGAAGAAGAAGAGAATGCGAAGAAGAAGAATGCAGAAGAAGAAGAAGAAGAAGAATGCGAAGAAGAAGAAGAAAGAAGAAGAAGAAGAAGAAGAGAAGAAGAAGAAGAAGAAGAAGAAGAAGAAAAGAAGAAGAAGAAGAAGCGAAGAAGAAGAAGAAGAAGAAGGAAGAGAAGAAGAAGGAAGAAGAAGAAGAAGAAGAAGAAGAAGAAGAATGCGAAGAAGAAGAAGAAGAAGGAGAGAAGAAGAAGAAGAAGAAGAATGAAGAAGAAGAAAGAAGAAGAAGAAGAAGAAGAGAAGAAGAAGAAGGAAGAAGAAGAAGAAGAAGAAGAAGAAGAAGAAGAAGAAGAAGAAGAGAAGAAGAAGAAGAAGAAGAAGAAGAAGAAGAAAAGAAGAAGAAGAAGAAAGAAGAAGAAGAAGAAGAAAGAAAGAAGAAGAAGAAGAAGAAGAAGAAGAAGAAGAAGAAGAAGAGAAGAAGAAGAAGAAGAAGAAGAGAAGAAGAAGAAGAAGAAGAAGAAGAAGAAGAAGAAGAAGAAGAAGAAGAAGAAGGAAGAAGAAGAAGAAGAAGAAGAAGAAGAAGAAGAAGAAGAAGAAGAAGAAGAAGAAGAGAAGAAGAAGAAGAAGAAGAAAAAGAAGAAGAAGAAGAAGAAGAATGCGAAGAAGAAGAAGAAGAAGAAGAAGAATGCGAAGAAGAAGAATGCGAAGAAGAAGAAGGAAGAAGAAGAAGAAGAAGAAGAATGCGAAGAAGAAGAAGAAGAAGAAGAAGAAGAAGAAGAAGAAGAAGAAGAAGAAGAAGGAAGAAGAAGAAGAAGAAGAAGAAGAAGAAGAAGAAGAAGAAGAAGAAGAAGAAGAAGAAGAAGAAGAAGAAGAATGCGAAGAAGAGAAGAAGAAGAAGAAGAAGAAGAAGAAGAAGAAGAAGAAGAAGAAGAAGAAGAAGAAGAAGAAGAAGAAGAAGAATGCGAAGAAGAAGAATGCGAAGAAGAAGAATGCGAAGAAGAAGAAGAAGAAGAAGAAGAAGAAAGAAGAAGAAGAAGAAGAAGAATGCGAAGAAGAAGAAGAAGACGAAGAAGAAGAAGAAGAAGAAGAAGAAGGAAGAAGAAGAAGAAGAAGAGAAGAAGAAGAAGAAGAAGAAGAAGAAGAAGAAGAAGAAGAAGAAGAAGAAGAAGAAGAAGAAGAAGAAGAAGAAGAAGAAGAAGAAGAAGAAGAAGAAGAAGAAGAAGAGAAGAAGAAGAAGAAGAAGAGAAGAAAGAAGAAGAAGAAGAAGAAGAAGAAGAAGAAGAAAGAAGAAGAAGAAGAAGAAGAAGAAGAAGAAGAAGAAGAAGAAGAGAAGAAGAGAAGAAGAAGAAGAAGAAGAAGAAGAAGAAGAAGAAGAAGAAGAAGAAGAAGAAGAAAGAGAGAAGAAGAAGAAGAAGAAGAAGGAGAAGAGGAAGAAGAAAGGAGAAGAAGAGAAAGAAGAAGAGAAGAAGAAGGAAGAAGAAGAAGAAGAAGAAGAAGAAGAAGAAGAAGAAGAAGAAGAAGAAGAAGAAGAAGAAGAAGAAGAAGAAGAAGAAGAAGAAGAAGAAGAAGAAGAAGAAACGAACAACAACAACAACAACAACAACAACAACAATAACAACAACAACAACAACAACAACAACAACAACAACAACAAGAAGCAGAAGAAGAAATGAAACGAAACAAAACAAAAACAAAGCAGACCAAAACCAAAAAGACTAAAACAGAATGCCATCTCGTATTTAATTCACGAAATAAGTCACACCCAAAGCTGTGTCATTTCTCAGTCATTCTCTTCATCTTAACAAAAGTTCAGGAAAGTTCGGCTGTTGTTGTTTTCTTTCTCAATTTTACGTGTTTGTTTCTTTTTTGTTTTTTGGCGTCACCAATTCACCTCTTTCCTTCGCCGGGAGTAGGAATAGGAGCCACGCTCGGCGACACAAAGTCTTCTCCAGGTCACACGATTGAGACATCTGAGGGCGACTTCCCGAGTCCCCAGACCACAGACATCAGCGATGTTGTTGAAGTAGGAGGCGTGTGGTCGTCCCTTTCTTCTCCTCAACTTTCCCCTGCAGGACCGTTGATATCAAATCTGTTTTGGTGTTTCTGATCGCATGGTCTACATATTTCAGTTTTCTTTTGTTAATCTCTGTAAGCAGACGGCGTTTAACATTCAGTTCCTTAAATGTGGTATCATTTGTTCTTTGACTCTGAAAAGTCGTCTATGGAACCACGTTTCTGCTGCACTGATTCTATTTTCTTTGTCTTTTCTTAGTGTCCAGGCTTCGCAACCGTACATTAAAAGAGGCCAAATCAAAATTTTCAGGATCTTAAATTTTAAATCTTTAGGAAGCCCTCTGTCTTTCCATACATTGTTTAACTAGACCATTTTTACGCAGGCTTGACAAAAGGCCAACTGACGTAAAATTTGCGCCTGTCTTGTTTTATACATTACACCCTCTTGTTCTGTTTTCGGGTTTGTGGTCTGTTTCCGTGAACGCTAGCAGGTACATTGTACTTTGATTCATCTAGCAGACAATAGAAGTATTCGGCAAGGAAACGCATTGTTATAGTATACCCTTCAGCCTGTACAATGCTATGTGCTCTACAGCTCCTCCATAGACCCCAGACGTTCAACTTTCCTTTTGCATCAAAGATTCTAAGGCAGGACTCTGGCATTAATGAACGAGAAAAACATACTGCTGTCATGCCATGTGGTTCTATGTTGGATCCTGATGGTTCCTGTTTCCGCTACCTCTTGTTCTAGGCGTGTAATGGTGGTGGTGGTGGTGGTGGTGGTGGTGGTGTGTGTATGTGCGTGTGTGTGTGTGAGTGTGTGTGTTGTGTTTGTGTATTTTATGTGTATGTTATACCTACGTGTGTCTGTGTGAGTGTGCGTGCGTATGTGCGTGTGCATGTGCATAAGTATGTGTGTGTGCGTGTGCTTATGTCTTTTTAATCATAACGGATTTACTCCCCCCCTCTCCAACTCCCAAAAGAGCAAGTGGCCCCAGCTGATCACCCAACACCATTTCTTCTTTTTTTTTTTAATAGTATCTTTACTTACATATTCAAGAGGGATTTCTCCACCTGATTATGTTAATAAACATCTCCTTTGCTACGACAAGGCCTTTCATGGACGATAGGAACATTTGTATCATGTCAAGGACTACCATTTTGTCGTCTTATTATTCGAAAGAACACACCTCAGTCCAAAGATCAAGATGCAGTGGTGCAGAGAGAGAGAGAGTGAGAGAGAAAGAAAGAGAGAGAGAGACAGAGAGAGAGAGAGAAAACAGACAGAGACAGAGAGACAGAGAGACAGGCAGAGACAGACAGACACAGAGAGCGACACAGAGAGAGAGATGGGATAAGAGAGAGAGAGAGAGAGAGAGAGAGAGAGAGAGAGAGAGAGATGGGATAAGAGGATAAGAGAGTGAGATGGGATAAGAGAGAGAGAGAGATAGAGAGAGAGAGAGAGACAGATGAGATAGATAGAGAGAGAGAGACAGGCAGACAGACAAATAGACTCGCATGCATGCACACCCTACAAACACGATACACACACATGAACACACAACACTTACACCCCCCTCCACACACACACACAACACAACACAACACACACACACACAAACACACACACACATACACACACACACACACACACACACACACACACACACACACACACACACACACACACACACACACACACACACACACGTAATCTACCAATCTACTTGGCATGGAAACACTTGTTCCGTTAATTAAACCCCATCAGCTTATCCTATGTTCCCTGCTTTTCTAGACCCTCCCTAGACATTGGACGTTCCACTTTCCCTGAGGTGTGCCAACTGGAGACAGCAGGCTGGCACTGATGAACTAGAATAATACACCGACTGTAGTGCCACAAGCCCCAGACCCAGCAGGAATTATGTTGGTGCATCTTCCAAACCAAGCAGGCTTGAATAGAAATCATTCCTCTTCACTGCCTCTAGTTCCAGGTGTGAGACTGAGGGACTGAGTGGGGATGGATATGTAGGAAAGGGAGAGAGAGAGAGAAAGAGAGAGAGAGAGTGAGTGGGAGAGTGAAAGTGAGAGTGAAAGAGAGAGAGAAAAAGAGAGAAAGAGAGAGACAGAGAGAGAGAGAGAGAGAGAGAAAGTGGGAGAGTGAAAGTGAGAGTGAAAGAGAGAGAGAAAAAGAGAGAAAGAGAGAGAGAGAGAGAAAGAGAGACAGAGAGAGAGAGAGAGACAGAGACAGAGAACAAAGTGGGGTGGGATGAAATGAATGAAACGACATTTTATTTTTCGAGACTCTATAGATAATAACATAGGCTACATATCTGTCACTGATAATCTGCTTACATTAAAAGATGTAAGAATGTAGGAGGAAGACAATAAGAGGAAGGGTCATATTATTGTTATGGTGAGTACTCTGAGAAAGAAAAAAAGAAAGAGAGAGAGAGAGAGAAAGAGAGAGAAAGAGAGAGAAAGAGAGATGGGATAAGAGAGAGAGAGAGAGAGAGAGAGAAAGAGAGAGAGATGGGATAAGAGAGAGAGAGCGAGAGAGAGAGAGAGAGAGAGAGAGAGGGAGAAATGGGATGAGAGAGAGAGAGAGATGGGATAAGAGAGAGGGAGAGAGAGACAAAGAGAGTGAGAGAGAGAGAGAAATGGGATGGAGAGAGAAGGGAAGGGAGAGAGAGGGAAGGGAGAGAGAGAGAGAGAGAGAGAGAGGAGGAGAGGAGAGGAGAGAGAGAGAGAGAGAGAGAGAGAGAGAGAGAGCGTAAAGCTCTCCAATCATCTCTATCCTAAACTGTTAACATGAACAACGAAATAAAACAAGCAAGCAAATCATAAATGGACAAATACTATCAAATCAGACCAGCAAAACCCCCCCAAAAAAACCTCCCCCAAAATAATAAAAACAACAACAAAAACACATAAATAAATATAAAAAAAAGTGAGGCAAAATGGGACATTCAGGGAACCAAAATGGGAAAGACGGAAACAATTTGACCCTTTACCATCTTTATATGCACACCAAGTGCTACTGAATAACAAGACTGGCGACAGAGTCAGAGGCCGTACGTTCCCCAGGTGCTGACACAGGAGAAGTGGGTGTGGTGTGGCAGCCATAAATTCCTGAGAACAGCACGAGGCAGACCTTTACCGACAGTGGCAAGCTATCGGCACAAACCAAGCGAAAAGGTCACAGTGCTTAGCCAGAGAGAACATAACAAGAGAAAGAGAGAGAGAGAGAGAGAGAGAGAGAGAGAGAGAGAGAGAGACAGACAGACAGACAGACAGACAGACAGACAGACAGACTGAGACAGATGGAGACAGAGAACCACAGAGAGAGAGAGAGAGAGAGAGGAGACAGACAGAGAGACAGAGAGAAAGGGAGACAGAGAGACAGGCAGAGAGAGAGAGAGAGAGAGAGAGAGACAGACAGACAGACAGACAAACAGAGAGAGAGACAAAGAGAGAGAAACAGAAACAGAGAGACAGAGAGAGAGACAGAGAGAGACAGAGAGAGATATATATATAGAGAGAGAGACAGAGAGAGACAGAGAGAGAGATAGAGAGAGATAGAGAGACAGAGACAGAGAGAGACAGAGAGAGAGACAGGGACAGAGAGAGACAGAAAGAGAGAGAGAGACAGAAAGAGAGAGTGAGTGAGAGAGAGAGAGAGAGAGAGAGAGAGAGAGAGAGAGAGAGAGAGAGAGAGAACAAAATCTGTCAACCATCTGTTGCTGCTACTGCTGCTACTGCCGCCAGCTACTGTGTATGATACTGTCGGGGGCAGAACTGTTTGGTGTCATTGTAATCAGACGCGCTAGCAGCATTAACCCTTTGACTCCTGCACCCTGATCACCAACATTCTGCATTGTCAACCATGCTGGCAAAGCAAAAAAAATTAACCCTTTGACTCCCTCACCCTATCCACCAGAGAAAGTACGAAAAGCTTCATCGAACACATACAGGTGAATGGACTAGCAAGGCAGAAGGCAAAGGAACAAGGCAGAAACAAAGAGAGTGACAGAAAAGAAGAAATTTCTAGCACAGAATTTCCAGAAGGTGGCCCGGGGATACTATTTATACTGGAAAGATCTGAAGGCCAAACACAATGCTCTCAGCAAAGTGGAATCAGCAAGGCGAAGAAAGAGCAAAAAGAAGAAGACTCAAGATCGTTTCTTCAAAGATCCCTTTGACTTTTCAAGAAAGCTGTTTGAACAACCCAAATCAGGGACTCTCACAGTGGGCAAGGAAACCCTAGAGCAGCATCTCAGGGAAACATATTCCGATTCTCAGCGCGAGGCACCACTTGAAATCCAGAATCTGGTTTGGCCTGCAGCGCCAGAAGGAAAATTCAATAACAAACCACCAACACTGGATGAAGTGAAGAACGTAGTAAAGAAAGCCAGAGCCAAGTCAGCACCTGGACCAAACGGAATACCATACCTGCTCTACAAGAAATGCCCAAAAGTGCTCGAGTGGCTCCACAAGATGATTCGATCAGCATGGAGGAACCAGAAGATCAGCGACCAATGGATGAGAGCTGAAGGAGTGTACATTCCGAAGGAGCAGAACTCCAGCAGCATCAATCAGTTCAGGCCAATATCACTTCTGAACGTCGAGGGGAAAATCTTCTTCTCTGTTATGGCAGCAAGATTGACAAAATACCTGACTGAAAACAAGTATCTGGATATGTCAGTCCAAAAGGGAGGCATACCAGGAATGCCTGGATGCTTGGAACATGCCACGTTGATTTGGGATGCCATCCAAAAAGCAAGAACAGATAAGAGAGACATTGACGTAGTTTGGCTTGATCTGGCGAATGCATATGGATCAGTTCCACACGATATGATCCAGCTGGCTCTTGAAATGTATCACATCCCAGAAAACATCCGAACAATGCTGAGGAAGTATTTCCAAGGGTTCTCAATGCGGTTCTCTACCAAAGAATACACCACGGACTGGATAGACCTAGAGGTGGGCATGGCAATGGGCTGTGCAATCTCTCCCATACTGTTCGTGTTGGCAATGGAAGTCATCTTGAAAGCTGCAATGAAGAGTTCAGGTCCAGTGAATCTGGGAGATGGATACCAGATGCCTCCTCTGAAAGCTTTCATGGATGACACAACAGTCTTGTCCACGGATGAGGAAAAGACACACCAAATCTTAAAGCAGCTGGATGAGCTGGTGGCCTCTTCAAGAATGAGGTTCAAACCTAAGAAATCCCGAAGTCTCTCACTGCGAAAAGGAAAAGTGGCAGATTCAGTCAAATTCATGGTAGCCAACCAAGCCATCCCCACTGTCACAGAAGAGCCAGTAAAAAGTCTCGGAAGATGGTATGATGACTCCCTGAAAGACACACAAAGGGGATGTGAAACCAAGCAAACAGCAGAAGAAGGCCTGAAGAAAATAGATAACTGCGGACTGCCAGGCAAATACAAAGTCTGGTGTCTACAGTTCATGCTGATACCAAAGCTGCTGTGGCCACTGCTAATCTATGATATTTGCACCAGCACAGTCGAAGCAATGGAAGCCAAAATCAACAAATACACAAGAAAATGGCTCGGTGTCCCACCTGGTCTCACTGATGTTGCATTCTACTGTCGTCAAGCAATGCTGAAGCTACCTCTCAAATCCATAGTGGAGGAATACAAAGTTGGAAAAGCAAGACTGTTGAGCATGCTGGAGGAATCGGAAGACAATATCGTGAGATCAGTTCATCCAAAGCTGAGAACTGGCAGAAAGTGGAAAGTCCAAGAGGCTGTAAACAATGCCAAGAGAAACCTCAGCATCAAAGAAATAATTGGACACACGCAAACCAACAGACAGGGACTGGGAGCAACAAAAATGCAGTGGTGGTCCAAAGCCAAAGGGAAGGAAAAAAGAGACATGATCATACAGGAGTTGAAGGAAGAAGAAGATGTCAAAAGAGTGCAGAAGGCAGTCCAGCAAGGTCAACAGGGGCAATGGACAACATGGGACAGTGCACTCCAAAGAAGTCTCAGCTGGAACGATATGTGGCACATGGCTCCTCTAAGGATAAGCTTCCTCCTCAGATCTGTATATGACCTGCTCCCCTCGAATGCAAACTTAGTGAAATGGGGGAAAGCAGACGACCCAGCATGTCCGCTCTGTCAGAAGAAACAAACAGTGGAACATGTCCTAAGCTCTTGCAAAGTAGCGCTAGCCCAAGGAAGGTATACATGGAGGCACAACCAAGTTCTGAAAGTGATCACAGATGTGGTTAGCGAAAAAACCATGACCCCAAACGCACCAATTGCTATGACAACGTTCTACAAAGCAGGAGGGAAACAGGTCTGGCCCGAAAGTGCTATGACAACCAGCACATTGCCAAAGGGTCTTCTGGATGGAGCAGTCGACTGGGAGTGTACAGCAGACCTCCCAGAGTGGAGAAATTACCCAGATGTCATCAGCAAGACAGGCATGAGACCAGACATCGCTCTCCACTCTGACTCCTCGAAACAAGTGATTCTGATAGAACTCACTGTGCCATACGAAAGCAGAATGGAAGAAGCACATATCTACAAGACCGAAAAATACGCCGGTCTTGCCAGCACCCTGAAGAAAGCAGGTCTGCGGGTCAAAATCTTCGCCATAGAGGTCGGGGCAAGAGGGTTTGTGGGCACCTCCGCTTATGATCTCATGAAACAACTCGCCATTTCTGGGATGAAGAGGACTAGAGCCCTTAAAGCGATGGCAGAGGCAGCAGAAAGGAGCTCAAGCTGGATCTGGGCAAGGAGGAACGAAAAAAGTGAACTTCATAAGGATTAAATTCCCTACAGATGATGTGTGCCCCGTTAGCACATTGGTAAAACCGCGTACCGCAGTTCTGAAGCGCAGAATCGCCCAGGTTCGATCCCCGGCGTGGGGAAAAAAAAAATAGACAACAGCAGAAGGGCATCCAGGAGTCATGACCTGGATGTGGCCCGGCCCCCCGAGAGTGTAAGGAATTCAGGGCCGAAACACTTGTCTAAAGGGGGTTACTTCTCTGAAGACCTTCTGTTGTCTAGCTCTCCCTAGAGTTTCTTTCTACCTACTGAAAGAACCCACGGCATCCCCACGGGGGAGCGTGCAGTCTAACCCTTAACATGAAAATAAGAACTGGCCTGCGCCTGTTCGCTGCCTTTCTCAAATAGGCCACTCAAATCATTCTGGAAGCGTCAGCTTAGCGTTGCAATGGTCTTGTTCCCTTCCCCCTTTCATTCCATTTCAAGACTTTGCCAATGCTTAGAGACTTTTGCACAGGCTCAGGAAATCTGCCAAGTAAGCTTAACTGATGGCAGATGGAGGTGGAGCGCACATGGAATTGTCCGAGTGCGATGAACCCCTCTTGAATATATTCCAAACCGACTCAGAGAGTAGGGCAGGCTAGGCTATACTTTACCAATTAGTGGCACCCTGTAGAGGCATGCGCTAACAAGCTATACACGCAAGTCTTCCGAGTGGTTTTGTTGCTTTTGTCGACAACATGGTCAGGGTAAGAAGTAAGTGCAAGGTGCTGTTCTCTTTGGTCAGGGTCACCTTGACTTGGACTCTTTAAATTCAGTTTCAGAAAGGTAGAAATAATCGTAGGGTAAAGGGAAAGCTAAAAAAGAAAAACAGAGAGAGAAAGAAAGACAGAGAAAGAGAGAGAGAGAGAGAGAGAGAGAGAGAGAGAGAGAGAGACAGAGACAGAGACACAGACAGAGACACAGACAGACAGACAGAGAGAGAGAGAGAGAGAGAGGGAGAGAGAGAGACACACACACAGAGAAAGAGAGAGAGAGAAAGGAAGAGAGAGGAAGAGAGAGAGAAAGGAAGAGAGAGAGAGAGAGAGAGAGAGGAAGACAGAGAGAGAGAGAGGGGTATGTGAATGTGTGTCTGTGTATGTGTGTGTGTGTGGGAGGGAGGGGGTATGTGAGTGTATGTGTTTGTTTGTTTGTTTGTGTGTGTGTGTGTGTGAGTGTGTGTGTGTGTGTGTGTGTGTGTGTGTGTGTGTGTGTGTGTGTGTGTGTGTGTGTGTGTGTTGTGTGAGTGAGTGAATGTGGTATGTAAGTGTGTGCGTGTGTGTATGTGAGAGAGAGAGAGAGAGATAGAGAGAGTGAGAGAGAGAGAAAGAGAGAAAGAGAGGAGACAGAGATGTGTGTGTGTGTGTGTGTGTGTGTGTGTGTGTGTGTGTGTGTGTGTGTGTGTGTGTGTGTGTGTGTGTGAGTGCAAGGCCAACAAGGTACATATACTGTTACTTTTCTCTCATCTCTGTGTGCTGAGCCTACACAACGATCAGCAAGAGCAGAGGTGTACGGAGTAGCACACAGACTCAAACCGTCTTTCCCTGCAAAATCCAACAAATATCCCACAGGTGACCCCATAAATGCCATATGGATGGTTACTGTTTACCAGAATCTGGCGAAATGTGGCACATTTCTTTGGGTTCGGCGTTGCCAATTTGTACCACCAAAGACGGACTGCTTACTGAGTGGAAGGGAAAATTCTGTGATAACACCAGAGAGGGCAGAAGGTATTCCTGGTGCATTCAGAAGACGTGGATCAAACGCCACAAAAGAGGAAACTGGACTATGGATTAATTAGGCGAAAGTGAGAATAGCAGACAAAAATCTCCGGCTGTCCAAACATGTTAATACAGTTTCTTCCGACTCCTTGGGGTTTGGACTCTGGAGTTTGTTTAAACCTTTGACTCCCGCACCCTGTCCACCAGCATCCTGCATTGCCTACCATGCTAGAAAAGCAAAGAATTAACCCTTTGACTCCTGCATCCTGTTCACAGCATCCTGCATTATCTACATGCTAAGAAAGCAAAGATTTAACTCTTTGATTCCCTCACCCTATCCACCAGTTTCCTGCAGGAAGCTGGTGGATAGGATAAGGGAGCCAAAGAGTTAATTTTTTGCAGATGGTGGATAGGGTGCAGAAGTCGAAAGGGTTAAGAGGGATTTGTTGCACTCGAACAATTCCATATGCGTTCCATCTAATTGTGCTAGGCAATTATCTGGCAGACTCTCTGAGCCTTGCACAAAAGACTATGGGGCTGGCAAGGTTTTGAAATGGGGAGTGGTGAAGGGGGACCTATGAAACGCTAAGCTGACACTACCAGAATGATGGAAACATTAACATGGGCAGCGAACAGGTAAGATTTTAATATCGCGGACCAGAATTAACTCGAAATTGCTCTTCGAAGAGTCATGTAGGACAGTGTCCCGTGGTAGACTCAGATCTCAAAACTCAAAAAAATAAAAATATGTTTCTCATGAGAACCCCCAGACAAAGTTTCTCTCTCTCTCTCTCTCTCTCTCTCTCTCTCACTCTCTCTCTCTCGCTCTCTGTGTATGTGCGTGTTGCATGCGCGCGCGCGCGCGCGCGCGTGTGCGTGTGTGTGTATGTGCGTGTGTGTGCGTGTATATGTGTGTGTGTTGTGAGTATACGTATGTCTGTCGCGTGTCTCGAATTGTC
>JAPXFY010000012.1:71023822-71048822 GCA_030674185.1 Monoplex corrugatus
CACACACACACACACACACGAACATTAAATGAAGAAGATTAGGAAAAGACAATCACCATTTGTAGGGCATTTTGTGAGGCAAGAAACATCTGAACACCTAGTCACACAAATAAAGCTAGAGGGAAAAAGAGCACCAGGTAGACCCAGGAAGAAAACATTTTGCAGAATGGATGGGGACAGAAAGAGTAGGGGACACACTTGCAGCGAAAAAAATATAGATTCATATGGTGGGCCATGATCGCCAATGCCATGCGGTATGGCACAATATGATCAATATGCTTTTTAGCAGATAGATGTGAAAGTTTCCAGGTGTTTAGTGATGTGCGTAACTTGATGTTGGCGGGCAATATGTCACAGAAAGGCACGTACCAGAAAAGGAAATGCTTGCCTTACATATGTCCAACCTAGGCCTTAGAAGATAAAAGATTGTGTCCTGAATTTGTGTAACGTGTTTGGTTTGGGATGAATAGTTCTGTTAAATATTTTTGGGGTAGATTTGTGCACAATTTTGTATTTTGAGAGAAAGAGAAAGGGATTTTAGAGTTTCCACCAATGAACACTACCTTGAACATGCTTTACAGGATCTTTAATATGCTCGTGTGATGTTGTGCATGTGTACAGATAGCGAGAGAGAGAGAGAGAGGAGAGAGAGAGAGAGAGAGAGAGAGAGAGACAGACAGAGAGCGAGAGCAAGAGAGAGAGAGACAGAGAGAGAGAGAGAGAGACAGACAGACAGACAAACTCAGGCACAGACACAGAGACAGATTTTAATGTTTCCACCACTAACGTGGCACACAAGATCTATAATAATAATAATAATAATAATTACAATATTTATATAGCGCAAAATCTTGATAAAATCAAATCTAAGCGCTGAAACAGACACACACACACGCACGCACGCACACACACGCACGCACGCACGCACACACACGCACTCACGCACACACACACACACACATACACACACACGCGCGCGCGCGCGCGCGCGCGCACACACACACACACACGCATACGGCTATAAATGGGGAGAAAGAATAAAAGCAATGGAAAATTATAGAGAGCATATTATATACAATTATATATTGCAATGTGATTCCCCTCCGAGTAGAGACAGGCTGCAGAGGGGATTGAGTGAGGTCAGGATTTTATGCAGAGGAGAAAAGGTGAGTTTTGAGAGCGGACTTGAAGGAGACAAAAGTAGGTTGCTGACGGACTGAGAGAGGAAGTTTGTTCCAGGAGAGCGGATCAGAAACAGAGAAGGCTCGTGGACCATAGGTATTGAGCTTAGTGCGTGGAAAGCGAAAAGTCAGAGGATCGGAGGCAGAGCGGAGGGTACGTGAGGGAACATAGATCTCAAGTAGGCTTGACAGGTAATCGGGGGCTGCGTTATTGAGGCTTTTGTAGCACATGGTGTCTAGTTTGTACTGTATGCGCTTTGATACAGGGAGCCAGTGAAGTTGTGCCAGGAGAGGAGATATGTGGTGCAGCATTGTTTTGAATGCGCTGTAGGATGTGAGTGGTGGAGGCAGGAAGACCGGGCAGGAGTGAATTGCAATAGTCAATGCGAGACATTATGAAGGAGAGAACGAGTTTTGCAGTTGTTTCCACAGAGAGATACTTCCTGATCAGGCTTATACGATCTTCAGCATGTGTATTTGACGTTCTGCGTGCGTAGACGCAGTAAGGGGGTCAGGTACCAGCAGATCTGCACAGATGTTGACCTGAAAGATCGAAACATTCTCCACCCTTTACCCACCGTACAGTCAGCACCCAGGTTAGATCGAACTTGGACCCTCCAACTGGAGGTCCAACGTCCTAACCGGTCTTGACTATCACGCTCGTCATTCGCCCAGCTGCAGTTCAGCTGGGATGCTTGTGTGGTCATCATTCTTTGAAAGATTTCTGGGTCACCCATTTCTGAAAACAATTCCAAAGATAGATGCCTCTTTCATGACACCAAAGTGACGACCAGATCCTTATCAGGTGGTTAAATATTGGGCTGCTTGATTCATTTGATAAAGACGTGGACTCAAGAGCTGATATCTTGAGTTCAGCTCCAGCCCACAACAAATATAAACTAATCTGTTCCCTGACCATCTTCATGTTTCTATCGCGGGAAGGATATTTGTGTTTCCCCTTGTATCGCAAGAAGGATATCGTGAGAAGGATATTTGGGTGTGTCCTCTATAACAGTAAGATGAATTGGGGATGTATATAAAGAAGTGTTTCTGTACTTAGAAGCCACACACACAACAAGGAAGGAGAATGACGAGAAGAAAAGCACTAACCACACTAGACATGATTCTCATGAGCAGTCCACACATAGATAAATAACTACGACGTATTTATTTAAGCAGTCAACTTCAGCATAAACGTGATTCACCATTCCTACTGTCCTGGGTCCTAATATTTCTAAAATCCTAAGATGCACTACGAATCATCAGAACTTGCATATCACTAGAATGCTGAACACTTTCTTATGTCCTACTCTATTCCCTCTCTCTTTGCTTTGTGGAAAATCAAACATACTACCTATTCCTATCCCTACCCTAACAAAGGTTTAAAATGAAACGTGGGATTACATACCTGTAAGATAGTTGGACGCTGAAACGTCTCTCGCAAGGTTCTCTCTCTCTAGGTTCTCTCTAGGTTCTCTGATCCACCCAGGGTGGCCATCAAATGGGTGAATTCCTATAGTGATTGACTTTCTGGCTTTTATACAGTGCGTTTCTGTTGTTTCTGTCACAAAACCTTCCCATCTGTCTTTCATTGGACATCGAAATTTGAATAGCTAACCTGTCTTTCATTGGACATCGAAATTTGAATAACCAAGCAATCTTTGGCACCTGGCAGCCCTGGACTTTTCGCTTGGACGTTGGTATTTGCTGAAACCTTTTGTGTACTAGATAACCTACCCTCTATAGTTGGATAAGACCAATGTGAGCGTTAGATCCTGCTCGGTGGAAAACGCCGAGTAACCAATTAATTCATGGATGGCGTGATCATTACGCAAACCTTACTTACCCGTCTAACAATACGGTCTGAGGGCCGTCTAACAATATGGTCTGAGGGGGACCCTGTGATATTTCCATCATTCTGATGGTGGCGTCGGGATGTGTTTCATAGGTCCCTCCACGTCCCTACCACCCCCACTCGTTATTTTCATGACCTTGCCAACACACAGTTTTGCACAGGCTCAGGGAATATGCCAGGTAATTGCTGACAGATCTGGATGGAATGCATATGGAATTGTTCGAATGTGATGAATCCTTCTCGAACAAACTCCAAACAAAATCCAAAGGGGCATTGAAAATGCTGGAGTAGATTCAGATTTCGTCTCAGTGGAAGTTTTCTTTGTAAAATGCAAGTTATTCTCCCCTGGAAAATCATGTCACCGTAGCACGACAATACATTTCCTTGAAACCCGTAGATTATAATTTTATCTTTGAATGTGGCTTTCCTATGGAAATTTGCCACGAACATCTTAGTCGTCATGTGTTCTTACGCATGCACTAAGTGCATGCTGTACTCGGGACCTCAGTTCATTGGCTTATCTGAAAAACTTGCACCTAGACCACCGGTCAAAGTCAAGTGGAGATGGCAGAAAAATCCTTGATCAACAGGGAATTAAAGACGGGATCTTAAGCTTTCCAGATGGGGACTTGAAACACTGAGCAACTTCTCCGCTAACCGATAGGAAAAGTTCTGAACTGGTGAAAGATTACGTCTTACTAAACGTAGCACTGCCCCAAGCACTTGATATCCTTTGGATCTTTCTCCTTCTAATCTTGTAACAGATGTGGTTGTTTTGGGAGAAACTGGACGGAGCAGCAGACAGGATCCTCTGTTTTTACCTTTGAAGCGCAGTAACAACAAGCAATTCAGGCAAACTGATGTTAGTCCAACCTGGAATATTTGCCACTCAGCTCTCTCCATCTATGTATGTGACATTTATATCAGGCCTGAATCTTCAGAGTCAGCACGGACAGTCTCAAATTTGACATCTGTAGAAGATGGAGACTATGAATGACTTGAACTGTCTCTTATTGGTGTCGAAACTGCTGCTGCTGCTTCTTCCGATTCTGTTCAGTCCGACCTTGGAATAAAAGAAAATAAAAAGTAAGTAGACTGACAGTTAATGGTTGTGGTTCTGACTTCAGCTGCAAATGCTTGACAGTAGCCCTGGTGGACTGGAAGACTTTCATACTAAATCAAACCCTGCGACTGTAAAAGAAAGAACACTTTAACCCACTTGAGCCTAAGTAGTTTTTAGCTCAGCAAGCGTTGAAGACAGGCGCTTTTTAAATTTTTAAAAATTATTTTCTCCAGAATACACCGCATTTATAGGCCCACAATCTGAATTATGTTTTTTTTTACGCAAATCAGTTGAAATAAAGATCGTTGAAAGAAAACAAATTTGAATTCCTTGTGATAATTGGTTAGATTGTTGTGACTGCCACAACTGCATCTCTGCGCCGATAAACATGTTATATTAGAATCTCAAGAAACCTGGTGGACGTTGCTCCAGGGCCTCTCACACAAGCATAAACGATCTCGTTGGCCCGCGCTCTTTTTTACGCATTGACAGGAACCCCCAGGGAGGAAGAGTAAAAGACAATTAAAGTGGATTCCTCCCCCCCCCCCCCCGCCTTGTCTTTGAAAGTTAGATCCTTGACTGAAGTTTTCTGAGGCCCACATGTTTTATTCCATGAAACCATAGATCTTGAGATAAGATTACTTGTTAATCATCAATCTCATTGAGTTGCCAGGTGTGGTTTTTTTCCCCGTTATAAATAGTAGCCTTACTTACTGGATGTGGTGTGTTTTGATCATAGACATCCCTCTTTTCTATCTACTGTACAGTTTTTGTTTTATTGTTGTTGTCTCTTTTCTTTTTTCCCAACTATTCCTTATGCAGTCCTTGAGATTTCTACTTAATATCTCCAGTACACTCCCAGTCCACAATATCAATAAAAACTGGTCTGCTCGCTGCCCGGCATCTTAACCCTTTGACTCCTTCACCCTATCCGCCAGCATCCTGCATTGTCAGCGACAAGCTGGTGGATAGGGTGCGGGGGTGAAAGGGTTAAGTTTTTGCAGCATATGGACAGGTTGCGGGAGCGGAAGGGTTAATGTTTCCCGATCGTTCCTACGCATTCAGTTTCCCATCACTCTACTTAACAAGGGCAAAGCGTGATAAACAACTGTAAGTAAAACTGTAGCCTGTATGGCAAGGGAAGAAAGGAGGTTAAGGGGAGGGGGGGCTGCTCCATGATTAGTTTATCTCACAAAGTCCTTGCTGACGCGTTATGGAAAACACACACACACACACTCACTCACTCACACATGCACGCATACATACACATACATACGCATGCACGCATACACACACACACTCCACACACACACATGCACACCCACCCTCACCCCCCACCCCCCACCCCCCACCAAACCCACCCACCCCCACCCCCACACAGACACTTCCTACAGTTTAGTTTCCCATCATTCTACCTAACAGGGATAAAGTATGATGAACTACCGTGTAACTGTATATCACAAGGGAGGGGCGGGAACTGATATGTGACTCGTTGATCTATCGCTAAAGTTCTTCGCTGATACGATATAGAACACAACACACACACAACACACACACACACACACACACACACACACACACACACACACATGCAGAGAGAGAGAGAGAGAGTTAACAAAATGTAAACGAGAACCTGATTTGAAGCGTTTTATTCCTGTTCAGAGATGGCTTTTGATATGTGTAGGAAAAGCAAGCAGAATAATTACAAGCTTGCGTAGCCACATAGACTATCCTTCAATTATTCAAATATTTGAATTTTCAGGTTATATACCAGTTATAAAAAAAAATTATTCATATTGCAAGGGGATATCATAACTTGCTGACTATCCTACTCAGACATACATACGAGTATCAGTGTCTCTATACCATTTCTACAATTTAGGCGTACACAGCACTTATACTGTCCCTTGCCTGTGATAACCAGCTCACAAATGATGACTAAAAAGTATGTGCTTTTTCATTGATAAATTTACCATCTTGAGGACTGTAGACCAAACTGCATGCAATGTTCTTGTGACACTCGCGACCTGTGACTTTTGAACATTGTTTTAACGTTGTTGAAAAGTTTCTTGCTGCAGGGCCAAATTAATGAGCTAGGCCTAGATTATCGCTGGATACAGCCTAAGCTTTCATTTCCTCATAAGTTGTAGGCTACTTACCGTTCAGAAGACCTATTATGAATGATGAATGTGTGGTGGATATGAGCTTACTGAACAACGGAGATTAACTTAATGCTGTCTGAACTTATAGGTACAGTTAGCTGAACCATGAACTTCACGTAAAGTTTGATATGTTAAGTCCAAGAAGGCAACATAAAAAATTGGCTTTTTTTTTTCTTTTGTCATGTCTTGTTTTGCTATGTATTGCTTTGTTTTGTTTTGTCCCTTCCTCCTCATCCTCCCATTTTCAGTTATTCTGACTGGTGTCAGGTCTTGCCTTAGCTTACTTTTTCAAGACCTGAATAATTACCAGCGTATCTGATTTGTGCTGAGGCAGCCGAGATGTGGTTTCTAAGAAGAATTTTGAGAGTTCCGTGGACAGCAAAGAAAACAAACAAGATCGTCTTGATGGAGGCAGACAGAAGAAGATCATTCATAAGGTAGATTAGGAAAAGACAGGCAACATTAATAGACTATTTATGAGGAAAGGGGAATTATAGCACCTGGTCACAACAGGAAAGGTGGTGGGAAAGAGAGCACTAGGTAGACCCATGGAAAAAATATTGGACGGACTTGCAGAGTGGCTGAGGACAGAGAGGGTGGAAGATGTGCTTGCGACAACAAGGGATAGATGCATATGGAAGGCCATGATCGCCAACGCCATATGGCAAGGCACTTGATGATGATGCTGATGATGATTTGTGCAGACACGTCGTCTGCCAGTAATGCGTCGATCACATAAACTGAGTGGTGTGCATATGTAACCTTGAATGTAATGCATTCCCGTTGAAAACAATTTCCAGTTCTAGTCCCATGCACTGAATGTCATAATGATGAAATGTCATGGGTTGGCTTAGTTGTAGGCTTAAGTCAAATTACCGCTTCTAGCCACATGTGACAAAAGTGTCATAACGTGTCGTAACATTAAATCAAGATATAGACATCAGAAACACACGGCATATTGTATGGGTTCTGACTTAACATTTTGAATATCCTGCCATACTACTGGGGCAGGTCCGGTGAAAGAAAAAAAACAGATTTTGTTTGGAACCGGTGGTACTGGATATGTTTATGATATCTCTAAGAGTGCATTTTGGTCGTGATTTCATGTGTTTTTGCAGGAACCGTCACTAACTAGGAAGGTAGATAATTCGTGACAATATTTCTCGGTTGTTTTTTTCAAAGCGAGTTATCTTAGCACAAGGGCACAAAAACTGTGCGGTCGGTGCAACGACAACGACGCGTTCTAGGCCCATTTCTTCAATGAAAATGTGGGTGTTCGGCTACGGGTCTTTGATTTGGAAAGTCGACTTTCCATATGAAGAAAGACTAGTGGGCTTCATCCGTGGATTTTCCCGAAGATTCTGGCAGGGAAGCGAAGATCATCGCGGAGTGCCAGGAAAGGTAGGGACGCCATGACGATGCAATCTCTGACACGTAAGCAGACGATCTTGTCTCTTTGTCAGTTAACTACATACAAGCCTAATTTAGTGTGACAGAACGGTTAGAGTATTGATTGTCCTGAATGTGTGAAAATGCGAAATGCAATACAAATACATCTACTCTGCAGTTAGAGTAAACCCAAGTTTAATGTAGGCTACTGCCCAGTACTAGGTTAGTGGGTCAGCTGTCTTATATAAGTTAGCCTGTATAATAAATAACAGGGCCATGATGTCAATCACATTTCGTCACTGTCATGCAGTTCAAGCGTGACAAGTCCCATTCAGACTTGGAACAGGGTTCATTTTTATTTGCCATGCAAATTGAATAAAAAGAAAATTTCAAAAAAGGAAAAAAAATATGAGACATGCAAAATGTTTAAAAAGTAAAGTCACAAGTGAAGTGAACAATCAAGAGCTTGTCTACCTTCTTCAGGTTAAGATTGTCCCATGAAAATCAGCCAGAGCTCTTACAGTATGTCCCATGACAATCAGCCAGAGCTCATACAGAGTGTCCCATGAAAATCAGCCAGAGCTCATACAGTATGGAGAAGTGAGGTGATGGGAACTTATCAGGATATGTTATGAGCTGTTAGGGCTCTGCCTATCATCTCTTCCTCGTTGCTTTACCTTCTCCAACCCAGGTATCAATTCACAGTGGGTGGATTGGAGGTCACCCATATAAAGTTGTTCTTAAGCAGTACCAGACTCAAGTATTAAATTAGATTAGAGATGATAGCTCTACGTTTGTACCAAGGCTATTATAGTATTAAATGATGAATGATTTATGTTTTCTTCTTGTTATTCATCATCACATTTCAAGTTTAGTCTTGAGGATGAAAATATTGAAATAGGCTGTCATCTGTAGTGCATCCACAAGCCTGTTCAGCTTGTCTTTCAAGCTTAGGAATGTCTGCCAGATTTTCTCCTTCAGTGATCAGTAGCTCTCGCTATCCTGGAAGATGTGTTCCACTCTCTGGTCAGCTTCTCTACAGCAGCACCAGAGGAATGATTTACATAACTGAAATCATAAATCATCTTAGAAATTGCACAGCACCACTTCATAGAATAAATGGTGCTCTCAGTGAATGTATCAATAAGAAATAACAATGATGGCTATAGCATCAGCAATAGTAAATTAAAGAATCTTGTAAGTGGCATGCAAGCGCCTACACACACACACACACACACACACACACACACACACACACACACACACACACACACACACACACACACACACACACATATATATATACACACATATATATACACTCGCATACATACACTTCTCACTGGTCAAATTGTAACAATTTTTCCCCTTAAAAATGTATGGAAATAGCAAATGTTGGCAGGAGCATCTGTTTATTATTTCAACACATTTGAACTTCTTTAGTTTATGTATGAACTTGAGGGCGGGGTGCACGCACACACACACACATGCGCGCGCCGCGCGCGCACACACACACACACACACACACACACACACACACACACACACTACATTCCTGTCTGGACTGCCTAGTACCTCTGATCAAATCCAATAAGCATTCAAATCCCAGCAGTGGGAAAAACTGTATATATTTACATGCAGTAAGAATAAGCATGCATCAGAATGATGTAAAATTCACCAGTGATGTAAACTTGTAAAACAATGAGTAAAGCTCTAAAGGTTTGTCACCAGACTTTCAGAACAGTTGTGCCTTTTTCAGATGTAGTCAATCAATCAGTGAATCATGATTTATAATCTGCTTTAAGTTAACAATCCCGTGCACAAGGTTATGTTACTTATTTAGAGTATTTGGAGTACTGGAATTGCTGAGTTTTGTAAAAAAAGAAAAAAAAAGTTTTTAAATCATGTTAATTGTTGATTTTTTTATGTATTTGTTTCATTTTGTTTTTAGGTTCAGTTGTTTTTTTTTGTGTGTGTGTATGTGTGTATGTGTGTCTGTGTGTGTGTGTGTTTTATTGGTATATATTATTACACTATCTCAAACTAGTTAAAGTGCTAAGTGAAATACTTTGTCATTCATACCCCACACTGTATTATGTGTATATTATCTTTGTTGACATCTTTCATTGTGTGTGTATGAGTCTGCCTGTTTCATTTTCAGATCTTGTGTTCTGACCATGCACAGTGCCTGTGTCAATGTTTGGTCACCTTCAGTTACTTATTTGTTTGGTTTTATTCAAATGGGCAGAGCCTGCAGGCTGTAATTTGATTGCAAATATTACACATTTGTACTCATTTTACATTAGGCAGGAGCCTCAAATTTTGACCGTGCAAGAAAGAGCATATATGCAGCCTTATGATTTATACCATAATCATTTTGGGTCATCTCCATCACATTGTGTCAGTAGCCATCAGTGCAGAAGTTATGGAATTCACTCTGAGTGCAGAGGGACTGTGTTGAGAAACTGAAAACTGTTTGCAAGAATAAATTTAATTCTGATTTGATTTTCCCCCTCTGCATCCTTGAATTTCTTTTTATTCAAGGTTAACTGATTGGTCTGTGTTTGTATGTGCATTTGTGTGTAAACCTATATGTGCATGTCTGTGTGTGTGTGTGTCTTTGATGTTTGTGAAACCTGTGACTGTAGTGTGTGTGTGTGTGTGTGGTGTATTTATGTGTGTGTTACATTTCTATATGTGTAATGTTTGTGTAAACCTCACAGAGCGAGTGTGAGTGTGCGTGTGTGTGTATTTGTCAGAGGTTCTGTCTCAGTGTCTGCCTGCCTGTCTTTATACATATGTAATATTGTTCTGTAAATCATTTTCTTTCAGTTTTGTGTGTGTGTGTGTTGTTGTTGTTGTTTTAAACTGCACTGTTGTAGTGGTGTTGATAGTAGTGGTGGTGATAGTGGTGGTGGTAATAGTGGTAATTGCGATGGTGGTGGTTTTTGACTGTGTAAATGTGCATTTGCTTTGTAAGTGTGTACTGTGTAACATATTTATGTGTGTGTGTTTATCTTTTTAGTAAAGGGTGTGAAAGTTACATACACAACACTGGAAATAAACTTAAGTAGAACAAGTAAATAGATAGGCCTACAATCTACATGTACAAATGTACAATTGTGTGTGTTGAAAAAGGACCTATGTTGTATACATCTCTTCTCTCTCTCTCTCTCTCTCTCTCTCTCTCTCTCTCTCTCTCTCTCTCTCTATATATATATATATATATATATATATATTATTATTATTATTATTAAACATAACAAGTAGAAGAAAATGCATGGCAGGCTTTGTTATTTTTATAGTTATTATTGTTTTGTTTTCTTCAATTCTTGTTGTTTTACATCAAGTTTTATCAGTTTATAATGAAAATCGAACCTACAATGGCTGCAGCTAAAGTCAATATGTTCACACACACACACACCTAACCACATGTCATACAACATTTCATATAATTTAAACAGAAACACATGTATATTAACATGCACATGTTTGACACATCTATAATAATATGTATATAACATGTTATTTTAATAGGCACATGTTGGCTAGTTAGATTCAGCCAAGGTTGTCGTGAAATCTTTGTTGGCACAGTGGCACAAACTATGTGAATACACACACAATGTATCGATGTATCTATCATAGATATTTCATAGTAAAAATGGGTTCCAACTTTCATTTTATTTCAGACTGTCTTAACTTTGACCTGATGCAATTGATAATTCATTTTGCTCTAAAAGAGTAAAATAAGTAATGGTATCTTTTTGTTGAATCAGGTATTTTCTTTTTTAATGTATATATCTGAAAATGGAAAATTATGACATTATCCAATTTATAGTCTTGATCTGCATATGTGTGAGCAATGTAGGAGTAATACTAGTAGTAGTAGGTTAACATGGAATCCCAATGGTTTTGTTTTGTTTGTTATTTGTATTTTTCCTAAAATACATTATCATTTGACATTATAACTATATAAGTGATAAAGTAGAAGTTGAATCATAAAATCTCTTTAGAATCTGTACATTTATGTTGTCTTTAAAACTGAAAAGAGGAATGCATGCACAATGCTGTCATTTTCAGTTTTAAAGAAACTGAAGATTCTGTGTTGTGTTTACAGCCTGGTCGAGTTGTCACCCTTGTGCCATCAGAAGATTCAATGGAGTGCGTCTGGGGCGTGGCATACAAGATTTCATCAGAAAAAATCGAACGGGTTCGCTCACATCTGGACTACCGTGAAAAGGGAGGATATCAAACAAGACAGGCTGTTTTCATCCCCCATCCTCCTCACCCAGATTTTGCCACCATTCACCTGAATGTCTACATCGGAAATGAAGACAATCCTTACTTTCTCGGTCCAGCACCCATCTCAGAAATGGCCCATCAGATCTACCATTCAGTCGGCCCAAGTGGACCAAACAAAGACTATTTGCTAAATTTGGCACAGGCACTCCGCTCTATTGCACCACATGTGCAAGACAAACACCTGTTTTCTTTGGAAGAAGAAATCAAAGTGATAGAGGCCAGCACTAATAGTAATACCGAAACTGAAGACAAAGACCCATCTCGTGTTCATTCAGATTTAGAATTGTAGGTAGGCCTATTTAATAATATTTGGATGTAGATCTGTGTGTGATATTACTAAATAATAAGACTACATGTATGGCCTTCAGCCGAAGGATGTTATATTTTGTCTTTCAAGAAACTGTAATTGGTGTGTACTGGCATGAATTGATAAAATGACCTCTTGTATTATTTCATTTAATCTTAAATGCCATCTTCTTGTTCCAGCATTAGACTGAATTCAAAACAATGATGTGATTGTGAGGTCTTTTTTTTTCTTGTTTTGTTTTTTGTTGAAATTAATGTCAAGACATTTTAATTTCATTCTTTGTCGTGTCTGACACTTATAATTGATCATATGGTTCAATTTGAACAATATGTATTGAGTGAAACAATTTATAATGGATCATTTGGTTCAGTTTGAACAAAATATAATGAACAGGGGTGGGAATTCTCCTTAAATTCACAGATTTCCGTGACAGAAAAAAATCTATTTTCTTGAATTACACGAGACCTTTCCTCTGAAAATTCATATCTAGCTTCTTTATTTCAAAGTAGAGTAAGTGTAATAATTTGTGACTTGTATAGAAAATAAATAGTGTGGAAAATATCTTTTTTTTAAGTACTCTGTCTAATTTGATGCTTGAAAATGTACCGGGTTGCTGAGTTTACACCTTTAATTTTTCCCCCTTAGGAGTATGCCCTGGAAACCCCCTAAGTTTCCTTTTTTATTTCTTTTCAGCAGTTCCCACCCTTGAATAAAACAATGACAAAGAACCTGACTGTATCGTAGTGTCATTATGTGAATGTTTTTTTAAATTTTTTTATGTAATTTACCAGTCTCAGAAGCTTGTGGTTTGATTAAGTATTTGTTTTTGTTATTTTTGGTATTTCTATCTAGCACATACACAATCCCTGTACGCATATGCTCTTCCTGTCTCTCCCCCTCTCTCAAATGATAACAACAATAATAATAATAATAATAAATGATAATATTAATAGCATGTAATAATATTTATAGGATGTAATAATTATAAATTATATAATACTTACAAGGTGCTAAACCTTGATGTATAAATCAAATCAGAGCATAGAGGCCTACACTATCATCATTTACTCCAACATTCACTAAGACAAAAACAATTAAAAGATACTAAGTACACACGCATACGGAGGGGGAGGATAAGAGCCGAAGAGGGGCTAAGACAAAGAAGTGGTTGGGTGAACGGAGGATGAAAAGGTATGTTTTCAAGTTAGGATTAAAGGAAGATAAGGGTTTGTGACTGTTGAAGAGACATCATCATCTTCATCCGTTGAGTCAACAAGACAAGAGATTCTCAGTCCATAGGTATGGATCAGACAAAGAAAATGAACCACAGCCAACTGGAACGCCTGTATCAGGGAATTAGTGAAAGGATAGCAGATTCAGAAACAAAGCAGAGGCCAGGCAAGGGAATACATTTTGAGGCGGTTGCAGAGACAAGTAGGTGCAAAACCATTATTAGGTGCAAAACCATAAAATGATTAATGGTCTTGTAGCAAAACATGGGCTAGCACAGAGTCTATATCAACGATAATTTTACGCACAAAGAATGAAAGATACGTGGGTCTGTCGACGCATGTCTGCAGACCCTACTTCAATACTTCAAGTAGGCTACTACTTGAAACACGAGTTGGTCTCACTAAAAGTATGTAAACGAAACAGATTTTACCCTGATACATTGATTTTCCCCTGCATGCACTATAACTTCGAGCAGCGCGTCACGCGTGTGCAGTTTCGTTCGGTTCGCCACGATCAAAGTCAATGCAAATAACTACAGTCCTAAACTTCCCTCGTAGTTTTAGAAGTTCCTGGATCAATGAACAACTTCCGTTTGAGAACTCTTCTGTACTGTAAATCAACAAGAATGGTCAACTTGCCTATCCAGTCTATGATTGGACTAGCCTAGGCCTACGAGATCACATGATCCGTGTAAGTAGCCAACGGACTAGGCTACAGTTAATCACTGTTGCTCTGGTGGTGTCAATAAAGGATTTGGTAGGTACCCCCTTCCCCCACATCGCCGGGATGGTTATCCCCGTCGGCCATATCACCTGAGGTGAATGTCGATGTAAAAACTTGAACCAAATCAATCAGAAGTCCTACGGTTAATAGCATCTCAAATTCGTAAAATCAACGCGTTAGACTTTGAGGATGGTGAATCAAAGAATGAAACAAAATTCCACCGATCCTTCCAACAACATTGGCTTGGACAATTAAAAAAAAAAAAAGAATGGTGCGTTACATAGATGAACGAATGTTGTGTGCACGATGCAATGTGTGAATATCCTGGACCATGGTAGTTTAAGTTGGGGATTACTGTTTATTGTTTAACACTTTTAAAGAGTGACCCCCTGATGACGATGAATGGGAGATGTCACTGCTGCTGCTGATTTCTGGGTGTTCTTTCCATTGTAACTGTTGAAGATCTGCTTGTGGAAGAACTGCTGTGCGCTCCCAGTCGTCCGCTCCATCTAGCAGACCCAGCTTCCATGCTACGGGTTGTCACGGCTTTTTCATGCCACAGTTTGCTGTCTCGTGCAGCGAGTGAGCTCGTCGGACCTACTGATGGCTTTTTTTTTTTTTTTTTACTTTCCCAGTACTGATAGCCCGTGCTATCTCTCGAAGCACTTGATCGTATGCACTTGTTTCTTTATTGGATTAGCGTCACCTGGCATGAGCTTAGGACATGTTCCATTGTCTGCCTTCCCTGGCAGAGGGGCATGTAGAGTCAGCTGATTTCCCGCCTTTCATCAGATTTGCGTTCGAGGGCAGGAGGTAATGTGCAGATCTGAGGTTGAAACTTATTGTGAAAGGGGCCATATACCACAAGTCATTCCAGTAGCCTTCTTTGGAATTTATTTTTGCATGTCGTCCATCTTGCTCGACTGCCTTCTGGATTCTCTTGGTGCCCTCTTCTTTCTTCATCTCTTGTATTGTCATATCCCTTTTTGCCTTTACGCTGGTTTTGAACACCAGTCCATTTTTCTTGATCCCGGTCCTGCTTACTGGTCTGTGTAAGCCCTGTTATTTTTCTGACCATGAAGCTCTTCTTCGCTGTGTCCACTGCCTCTCAGACTTTACATTTTCTGCCAGTCCTAAGCTTGGGCTGGCTTGATCTCCCTAGCCCACAAGCATGCTGAGAAGCCTCATTTTTCCTATCCCTTTTTCCTCAACAATGGATTTTCATGGGTAACATCAACTTTGCTTGGCAGCAGTACAGCCAAACATCAGTGAGACCTGGTGTGACACAAAGCCATTTCTAAAAGTCTGTTAATTGTAATGTGCAGTGAGTCCATATGAATTTTGAGCAGTGATAGTGCCATAGAAAAATAATTCATTATGTTATTACTGATTAATGTAGTAGTACTAATGTAGAATTATAGGTGTGGCATTGATTTATTTCATTACATTTTTGTTTTAATGTAGCTTAACTCTGTTATCAATCTCTGTGCTGAAGATCAGTGTAATGATTGAATCTTATGCATTTGATTAAAGATGAAAACTAACAAGTCCTGAATTGAGAATGCACATATCACAGCTGTAAGTTATGATGACAGGTTGGCAGAGCTTCTCTTCAAAAGAGAGACTTAGTTATGCTTTTGTGGTTTCAGCCTTCTACAGTTTTTGCTCTTCTTGTTACTCAGTAATCTTGATATTTTGTCTGTAAAGTTTGTGTGGTTAGTTTTGTTTTTCTTTTTTTGTTTTTTTTTTGTTTTTTGTTTGTTTGTTTTTGTTTGTGTGCATATGTGTGATTTTTAAAGTGTTTACAGTTTGGTGTGATTTGTGATCTCTAGTTGTGGCAGCTGTTTTCTCACAAGTAGGGTTGGTTTTGTTTTTCCTTTTTGTTTGTGTATGTGTGAGTGATTGCTGTTGTGGAATTTTTTTTTAAAGTGTTTACAATTTGTCATGATTTGTGATCTCTAGTTTGGGCTGTTATATTGTGGTTTCTCACTAAGATATGGTCAAATAACTAAACCACATGAAAAGTAGGATGTGTATGTGTGATCGTTGTTGTTGTTGTTTTTAAGTGTTTATTGCATATTGTGATTTGTGATCTTTAGTTGTGGCTGTTATATTGTGATTTATAACAAAGATGTGCTCAAATGCTGAACCATGTGAATAGTAGAATACATTATACTAAAATAAATCAAGAGTGTAGTATTTGAAATATTCTGTCTTGTTGCCTACTTCTCTTTTTATACAGTCCTATTACCCTGAAATGCTTACAGATTTTATGTAAGTAGTGTATTGTCCAGGCTTTACATTATGTCCCTTCCTTGTTGTGGTTGTTTTGTAATCGGTGGTGTGGGTGATTTATTTTGTTTTGTTTGCTTTTGGGGTTTGTTTTTTTTGTTGGTTTGTTTTGTTTTCAAAATAGTCTTTGCTTTAGCTTTTCTGTCACGCTACTTCTCTTTTGATGCTGTCCCATTACCCTGAAATGCTTACAGATTTTATGTTTATACATAGAATATCCCATCTTTGTGTAATATCCAGTCTTTGTTATTGTTTGGCTTTTGTTGTTGGTGCTCTGTGTGTGTGTGTGTGGTTTTTTGTTTGTTTGTTGTTTTTTTAATGTAATGTGGTCTTTGGATTTTAACTTTTCTGTCACACATAATATAATGTTCTTTATTCACATGGAGCACAATTTACTTGCCAGATTATGCTGGTTGCAATAAACATTTATTTTTGATGAACTTCCATTTCATAGCCTTCATCTTCATCAGTGTTCTCCATGGGACTGCCAGGGGGGCTCTTTCAGTATAAATACTGTCCCCACAGTATAGAAATTCTGTCCTAGAAATGTTCTCTTTTCTGTCACTCTCATTGTTTCTGCCCTGCTTCTTTGCTTTCTGTCATTTCTTCATTTCATTTTCTGCCTTACTAGTCTGTTCACCTGTATGGCCTTCATCTTCATCAGCGTTCTCCATGGGACTGCCAGGGGGGCTCTTTCAGTATAAATACTGTCCCCACAGTATAGAAATTCTGTCCTAGAAATGTTCTCTTTTCTGTCACTCTCATTGTTTCTGCCCTGCTTCTTTGCTTTCTGTCATTTCTTCATTTCATTTTCTGCCTTGCTAGTCTGTTCACCTGTATGTATTTGATAAAGTCTTACGTACTTTCTCTTAGGATTGATAATTAGGTACCAGTATTAAATGCATTTTTGACTGTAAGGAAATGTGCAGACACAATTTCAGGTGATTTGTGCCTGTTTTTGTTTTGTTTTTTTGTTTTTGTTTTGTTATATGTATGGTTTAGTGTCTTTACATATATTTCATTGACTACAGCAAAGCGTTTGATAGCGTGATTCACCAAAGTCTTTTCCACTTCATGATCAAAATGGGTTTTCCAAGACATCTGGTTTCCCTCATAGCTTCATTATATAATGATCAAAAAGCAACAATCAGATGGAATAATCAAAACTGCAAATTTTTTAACATCACTAAAGGGTAAGGCAAGGTTGCATCCTGTCTCCACATCTCTTCAGCATATACACTGAACATATCATGAGAGAGGCAGACATAGAAGACATGGGAGTAAATATTGGTGGTAGAAACCTGTCAAATTTACGCTACGCAGATGACACAGGATTACTGGCAGACAACATTACAGGCTCTAGGAGTATCCTGAACAGGGTAGACCGGGTTGGAAAGGCAGCTGGGCTGGACTTAAATTCAAAGAAGACAAAGGTTATGCATGTTGCAGGCAAATATAACACTAGACAGGACCAGATCATGCTAAACCAAGTCCCTCTAGAAAATGTCAAGGACTTTAAATATTTAGGTTCAGTCAAGACACACGATGGAACATGCTCAAAAGACATAAAGATGAGAATTGGAATGGCCAAGAACAGTATGGTTCAATTGAACAATATTTGGAGAGACCACAGCATAACAGCAGACCTTAAGATAAAACTCTTAAAATGTCTTGTCTGGCCAGTGATGTTATACGGCTGCGAGGCATGGACAATGAAGAAAGAGGATGAAAGACGAGTGGAAGCAGCAGAGCTGTGGTTTTACCGAAGACTGCTGAGGGTCAAATGGACGGATAGGCGCTCAAATGAAAGCATACTGAATGAGTTGGGTACTACACGCAAGCTCCTAGTACTCATACAACGGAGGAAACTGAAATATGTTGGACACGCAATCCGTAATGAGAGAACAGACTTGATGTCCACTGTCCTCCAAGGTAAAGTGGAAGGAAAGAAACAGAGGACGGCCACCTGCATCACTTGCTAGAAACATCACAAACATCAGTGGCAAGAAACTCCAGGAGGTGGTCAGACTTAGCCAAGATCGAGAGTGCTGGAGGCAACTTGTGAGGATATCATGTGCAGCGGCCAACACTGTTCCCGGTGACGCCGACAGACAAGACAGACAAGACATATATTTACATTTGTATTCTGGTTGGTTTGTTTTTTGTTTGTTTATTTGTGTGTGTGTTTGGTTTTTTGTTTGGTTTTTGTTTTGTTTGTTTGGGGAAAGTGATTTTGTTTTTTTTTCTTTTCTTTTTTGATATCTCTTGGTGATGAATTGGATGGAGTGGTCAACGCCAGGGGCATAGATTATGTACACAAATGCTTTGGTATGTGTGCTTATTTTTCATTTCCAGTACTATTTTTCCTTCCCTGTGAGGTATGGACAATTTTTGAGATGCCTGATATGGCTTTGTGCAGTCGGCTAGGCTTTAAAGCAAAAATGACAATAATAATCTTCGCCCTTGGGATAGGATTCGAGTGGGGTTTGGTGGGAGGTAGCGTGTTAAAGGGAGACAAATATGTGGATATAAGTGTGCTTTTGATAAAATGAGTTATTTCCCTTGGTATTTTCCCCTCCCTCTCTCTCTCTGTGTCTCTGTATAGATATCTGCCTGCCTTTTTATCTATCTCTATCTCTCTCTTATTACAACTCATTTTTATTACTTGTGTCATATTTTATGTGTTGTGGCTCATTTTTATATGGTCATATTTTATGTGTAGCGTAGCAAGGACTTGCAGTAAGACAGATCCAGGGGACCTAATGCTACTGTCTACGAGTAATAAAAGTATTCTGAAGTTTGATGTCTCTCTAGGATGCACTTGCTCCTCTTTTATTTCTATTTTCATTTCTGTTTTTTATTTTAATTCTATTTTTTCTGTTTTTCTTTTCTTTTCTTTTTTTTTTTTTTCATGAAAAGCATTGCTTTCAATTTATTTTTCACTTGATTTAAAGATAACATAATCTGTAAAGTCCCTCATGGGAGTACCAGGAGCTCTTTCAGTATAAATAGTATCCCCACCTTTTGGAAATTATGTGCTAGAAATTTCTTCTCTTCTTTCGTGTGTCTGCCTTGCTTCTTTGCTTTCTGTGATTTCTTCCTATCATTTCTTTTTTTATTTTTTTGTTTTGTTTTGTTTTTTGGTTGTTTTTTTTTTTTATTAAGGGTCCATTCACCTGTATGTTTTCCATAAAGCCTTACACACTTTTCTCTCAGGATTGATAACTGGGTATATGTATTAAATGTATTTCTGGCTCTAAGCAAATGTGATGTGCAGAAGCAATTGTAGGTAATTAAGGTTTGTTTATATAGTTTGTATTCAGTTTTATTTTTTTAGATCTCTTGGTGGTAAATTAGATGAGTGGCCAATGCCAAGGGCATATCCTTAGGTTCATCATCATCATCATCATCATCAGGTGCCCTGCCGCATGGCGTTGGCGACCATGGACTTCCAACCATCTCTATCTCTCATTGCCCCCAGCATCTCCCCTACCCTCCTCATCCCCAGCCACTCTGCAAGTCCGTCCAGCATATCCTTAGGTTATGTGAGTGAATTCATTGATATGCGTACTTAATTTTCTCTTCCTTGGCCATTGGGGAATGGTGTGCTTTTTGAAATGATTATAGCCTTGATATGCATTGCAGTGGGCTAGGCTTTAGACAACAATAATCATCTGTAAAGATACTAAAATGGAATATCTAAGAACTTCATATTTTAAAAAAAACTATTTTATTGCATTGAAATTTGAACTGCTTTGTATCCCATTGCTTTATAATTTTTTACCTTTTGTTGTGGTGGTAGTATTCATGTGCCAAAGAATAAAGAGTTTTTATAGTCCTTAAGGTGAGCGTAAATATTTACAACTACACATATGATACACTTAGACTTTGTGTATTTCTCTGAGACTTTTTATTCACTTTAAGATAAAAGAGTTTTGATTTTGATTACCAATGTGTGTGTGTGTTTGTCTGTGTGTGTCTGTGTGTATGCCTGTGTCTCTCTGTGTCTATACATCTATTTGTCTGTTTTGTGTTTGTGTGTGTGTGTGTGTGAGAGAGAGAGAGAGAGAGAGAGAGAGAGAGAGAGAGAGGTGTTATAGGTAGCTGGTATCAGTGTGTCGTTTGTTAAATTTCTGTGCAGAGTACTTGCAAATAGTGATAGTCCGCTAATACACATTTACTGGTAGGGAAGGGGACTGGAAAAAGGCAGAAAGTACTAATCTACATTGCTCTTAGAAAATTTCGGATAATGAACAGGTTGTAGTCCAACTAGTCATTTCAGAGCTGTCAAACTATTCATTACCGGTATTTCAGGCTTATTAAATCAAAGATTGAAGCAGACCTGCTAGACCTTAATCAAAAATCAACCCATCCATATTTCAACACAAACATCAAGAGATATTTATTCAAAGATCTACTTCCGACCCATTCAGTTCAAGACAAGGAGGTATAAACCCTTTCATTCAGTGTAGGCTCCTATACGTCCAGAGTGCAAAAGTAAGAATTTTTTTTTGGATGTTGTTTGTGATTGTTTGAGATGTTTTTAACAATCGTCTAATATTGTAAACAGTGCACAAAATTTGTATTAAGAAAATCAACTACCATCTGATATTGTAAATGACGCATGGAATTATATAGTATAACCGCAGAGTGTGCAGTGAATATCCATCCCCGTTTTTATATTCACTACATAGGTTTCACAGTGAATGCAAATTGATCTGGTCTTGAGGGCATGGCTCCCTCCATCAACAGAGCCAACCAACCCACTGCTAATTACAGCTTTGTGAACACATACATTAGTTATTTCCTGACGACCAGGCTTATGGGCAGGGTTAGGTCAGCTCTTATAATTATTTTGGATCTTTCATCGTATGGCATCGGAGGAAGGCAAGGAGAAACGAGGAAATATACAGGAAGATAAACAAAAAAATCACGAATAGGTGCAATGAAGCTAAGGAAGCCTGGCTGAAAACAAAACGCAAAGAAATAGAAAATCAACACAAAACGGATCCTCAGGGTATGTACAGACGAACTGAAGAAATTTTCCACAGGAAAAATACATGCACATCAATTGGTTGCTTAAAATCGAAAGATGGTACGATTCTCATGGAAAAAGACAAAATAGTAGACAGATGGGGAGAGTTCATTAAAGACCTTTTTGAAGATGACAGAAACGCAGAACACATTATAAGAAAGAACTTTGAATGACCACCCATAATGAAAGATGAAGTTAGAGCAGCATCGAAAAAGATGAAACCAGGAAAAGCCTCAGGACCAGACAACATTACCACAGAGATGATTGAAGCCCTGGAGGAATTCGGCATAGAAAAAATAACAGTCCTCCTAAATGAAATTGACGACACTGGAAAAATCCCCAAAGATATGTCAAAATCAATGTTCATTGCACTTCCAAAGAAGACAGGGGCTATAGAATGCGAACTCCATCGTACAATCAGTTTGATGAGTCATGTAACCAAGATCCTATTAAGAATAATCATGATGAGGACAAGGAGAGAAAGAGAAATAGCAGATGAACAGTGTGGATTTGTGGAAGGGAAAGGAACTATTAATGCCATATACATCCTAAGAACTATCATAGAGAGGTCAATCGAGGTGAACAAGGATTTATATTTATGCTTTGTTGACTATACCAAGGCTTTCGATCGGGTAAGACATGAAGAACTGATCAACCAACTAGAAAGACTCAATATTGACGGATGAGATCTACAAATAATCAGAAATATGTGTTGGGAACAAACAGCTACAATGAGAATAAAAAACGATATAAGCTCTTTCCAAAACATCAACAGAGGAGTCAGACAGGGTTGTGTTTTGTCACCAGATCTGTTTTCACTTTACAGCGAAAACATCATGAGAAACCTAGAGGAAGACCCTGGATTAAAGGTGGGAGGACAAATGATAAACAACATTCGATACGTAGATGACACCGTGCTAATTGCAGAAAGTGAAAGGGACCTACAAAACCTTGTGAATATACTTGAAATAGAAAGCAAAGGTAAGGGGTTGGAACTAAACAGCAGGAAGACTGAAGTCATGGTGATCTGTAAAAAAACATGAAATCCCCTCATGCAAAATAACAGCAAACGGCACAACCTTGAGACAGGTTGATAAGTTTAAATACCTTGGAACGATCGTTTCACCAGACGGGAGATGCACATCAGAAATAGCCAGCAGAATCGGCCAAGCAAAAACAACATTCGAGAAGATGGAGAGCATTCTTACCAACAAATGCCTATCAATTAATATCAGGAAGAGAGTTCTTGAATGTTATATAGAACCAATACTGTTGTACGGTTGCGAGGCGTTGACAGTCAACAAGCAAAACCAGAACAGGATTGGGGCAGCCGAGATGTGGTTTCTAAGAAGGATGTTGAGAGTTCCATGGACAGCAAAGAAAACAAACGAGACAGTCCTGATGGAGGCAGACACAAGTAGATCATTCATAAGGAAGATTAGGAAAAGGCAGGGGAATTGGAGCACCTGGTCACAACGGGAAAGCTGGAGGGAAGGAGAGCACCGAGTAGACCCAGGGAGAAGATACTAGGCGGACTTGCAGAGTGGCCGAAGACAGGGAGGGTGGAAGAGGTGCTTGAGGCAACAAGAGATAGAGACAGATGGAAGTCCATAATCGCCAACGCCATGCGGCAAGGCACCTGATGATGATGATGATCGTATGGCACACACGGCAATAGTGCACATAGAATCACCACAAGCAACTCAGGAAAAGACAAGCAACATTTATAGGCCATTTTATGAGGAAGGGGGAATTAGAGCACCTAGTCACAACAGGAAAGCTGGAGCGAAGGAGAACGCCAGGTAGACCCAGGGAGAAAATATTGGACGGACTTGCAGGGTGGCTGAGGACAGAGAGGTTGGAAGATGTGCTCTCAGCGACAAGGGATAGATGCATACGGAGAGCCATGATCGCCAAAGCCATGCTGCAGGGCACATGATGATGATGACGATGATGATGATGATGATGATGATGATGATGAGAATCACCACTTGAACTATATGATATTTTGTGTGCCCGCGTTAGTTGTTAGATGGTCACAGCGCCCTGTTGATATGGTAGGTGTCCAGGGTTTGACCCTCAGTGAGGTCAAAGTTAAAAAAAAAATTTTAACCAGCGCGTGAGGTTGTGCCCGGGTTTGAAGGGGTCTGCAAAGTAATTACTTAGAGGTTTGGGTAGAGCGCAAAAGGAATTGCCTGACCGCTATGAATCCCTCTTGAGCAATCTTCAAACTTCTGTAGGCCCTAACAGAACCTTGGCTACACTGAAATTGAAAGAAAGTAATGAGATATCACTACGGAAATAAATTGCGGTCATGCTTTGTATCGCTTCTGTGCTGATGGCGAATAGTTGAAATGTGTTGGAAAATCGACTATTTTTGGAGGGCAGCGGCATCAGCACGTTGCTACCTTTTATTTTTTTAAAAAAGTTTAAAATCCAGCCCTCGCTCATAGAGCGTTTACACCAATATAATATGCAGAGAATCCATATAGCATTGGAATATTAGGGAGGAGGAGGAGGAGAGGAGGAGGAGGGAGAGAGAGATAGAGAGAGAGAGAGAGAGAGAGAGACAGACAGACAGACAGACAGACAGACAGACAGACTGACAGGTAGGCAGACAGACAGAGACTGAGACCGAGGGAAGGGGGGGGGGAGAGAAAGAAAGAGAGAGAGAGAGAGAGAGAGAGAAGAGAGACAGACAGGCAGAGACTGAGACCGAGGGAGGTGGAGGAGGAGGAGGAGGAGGAGAGAGAGAGAGAGAGAGAGAGACAGACAGACAGACAGGCAGACAGGCAGAGACTGAGACCGAGGGAGGAGGAGGAGGAGGAGGAGGAGAGAGAGAGAGAGAGAGAGAGAGAGGCAGAGAGACAGAGTGCGCGCGCGCGCGCGCGCGTGTATGTGTTCATGCTAGGTAAGTCTACAACGTCAGTAAAAGTACAAGTAGTTTTCTTATAACTGATTCCTTTTCCGGACGTAGGCATCGTGGGCCTACAGTCGTAACTGCTTGGTCCATTTTGAAACGAATCTCGCACACATTGTATTTGTCCATTAGCGTTAAAAGCAAAACACACAGACAGATTTTAGTCTGGAATCTCGTCCAACTCTATCACTTGCATTTAGTCTTCCATCTCATCTCTTCAACTTTTAAGGTTGAATGTAATCTTCTGCCTTTCCCAATTAACCCTTTGACTCTTGCTCCCTATCCACCAATTGCAAAAAAAAAAAAAAAAAAAAAATCCTTTAACTCTCTCATCTCCTCCACCAGTTTCCTGCAGGAAGCTGGTGGATAGGATGAGGGAGTCAAAAGGTTAATTTTTTTGCTTTGCTAGCATGTTCGACAATGCAGGATACTGGTGGACAGGTTGCGGGGGTCAAAGAGTTGATAAACCATTATTGTTCACACGGAAAAAAGGTTGATCAACTGCGACTAAATTCCTTTGCGAACATTTTCCCATTCA
>JAPXFY010000012.1:71053822-71056322 GCA_030674185.1 Monoplex corrugatus
TGTGGTGTGTGTGAGTGTGTCTATGTGTGTCTATGTATATTTGTGTGTGTGTTTGTGTGTGTGCGTACATGTGTGTACGAGTGTATATATATATATCATCATCATCATCATGTCGAGCTTGCTCGGCTATCCATGACACGTTTTTTCCATCCTTCTCTGTCAGACATTGCAGTTGATAGTTCATCATACTGACAGCCCGTATCATCGATCAGTTGGTCGATGAAGGTCTTCTTTGGCCGTTGGACGTCCTGGTCTTTGTTTGCCGTGACTGGGTCTCCATAGTAGAACATCCCCCACCAGTTTTTCTTTGCTACGCCAGCAGTGTCCCGTGAAGCGCAGTCTTTGTTGACGTATTGATTTACTGAAACAGAGTTATATGGTAATATATATATATATGTGTGTGTGTATGTATATTTGTGTGTGTGTGTGTTGTGTGTGTGTGTGTGTGTGTGTGTGTGTGTGTGTGAGACACAGAGAGAGAGAGAGAGAGGCAGAGACAGAGAGAGAGAGAGAGAACAATAATAATGATAATGATGATGATAATGATGATGATAATGATGATGATGATGATGATGGTGATGATGATGATGATGGTGATGATGACGAGGAGAAGAAGAAGAACTGCGAAGAAGAAGAAGAAGAATTGCGAAGAAGAAGAAGAAGAATTGCGAAGAAGAAGAATTGCGAAGAAGAAGAGAAGAGGAAGAAGAAGAAGAAGAAGAGAAGAAGAGAAGAAGAAGAAGAAGAAGAATTGCGAAGAAGAATTGCGAAGAAGAAGAAGAAGAAGAAGAATTGCGAAGAAGAAGAGGAAGAAGAAGAAGAAGAAGAATTGCGAAGAAGAAGAAGAATTGCGAAGAAGAAGAAGAAGAAGAAGGAGAAGAAGAAGAAGAAAAAGAAGAAGAAGAAGAAGGAGGAGGAGGAGGAGGAGAAGCACAAGAAACACAAGAGGAGGAAGAAGAAGAAGACCAGAACTAAGAACAACATTTACAAACAAATTAGAAAAGAACAATCTGGAAATCTGACATTTGTTCAAGAGGGGCTCTTCCCACCTGGACAATTCCATTTGTCTCGTACCAAAATACGACAGCGGTCATTTGACAGCCTCCTTAAGCTTGCACAAAACCGTTCGTGGAGAGGAAGGGGAACTTACGAAACACTAACATCGCCTGGATGATTGGAGTATTAAGATGGACAGCAAACAAACCAACTTTTATACATGTACTGCGAGGTGGTCTGCAATATTTCGAAACATGACATCTTGAAATCCAAAACAAGTGTGACTGCCCGCGTTCGAGCAAACAGGAACCAGAATAAAACACGAAAAAAGATAAAAACGCGTATTTAATGCAACAGTACAAGACAGGCGCAGATTTTCGGCCAACTAGCCTTTGTCCAGCGTAAGATTACAAACAAACAAACACCAGATACAAAAGTTAGGAGAAAAAGTGTGAGAAAAGGAATAAACTGACTGTTAATTTATTCCTTTTTCACACACTGGACGGAGCAGCAGGGAAGTTTCAATCTTTTTATTTTAATTTTTGTGTCTGGTGTTTGTTTGTTTGTGATCTTACGCTTGACAAAGGCCAGCTGGCCGAAAAATTGCGCCTGTCTCGTCTTGTATTAAATAAGCGTTCTTCTGAAATAGTTACGTGTTTTTTTTTGGTTCATGAGATCTTGAGTGCACGGGTCTGTAGAGAAAGGATGGCGTAGGTAGTCGAGATGAGTGGATAGGCGGGAACAAAGCAGGACTTGTATGTGGGATAGGGGAATATCCACCTGCTGTTATGTATTTTTGTTTGATAACTAGATGTTCCCCCCTCCCATTTGGTACGCCATCGTTCCATTTCAACAGCTGCCGGTTGGATTACAAAATACTCGTTTTGCCAGGCGCGAGCGTGCGTGTGTAAGCGTTGCGTAGTGCTGTGCTGTGCATTTGGGAACGTATTTCGGGCTAGGATGTTTGCGAATAATACAGAACTTAAGTTTGAATTAACAAAAAAAAAAAAAAAAAAAAAAAAAATCTATCTGCTCACGCGTAGCTAGCAAACACAGCATCACATAGACACACCATACATGTAAAAAGCTTTCGCAGCATTGAAATTCGATCAGTATCGATTCCTACCGGCAGGCTCACCTGAGTCTGTTAAATAAACATCGCTGCTGTCGTATTTCTTGCTTGACCGACAGAGTCGCACAAATAGTCTGTAGTTTAATGCCCAGCGCTTTGGTCTTGAACCCTATTCCATTAGACTTTTAATATTTCTTGTATAACTCGTTCTTGGACAGTGCTGCTCGCATTTCTGTTGGTGTTTACATTTAATCGTTCTTCTTCTGCATGGTCACTGTCAGTCTTCAGCCATTTCTCAGACGCCTACACTTGACGGCGATCGATCCAACTGAGATTGTTCACACAGTGGAGTGTAAGGTGTCGAAGTATTTCTCCTCTTCCGAGACGTAATCCGCTTATCATAGCGGCTTTACCGGCCCTTGTTTGTCAGCG
>JAPXFY010000012.1:71068822-71073822 GCA_030674185.1 Monoplex corrugatus
TGAAGTTTATTATAATCCTTTCATATCTACCACTAGTTTCAGATGAAGTTTATTATAATCCTTTCATATCTACCACCAGTTTCAGATGAAGTTTATTATAATCCTTTCATATCTACCACCAGTTTCAGATGAAGTTTAAAAATAATCCTTTCATATCTACACCAGTTTCAGATGAAGTTTATTATAATCCTTTCATATCTACCACCAGTTTCAGATGAAGTTTAAAAATAATCCTTTCATATCTACACCAGTTTCAGATGAAGTTTAAAAATAATCCTTTCATATCTACCACCAGTTTCAGATGAAGTTTAAAAATAATCCTTTCATATCTACCACCAGTTTCAGATGAAGTTTAAAAATAATCCTTTCATATCTTCCACCAGTTTCAGATGAAGTTTAAAAATAATCCTTTCATACCTACCACTAGTTTCAGATTAAGTTTATCATAATCCTTTCATATCTACACCAGTTTCAGATTAAGTTTATTATAATCCTTTCATATCTACCACCAGTTTCAGATGAAGTTTAAAAATAATCCTTTCATATCTACCACCAGTTTCAGATGAAGTTTAAAAATAATCCTTTCATATCTTCCACCAGTTTCAGATGAAGTTTAAAAATAATCCTTTCATACCTACCACTAGTTTCAGATGAAGTTTAAAAATAATCCTTTCATACCTACCACCAGTTTCAGATGAAGTTTAAAAATAATCCTTTCATACCTACCACTAGTTTCAGTAGATTAAGTTTATCATAATCCTTTCATATCTGCCACCAGTGTATCATTATGATCATTTCATATCTACCACTAGTTCCAGATGAAGATTATTATAATCCTTTCATATCTACCAGCAGTGTTTATTATTATAATCCTTTTATATCTACCTTTAGTTTCAGATGAAGTTTATCATGATCCCCTGTTTATTCTCGACATTCAAAATGCTTGCTTTTCTGTTTGCTTCAACCGTGTGTATGTCTTCTTATTTTTATCGATGTTTTTTTTTCTTGATGAGGCTTTCTGCACATAATTTTGCAGATCCTTTGTAGAAGATGGGGTTATCTTGCATGTTTATTGACGTTCAACATTTATTTTGAAATATTCATTTGGTTTGCTAATACTATTTGCTTTTGTATCTTGTTAAACATAAATGAAATAAGTTTCAGGAAAAAATCAGTCTGAAACTGATGTTTTTAGATCAATGATTAACACATAGGAACAAGATATGCTTGGCTATCTATTCAGATGTTCAGTCGAAAAGAAAAGCAAATGGTTGGAAAACCAATGCATTGTATCGATGATATTTGGAGAGAAGTTTAAATTCAGCATTTTCAATCGCCAAGACCAGTGTTTAGACGGTTGTTATGGCCTTTGAAGAGACAAAGTGTTTGATGTACATTTTCAACGAACTGGATCTCAAGACGTGCATTTACATTGTTTATAAGGGCGTTTAATAAACACGCTTGTTTGTGCTAAACACACTTGTTTGTGCTATTGTTTTATTGAAAGGAAAGTGGTTAGATTATTCATGGTGTATTCTGTCAGGCAGGTCTGTGTTCCAGTGCTTGTTTCGATATTTGACAATATAGTAAGAACAGCAGCAACAACAACAAATACAACAGAAGAAGAACAAGAGCAAGAATAATAACAACAACAATAATAATAATGATAATGATAACAATATGATGATAATAATAACAATGATAACAATGATAACAATGATACTACTACTACTTCTACTACTACTACTACTACTACTACTACTACAACAACAACAACAACAACTACTACTATTACTACTACTACTACTACTACTACTACTAAATATAATAATGATGATGATGATGATGGTGATGATTATCATCATCATCATCATGCATGTAATAATAACAGTAATGAATATGACATTCAATATTAAGCAATATATATAATGCTTAAATAAACTTCGCTCGTCCATTTTTAATGCTGAATGGAATAACTACATGCCTATGTTTCTATATTGTATGTTATGTATGGCAGTACATGTAGATAGCTGACATGTCATTTGCAGTAGAAATATATTTGTAAATTGTATATTATGTGTTCAGTGCTGCTGATCGCCAAGACATGCCGTGAAGTCAGTGAATGTACGGAGCCCAAATCAGCCTGCTTCTCTGGCCGGTGTCTGTGTAGTGATGGCTACTACTTCTCTTACTTGCAGAACGCCTGTGTGTCCAGTGAGCAATTTGTTGTGACTCTTTCGCTGTCCGTCTCTTTACCTGTCTGTCCTTATTTCGTTTCTTTCTTTCTCGCTCAGTTTATGTTCTACGGCACTGTTACCAACAAAAGACTGCAACATCAGGTAGTAGTGGTCAAGTGGGTAAACTTCGGATTTCCAATTAAAAGTTCCTAGGTTCCATCCGCCTACATACTTTCACCTTGTGGGTAAAATGAGATTTTTCTGATCTCCCAGATCAACACGTGTGCAGAACTGTCAGCGCCTAAACCCTGTTCGTTTGTATAGGCATAATAAACAATAAAAGAATAATAAATGTGCACGTTAAAGATCGTATAAGTCATATAAGTGTCCTGTGGCTAATGGAAACATTAGCACACCAAGTGTACACCCCCACCGAAGATGCACTACTAGTCTGTTTCTTACTATTGTTTCAAGCATGTGCTTGTTTGTTGGCTTGCACATTATATCAAGAAACAGAAAAAGATGAAGTCCATTTTGTACCCTCCTGTCGACTAATTTAGCGTCTGAATCTGAATCTCTGTCTGTCTGTCTGTCTGTCTCTCCCTCTACTCTCTCTATCTCTCTGCGTGTCTCTCTGTGTGTCTGTCTGTCTCTCTTTCTCTCTCTTTGTTTTTCTCTCTCTCTTCTCTTTCTCTTTCCTCTCATTCTCTCTCTTGAATATTAATCTAAAAACATATGTTTTAATGTACATACAAAAAGTACATATCGGAAGCATTTTGCAGCAGTCTGTCTTTTCCCCAACAACATGGATACCCTCACTCCCTCAACTCTGTCTCGAAAACAACCAACAAATCAAACCTCACAATGGCAGAAAAATTTATTTTGATGAAACTGATACGAAAGAATCAATCTAACATCGTGTCAGAATGTATGACCGAGAGTAAATAGACTGTAAACATCGGAGATTTGGACGTTCATCAGTCCTCTCATCAGCCACATTGCTTATGGGATCAGATGATAATGATGACATCCTGAAACGGCTTTGTGTGGTAAGCTGGGTCATAATGCAAGTGAAAGCAAAGATATCGTACAATGTTCATATCGCCGATTATACAGACCAAAATCGGTAACTAGATATGGGTTTGAATACGCGTGGATTAACCAGGTACTGGGAACATGCACTTTTTTTTCGTGCCTTTCGTAAGTTAGATCTAATTTAAACGGCAGCATTGGCAATCGCTTGTCCACGAAAATGGTATGTTTGAATTTTATAGACTGTTCAATAACTGATGTTATACATGATGATAATGATTACTGGACATTTAAAACGCTTTGTGATAAGATTTAAATTTTGATATTTCCGTTAGTTATTATCGTTACAGACAAACGTGTGTCGTCATTTGCTATGTCCATCGTATCAAAAACAAAACGAAACAACAAACAAACAAACAAACAAATAACAAACAAACAAACAAACAAACAAACAAACAAACAAACAAACAAACAGAAAACACAGGAAGATGGAGTCCATTTTGTACCTATCTGTCTAATTCCAAAGTAACCGTATGGTCTTCATGTTACAGGCTGTACCCTCCATAACACGTACCTGAAGTACAGCAACTGGGATATGATTGACCACAACAAATTCGAGGTACAAGGCGTCAATGGTGATCCAGAGGCCGTCTGCCAACCGCGTTGCAACCAGGATGCCGAATGTGTCACCATTACGTACGTTCCCGACTTAGAGACTTGCTATATGAAACATGTCACCGCCCAGGAATTCCCTCAGGATTGGAAGCCAGCTTCTTACAACAGGCGTGTAGACACCTACCAGAGAACGTGTCTTTGACGCTTATTGCGGTTCCTACTGCTGCCATGTTCATTGTCATGGGATGCATACGCTTCTTTGTTTTTTGTTTGTCTTGTTGTTATTCTAGTTGATCTTGATGTTGTTCTTGCTGTTGTTGTTGTTGTTGTTGTTCTTCTTCTTCTTCTTCTCCTTCTTCTTCTTCTTCTTCTTCTTCTTCCTCTTCTTCTCCTTCTTCTTCTTCTTCTTTCCAGCGTGGTAGTTGAGGGGACTAACAGTAAGACATATTCAGTACTACCATCCTTAAATAATACAGTGTGCCGAAAGTGTTTTTTTTTTTATATTGGTCATCTTCTTGTGATTGCTCCTTTTATTCTTTTTGTCCTTTTTTTCTCCTCCTCTTTATTCTTCTGTATCCTCCTCCTCCTCCTCCCCCTCATCATCATCATAATCACCACTATCACCATCACAATCATGGTTTTAAAAAATTTTTCTTACATTTTTTTCTTGGTTACGATAATGCTGATGCTGATGCTGATGCTGATTGTTGTTGTTGTTGTTTTGGTACTTATTACAACAGATTCATTGTCTTAAATTCTGGCTGATATGCTTTGTGGAAACTGCCCCCACATGCAGTGGCGATACTCGTATTTTTGTTAGTGCATTGTTTCCGCCAGTGAAATGGGTTTTTTTCCAACACGTCCTTTTCCACAGTCAGCACTTCCTCCACCATTTTGTTTTAAGAGCATGCCAGGTGCCTGACCCCCTGAGCCTGCACAAAACCCTATGTGATGGCAAGGTCTTGAACAGAGGAGCGGAAAGTGGGGAGATAGGTGGGGGGGGGGGAGGGAGAGGGGAAACCTGTGAAACACTAAGCCGACACCACCAGAATGGACACGGTTATACTCGGCTTATAGCCCCGCTCGAAAGACCAGCACTCGGACCATCATTCCCAGTATGATAAAGGTGGGAAAAAATGTCCTTCCCAATCTGGGTGAAGTTGAACAATAGAAAGA
>JAPXFY010000012.1:71083822-71093822 GCA_030674185.1 Monoplex corrugatus
GTTCCGTCTTTGGCAAATAGCGATTAACAGTTTGAATTTGGTGACATTGAAAAATATATACTGTCATATAACTGTAGGCTACAGCAAATTTGATTAACGAACAATGTGCAATTTGTTATTAAAAAAAAACAAAAAACATACAAAAATAGAAGCATAAAAGCAAATGTGTAAAAAGTCGTTTATTTGACAGTTGCAGTACATTGCTTTTGTACGAGACAGCCATTTTTTTCCCTGTGGGATTATTTTGCATTAAAAAAGGTATGCAACAATATACGTTCTTCGTTGTTTTATATGTGTGAGCCCAATTACAGTAACATCTTGGGAGGACATAGACGACAGTTTTATTTTTCAAGTTTCAACTTCAGGTTTACAAGATAACATCTCCGTGCTCGGAATGAATCCAATATGAACCGGCATCACCGATGTAATGTGATGGAGAAGGTCCAGAATGATCCTGACACAAGCCTTAAGCCTGCACATAAGCCCCATGAGCTGGCAGGATTCTGAAATCCTACATAGCGCATGGGTTTTGCATCCTTCTGTAAATTTGTGAAATCTGCTTAAAAGGAATGGAAATTATTTCAAATCGACCGAAGAGAGCTGTGTATCTCTGTGTCTGTCTGTCTGCTTTTGACTTTCTGTAATACATTTATTTTACAAAGGGTGATTGTGAGAATGATTTTTAGGCATCTTGTCATTTTATGTAAATATGACGTCACATTGCTATAAAACGTATGTGATTACCGCGCTTTATATCTTGTGTTGCTGACGCACTTTATCCAGTGTTTTTGTTCTGTAAACTTTTACTCTACCGTCATATCATAAACTGTTAACTCAAACTGTACATAATACCAGCTCAAAATCAAACGCAGGGATACGGAAACCTCATTGCTTGAAAGAGACATAAACAGGAAAAAAAAAAAAATTGAAAAACGGTTTACTCCAGCAGAATGGAAGGTGCACATTACAAGGCCTATCATGTCAATATTCGTGAGTTCCTTCCGCGTGGAAAAATGCTGGTTTGGGCGTTTTCGGAATTTCTCCCTCTCTCGATGTTTGGAGCTTTGGTTTGTGTGTTTCTTCTTCGAATAACCCATGGGCAGACCGATCCTCTTCAAGAGTTCAACATCTTGGAGTCCTACAAAACGGCGAATCAGCATCGGTGTCAACGGTTGTGCTGGTACAGGACATCCTGTCTGAGTGTTACCTTCTATAACAAGAACGATAACCCAGGTGGTAGGGGCGATAACTGTGTACTGCACGTGAATGGTGTCAGTGGACAAGCGTTGAAGGACGGCTGGGTTGAAATAGCGGCCTCTGCAAACGGCATGGTATGTATGGCTTGTGAACTGTGTTGAAAACAATACATTTTTTTTGCAGGTAGAAAGTGATGGAGTTTAGAATTGTGTAAAAAGTGATGGAGTTCAAAACGGATCCATCGCACTCCAATTCCATATGCGTTTCCACCCCGCTCGCCAGCAGTGGGGTAACAAACGTCTACAGTCTGGGCAAAACCTTTTGCGGTGGCAAGGTCTTGAAATAGACAGAGAGGTGTGAGGGGACCGGACCATCGAAACACCAGAATGATCGGAGCATAAAGATTCCATAAGCGCCCCGCCCAGATCTATCAGCGTCTATCTGGCAAACTCCTAAAGCCTGCGCAAAGAACCCACGCGCTGACAAGGCCTTGGCATGGGGAAGAAAGCTGGAACGGGATTTACGATACACTGAAAAACCAGAAAGATTGGAGCATTCAGATGAGCAGAGAACAGGTTTTATATCCATACTGCAGACTGAGACGGAATACTGTTATTATTACTGTTATTGTTATATCCATACTGCAGACTGAGACGGGATACTGTTTTTATTACTGTTATTGTTGTTTAATTTAAAACCCAGCCGAATGAGTAGAGCCATATCAGGGCTATAACCGTTTCAAAATATATACAATACTTCAACAAGAAAAAAGAGGAAAAGAAAAGTAAATACACGTATCAGTGCATTTGCGCACATAATCCAAGGAGATGCCCCTGGCGTTGACCATTCCGCCCAATTTATCGCACAGGGGATTTGAAAAACATACCCGAATACAAATTGAAACATAAATAAGGACGCTAAAACATATATAAAAACGGGCCTAAGTTCCCTAAAACTGCTTCCGCATATCTCACTTCCCTAGGAAAAAAAGAATCAGTTAATACATGTACCCAGTTATCGATCCTACGAGAAAGCATGTAAGACTTTATCGAACACATACAGGTGAATGGACCATGTACCAGCAAGGCAGAGAATGATAGGAAGAAATGACAGAAAGCAAAAGAGGAAGAAAAGAACAAAGAGAGTGACAGAAAAGAGGAAATTTCTGGAACAGAATTTCCGGAAGGTGGGGATGCTATTTATACTGAAAGAGTTCCTGGCATCCCCACGGGGGTGCTGAAAAGGGAAATCATGAGTCCAAAGATGATCAGGTCATACCATGCTAAATGTGAGGCTTAAGTGCAGTTTGACCATCGTGTTTTTGTGTCGGGTTCCGTTTTCTTTATCTACTCATTCATTTATTCATTTTGTTAGAGCGATGATTTCAAGATCTTATGCCTCGAGTTCAATTTTCTCCAGCAACATAAAAGTTGGCCTGTTCGCTGCCCATCTTAATGCTCCGATCATTTTGGTGGAGTCAACGTTGTATAGGTCCCATTCCTCTACTTACTGAATTCAAGACATGATCAGCGCATGAGCTTTTTGCGCAGGCTCAGGGAGTCTAACCAGACAACTGCCTGGCGGATTTGGGTCGAGCATACATGGGATTATCCCATCGCGATGAATCCGTTTTGAACAAATTCCAAACCACGTATATTCTTTCTTATATTTGTGTTTTGTTGCTATTGTCTTTAGTGCTAATGTCCTGTTCCAAATTCCAAACCTTGTATATTCTTTCGTATGTTTATGTTTTGTTGCTATTATCTTTACTGCTAATGTCCTGTTCATTTGACATATAAACGGTGGAGTACATGCAGGTATGCAGCTACAGACCAAGTCAGAGAAAGTCGGGTCGTCTCACTTGCAGTGGAAAGAAGAAACAAAAAGACAAAAACAAGCAAACAAAACAATCTTTTACTCAAGAAACAGGAAACGAAACATAATCGTTTGAGGAAAACAACACTGTGATAGACAAAAAAAAAAGTTGGAGGATGTTATTCACGAAATCGGCTTAAGTTTTTTACCCCACGATTATTCATCATCATCATTATCATCACCATCATCATTGTCGTCGTCATCGTTGTCGTCGTCGTCATTCATCATCATCATCATCATCATCATCATCATCATCATCATCATCATCATCATCATCATCGTCATCATCATCGTAGTTGTCGTCGTCGTCGTCGCTATCGTCATCATCATCAATATTCAATGGTGTTTTTGATTCTTCAATTTCAGCCAGCAGATCATGGTTGTATTTCCAGACAGTGCAGTTCATCTCAAATGTGTATGCCTGCGAAGAGTTCCTCTGTCTGCGCAGACATGTCTACAGGTATTTCTTTCTTTCTTTCTTTCTTTATCTATCTATTTATCTATTTGTTCATTCATTTATTTCATAAAGGGAAAACTTCCATGTGACAACACTACCTAGTTCAGCTCAAACTTAAAAGTCTTATTATGAGATAACAAAATGATTTGTCACTCACATTTAGCTACACGTTTACATTCTTTCCTTTTTTTGTAACAGATTTGTTTATTCACATCATATACACTTTTATGGAAGTTTACAATAAATCATGCATTATCTGTCTCGCTTTTTCACTCAGTTTTTGATGTGTTATGGTTCATTTTTATGCTAACATTTTGTGTGTAGAATAGCAAGGACTGGCTGTAAGACAGGTCCAATGGGACCCAATGCTATTATCGTTGAATAGTAAAATATTCTGAAGCTCGGAATCTCTCTCTCTCTCTCTCTGTCTGTCTGTCTCTGTCTCTCTCTCTCTCCACACACACACACACACACAACACACACACACACACACACACACACACACACACACACACACACACACACACACACACACACACAGACATACATATATACATATACACATATATATATATATATATACATACATATATACATACATATATGTATCTAGGTATCATGTATGTATGTGTGTATACACACACACACACATACGCGCGCGCGAACACGTACACTCGTATACACGATGCACACACAGACAGACAGACAAACAGAGAGACACAGACACACATACACAGATAAACACAGACACACATACACACACACAGACACACACGCACACATAACATATACATATATATGTATATATATGTACAACATATATATATATATATGTATAATATATATATATATACATAATATATATATATATATATATATATATATATATATATATATATATTTGTGTGTGTGTGTGTGTGTGTGTGTGTGTGTGTGTGTGTATGTGTGTGTACGCCATACAGCCAGTTGCGACACAGCCCTACCATATACATCATTAGACAAAAGCACAAGCTTATTTCCCCTACACAAAACACCTATGTTTTTTTGGTTAACATGGGGCAAATGTTTGCATTCAATGACTACCGTGCTTTCCTTACCTGGCCTTTTGACTGTTGCAGTATGCCGTTCGCTTCAGCTCCAGGGACAGTATCGCCACTACGAGCATTACGATCTCAAGAGCTACGATTTTCATCGGTTGCTTAATACCACTGGCCTGGACATCTGTAAAAGCACGTGCGACTCGACCCCTCAATGCCTGGCCATTGTCCGAAGCTCTCAAACTACCCACTGTTATTTCAAGTTTGTTTCTGTCAGAGATGAGCCTTCGGCCATGATCTACAATATAGAACTGGACACTTACGTCAAACTGTGTGTGTAGATATAACGAATCTAAAGGAGTTACTATCATTATGAATCGTTCTTGTATGACACAATTTTCCAAAATCATTTGAAGTCACTGTACGTTACACGCGCACTGCGCAATACACAAATACACACAACACGCATGTATATGTATATATATATATATATATATATATCTATATCTATCTATATTGATATATATACACATATATATATGTATATATATATATGTATATATATGTATATATTTATAAATATACATAATATACATATGTGTACACATACATACATATATATTATGTGTGTGTGTATAAGAGAGAGAGAGAGAGAGAGAGAGAGAGAGAGAGAGAGAGTACAAACATAGATACTGAGATATATACATAGTTACATACATACATAGAATAAACACATAGATAGATATATAGGTAGATAGATAGATACAAAGACAAATAGATAGATAGATAGATAGATAGATAGATTGATAGATAGATAGATAGATAGATAGATAGATGCATAGATAGATACATAGCTAGATACATACATGCATACATACATACATACATACATACATACATACATACATACATACATACATACATATGTAACATACATACATACATACATACATACATACATACATACATACATACATACATACATACATGGTGTTCGTCTGCCGTCGTCGACAATGACCACGGCTTCATGAAGTTACTTTGAGTCAGTGTGTCCGGAGGTGACTGATCAATCCGATCCGGGCACAGAAGTAACGTCCACAGGTTGGACATCTATAGTCGGTTACTGTGGTTGAAGGGTTTGCAGCCCTAGCTTTCCGTGCAGCTCGTTTTTCTTGTGCAGATTGGATACGAGACACTTCTGAAGTGGTACATCCGGTTTTGATTCTTCTACGCCAGACTGTACGGTCGAGGGCAAGGTTTTCCCTATTCTCCCAGTCTATGCCTTCAAGCTGTCTTTAAACCGTTTTCTCTGGCCTCCAACTGTTCTCTTGCCAGACGCTAGTTCCCCATAGAGGAGTTGCTTCGGAATTCTGGTGTCAGACATCCGGTACACATGGCCAGCCCAGCGAACTTGACTCTTTTGAAGTAAAGTGTAGATGTAGGGGAGATTGGCTTTCTCTAGTACTTCTGTATCACGGATCTTCTCTTGCCATCGGATATTGAGAATCTTTCTGAGGCTTTTGGTGTGAAAATGATTCACTTTCCTTGCGTGTCTACTGTAAACAGTCCAGGTCTCACTGCCGTAGAGGAGAGTGGTGAGGACCATCGCTTTGTACACTTTGAGTTTAGTTGTGGCCGAGATACCTCTTCTGTCCCATACAGTAGGACGCAGCCTCCCAAATGCAGTGCTGGCCTTAGCTATGCGTTTGTTGACTTCGTCGTCGATATGCACACAACGTGATAGGGAACTGCCGAGATATGTGAAGTTGTCGACTGCATGTAGTTTTGTGCCCTTGACCTCGATATTTGGTTCAGTATATGGAACACCTGGAGGAGGCTGATACATTACTTCGGTTTTCTTGGTGCTTATTGTAAGACCGAAGTTGTCGCAAGCAGTTGAAAATTTGTCCATGCATTGTTGCATCTGTTCACCACTGTAAGCATTTAACGTACAATCGTCTGCGAAAGGAGGTCACGAAGAGTGCTGTAACTGCATTTAGTGGTCGCCTTGAGGCGTCTTGTGTTGTACAACTTGCCGTCTGTGCGGTAGCGTATATCTATGCCAGGGTCTTCTGGAGAGAATGCATCTGATAACATTGCAGAGAACATCATAGAGAATAGTGTAGGCGCAAGGACGCATTCTTGTTTCACGCCATTGCTGACTGGAAAGTCTCTGGACATTTCTCCGTCATCAAGGACCCGTGCCATCATACCATCGTGGAATTGTCGCACCATATTTACGAAGGCTGGAGGGCAGCCGAACTTCGCCATTATCTTCCACAGCCCCTCTCGACTTACCGTGTCAAACGCCTTTGTCAAGTCGACAAAGGTTGTGTACAGTGCTCGGTGTTGTTCCTGCGCCTTTTCTTGCAGTTGACGAGTAGCAAAGATCATGTCCACCGTACCTCTCCCAGCCCGAAATCCACATTGACTCTCTGGCAACAGACCCTGCTCAAGATGATTAGTGAGGCAGTTCAGCAGCACCCTTGCTAATATTTTGCCTGCAATGGACACTAGTGATATTCCTCTGTGGTTGTGACATGATTGTTTGTTTCCCTTCCTCTTGTATAGGTGGACTATTGAGGCATCCTTGAAGTCTTGAGGGAGTGATTGACTGTTCCAGAGTGTTACAAACATCTCAGTTAATCTTTGTGTGAGCATTGGACCTCCCGCTTTGTAGATCTCAGCAGGTATGGCGTCAGCGCCAGGGGCCTTGCCACAAGAGAGTTGGCCGATGGTCTTTGTGACCTCTTGTATGTTAGGTGGTACATCAAGTTGGTTGTTCTTTTCTGTTTGAGGGAGGCGATCAATGGCTGCTTCATTTATTGAGGAAGGGCGGTTCAAGACACTGTTGAAGTGATCCGCCCACCTTTGAAGAATTTCTGACCGCTCGGTGATCAACATTTCCCCATCCGCAGATAGTAATGGAGAGGTGCCAGATGACGTTGGCCCATAGATAGCCTTCAGGGCGTCATAAAACCTTTTCGAGTCGTGACGGTCTGCATATAGCTGGATTTCATCAGCCTTGTCACTTAGCCACTTGTCTTGCATGTTCCTGAGTTTTGCCTGGACTTGTCGGCGACACTCCATGAATGCAGTTTTCTTTGAATCAGACTTTGGGTCACACTGGTAGGCAAGATGGCCTCTGTGCTTCTCATCCAGAAGGGTTTGGATATGCTGGTCGTTTTCATCAAACCAGTCTTGAAGTTTTCGTGTGACAGGTCCTATTTTCTCTAGGGCTGATGTACAGACATGGTCCCTGAAGACTGCCCACTCTTCTTCGACACTAGCATTACCAAAATGAAGGTCAGCCAGCTTGACGTTCAGGTCACTAATGAGGTTCTCTACAGTGGTTTCCTCTTTTAGTTTTGAAGTGTTTAGTCTCTTTGGTGGGGGTTTCTTGCCTTGAGGCCTGTGTTTTGGTTTGATGCGGACGTTAAGCTTTGAGATGACTAGCCGGTGGTCTGTCCAGCATTCAGCGCCACACATGGCTTTAGTTACTCGTACATCATCTTTGTCGGCCTTTCTGGTAATGACATAGTTCAACATGTGCAAGTGCCTGGATCTAGGGTGCATCCATGTTGTCTTCTTTCTGGTTGCCAACTGAAATAGCGTGTTAGTGACGACCAAGTTGTGTGAGCTGCATGTCCAAAGGAGGAGTTGTCCATTGCTGTTGCAATTCCCTATGCCATGTTTGCCAATGATGCCTTCCCATGCTTCATAGTCGGACCCAACTCTTGCATTGAAGTCCTCGAGGAGCAGAAGTTTGTCAGCTCTGGGAACGCTTGTTAGTAGAGAATCAAGATCTTCGTAGACCTTCTCTTTGGTCTCTTCAGAATTTGTCATTGTTGGGACGTAGGCACTAATCAGTGTGACTTGCTTTTTGTCTGTGAGGGGCAAGTGCATCACCATGAGTCTGTCATTGTAACCTTTAGGCAGTCGTTCAAGGTTCTTAACTAGACTGGACTTGATCGCAAAGCCTACTCCAGCTTCACGGCGTTCTTCTTGTTTACGTCCACTCCAGAAGAATGTATAGCCAGCACCTGTCTCAGTGAGTTGACCTTCTTCAGTCAGTCTGGTCTCTGATAGAGCGGCAATGTCAACCTTGTAACGAGCTAATTCTCTAGCAACCAGTGCAGTTCTTCTATCAGGTCGGTCAGCTTTGGCATTGTCTAGAAGTGTACGTGCATTCCGTGTACCTATGGTGAGTCTTGTCACCTTTCCTTCGTTTCTGTTTTTTCGACCGCTAAATGGGATCCCTACCAGCCGCGGTATGCTGGTCCGGGTAGGTTGAAGCAGGCAATGTTTAGAGCACCTTTTCTAGCCCCTTCCTCATTCTAGGAGGTGAGCAGTGCGGGTCCTGAAGAGGGCTGCTCAGTCACTCAGGATGTTGCCGGGTTCCTCTGCTGCTTCGTTCATTGGAAGACGACCAGTGTCCTGAGCCGCCTGTGTGCAGGTTTGCGGCTGTAGCTGCCAGTGTATCCTCACCTACTACATCGTCGCGCCCCCATCGCCACAGGGCTTTACGGTTGAAACTTTCAACTGTGAGTATGAAGCCATGACATGCGCTGAGATTTTGATTAAAGTGTAGATAACTTGCGCAGCATCATCCACACTCTCTCGTCCAGGATCACCTGGTTCCAGTGGCAAGACATGGTCAAGACGGCTGGAGATGATTCTGGGTGCAGGATTTTGCCGGAGACTTGACAGAGTTTGAACAAGAAACCGCCTAACGGGGCTCCGCTCCGAATTTTCTGTTTCCCTTAGCCTTTACTGATCCATCAGCTATCCACAAGGCAGTGGAAACGGATGATATTAGTCTGGCAACTCACCAGTGACCTTTCCGCCATGGGAGACCCTACCAGGAGTACTAGACTCCCGACGGCTTAGCTCAATGGATCATAATTGCACGCAAGCTTCTCTACCAACGAAAGGTTTCCTCCACAGAGAAGACATACATACATACATACATACATACATACATACATACATACATACATACATACATACATACATACATACATACATACATTCATACATACATACATATACACACACAACCACACATATTCTGTGTTTAGACATAAGGAATTATAGTACTATGTGTGAATTATAGTACTATGTGTGAATTATAGTACTATGTGTGAATTATAGTACTATGTGTGAATTATAGTACTATGTTGCTTTCTTATCATCTACACCAGTATATTTGACACTTCTGTCAATCTCTGTATTTAACACTTTGGCTCCTGTAGCCTATCCACCAACGGCAAAAACTTAAACCCTTTGACTCCCTCATCCTATCCACCAGCTTCCTGCAGGAATGCTGGTGGATAGGGTAAGGAAATCAAAGGGTTAAGTTTTTGCTTTGCTTTATGGTTGACAATGCAGGATGCTGGTCGGGAGGGTGCGGGAATCAAAGGGTTAGGTAAGA
>JAPXFY010000012.1:71096322-71098822 GCA_030674185.1 Monoplex corrugatus
AACAAACAAACAAACAAACAAACAAATAAAGTGTGTGTGTTGTTGTTGCTGCTGTTGTCGTGTGTATGTTGTTGTTCTTGTTGTTGTTAGTGTTGCCGCTGCTGCTGCTGCTGCTGCTGTCTTTGTTGTATGTGTCAAAAAAAAACAAAAAAAGAAAAAAGAAAAAAAAACACACACACACAAAAAGAAAAACAAAACAAAAAGTTTTTAGTGAATGGATTCACGCTGATTTAGTTTCGAGGCTTGCTTTTCGATTTTACATTCATGCGCTCCTGTATGACTGCTTCGCTAACGTAGTAAGGGAAACTATCATCGCATTCCTTCAGGCGTTTTGGGATGTGATGGAGTTAGTTCCCTTGGTAGCGTTTCGCACATTTGTATACGCATACACGACAAGGCAATCAAGTCTGTTTTTGGACAAGTTTGGAGTAGAATATTGAATGGGTTGTTATGAAATGTAGACATTGCCATATTGTTTCAAGGCAGCTGTTATATGAATAGGTTTGGTATTCCATTACAATAAGTGTATTTCAACAATAATCTTATTTCATATCATCATCGATTCCTTTCTCTCTTATCCGCAGACTCCCCTCTCCCTCTTTCTTTCGTTTTTTTGTTTATTTTGTTTCTGTTTTTGTTTTTGCATGCTAATTGATTGTTTTCATTGTTTCGTTACCTTATCCTTTCTTTTATCATAAATCCCCTTGTCAATGCTCATGTCAGTATCATTATCATCATCATCATCATGTGCCCTGCTGCATGGCGTATCTATCCGTTGTTGCCGCAAGCACATTTTCCACCCTCTCTGTCCTCAGCCACCCTGCAAGTCCGTCCAATATATTCTCCCTGGGTCTACCTGGTGTTCTCTTTCCCTCCAGCTTTCCTGTTGTGACCAGGTGCTCTAATTCCCCTTTCCTCATAAAATGGCCTATAAATGTTGACTGTCATTTCCTAATTTTCCTTATGAATGATCTTCTTGTGTCTGCCTCCATCAAGACTGTCTCGTTTGTTTTCTTTGCTGTGTAACATGGATTAATCTAACAATAATATGTTCCTACCGTCACCTATCAGTAAAAGGCCGGGACTCTGAACAAAGCCATGTGTCCCAAACTCACAGCTTGTGAATGAAATGTCCCCGGCGAACAGCTGGCGAAACCAGAACGAAGCAGGTGAGAATCGATGATATCAGACAAATGGATGGTGCCAAACCTACATAGCGCGCTAGGTGCATAAAGTGGTGTGGTCAGCTGAAAGAATGTCAGCCAACCAGCCAGTCCTGCAAGCCTACAACACAAGGTACTCAGGCATTGATGGTGCCAGAACCACATAGCGCACTCAACGCATAAATTGGTCTGATTACCTGACAAGAACGCCAGTCAACCAGCCAGCCCTGCAAGCCTACATCACCTGACCTGACCTGACCTGATCTGACTTTACTTTGCTGGACTTGATGTGATTGTACTCGACCTGACCTGACCTGAATTGACCGGACTTGACGTGACCTGGCTTGAATTGGCGCGATTCGACTTGACTTGACCTCACATGACATGACCCGATTTGACTTCACTTGACTTGACTTGACATGATAATATGACTCAACCTGACCCGGCTTGAGGTGAAATGACATAACATGACATGATATGACATGACACAGTATATGCATGCTAATGTCCACACTGCTGACATGACACGACGTGCGATGACATTCTACCTTGACTTGACATGATGATATGACTCAACTTGACTCGGCTTGAGGTGACATGACATGACATAACATGATATGACATGAATGACATCACTTGACACAGTATATGCATGCTAATGTCCGCACTGCTGACATGACATGACGTGCGATGACTTTCTACCTTGACTTGACATAATGGTATGACTCAACTTGATTCGGCTTGAGGTGACATGACATGACATGACATGACATGACACAGTAGATCAATATGCATGCTAATGTCCGCACTGCTAACATGACATGACGTGCGATGACTTTCTACCTTGACTTGGCCTGACTTGGCTTGATTTGATGTGACTTAAAACAGCTCCTGTTTTTGTCCAGTCATGCTAGCACAAGTATATACATACTTGATACGGGACCGAAAGTTTCTGTTTAGTTTTCGAGAACGATCTTCAATTTAATTAACCAGCTGCCTGTGAACAGGCGCCCACCTTGCACAGGGGTTCGGTAAAGGTAAAGCAGAGAGGGGAGAGGAGACGGATACCCGACCCTTGTAGCAAATGGCCCCGAGATAATTAAACCGTTGACTCCTGCACCCTATCCACCAGGATCCTACGTTGTCAACTATGCTAGCAAAAACCAAAAAAAACTTAACCCTTTGATTCCTTCACCCTGTTCCACCAGCTTCCTGCCATGCTAACAATGCTAGCAAAACGTTCTTCATCCAATCCACTAGCTTCCTGCAATATTAGCAAAATAAAAAAACTTAATCCTTTTATTCCTTCACCCTATCCCCCAGCATCCTGCGTTGTC
>JAPXFY010000012.1:71106322-71131322 GCA_030674185.1 Monoplex corrugatus
AGAGAGAGAGAGAGAGGAGAGAGAGAGAGAGAGAGAGAGAGAGAGAGAGAAACAGACAGACAGGTAGAAACACACAGAAACACACACACACAAACACATACACACAAACACAGACACACATAAACACACACACACACACACACACACACACACACACACACACACACACACACACACACACACACAGAGAAACACACACACACACACACAGAAACACACACATAAAAACCTCATCTTCACATTTCGTTCCAAACACGCAGCTTCAAACAGTACATTGACATCGTTATTAAGTACTCAACTAGATCGGAAACAATCATGAATGCAGTCCATCAGATAGTATTGTTCCCCACTGTCACGACTATATCACACAGACACTAGTGTAGGATATCGAAACATCACGACATTATTATGATAAGGACTGGAGTCTCTCGACCATAATATCTCCTATGCATTCGTAAAGCCATCAGCACACTACATTATTATTTCTAGAAGCGTAGGATGCATGCTGGCCTTAGTGAAATTTGATGTTGCAACGTCCACAACTTTCATAAAACGAAATGGCTGCCCAGAGAGAGAGAGAGAGAGAGAGAGAGAGAGAGAGAGAGAGAGAGGGGGAGGGAAGGAGGGAGGGAGAGGAGAGAGATGGAGAGGGGGAGAGAAAGATATAGAGAGAGACAGAGACAGAGAGAGACAGAGAGAGAGAGACAGAGAAAGAAAGAGAGGGAGAGATAGATAGATAGATAGATAGATAGAGACAAAGAGAGACAGACAGACAGACAGACAGACAGACTGAGAGCGAGCGAGTGAGCAAGCGAGAGAGAGAGAGAGAGAGAGAGAGAGAGAGAGAGAGAGACAGACAGACAGAGAGAGAGAAACAGATAGACAGACAGACAGGCAAACACACACACACACACACACACACACACACACACACACACACACCACACACACTCACACACACACACACACACACACACACACACACACACACACACAGACACAAACGCACACACATTCACACGGACACAGACAGAGAGACACACACAAACACACACACACACACATACACGCACGCACACACACACACACATTCACACGTACACACACAGACACACACAGACACACACATACACACACACACACACACACACACACACACACACACACACCAAAAAAAACCCACAAAAAACCCCAACTCATCTTCACCTGTCATTCCAAACACACAGCCTCAAACAATACAATGACATCGTTATTAAATACACAACTAGATCGGAAACAGTCATGAATACAGTCCAACAGACACTGTTATTACCTCCTGTTACGTCTGTATCACACAGACACTAGTGCAGGATATCAGAACATCACGACATTATCATGATAAGGATTGGACTCTCTGGTGATTTACTTCGACTATCTCTCAAAGGCATACATAACTCAGTACTCCACATTGTCATTTCTTGAATCGTAGGATCCTTGTCTTGGCGAAATTTGGTGTTGTGACGTTCACAATTTTTATAAAACGAAATGGCTGCCGAGAAAGAGAAAGAGAAGAGAGAGAGAGAGAGAGAAAGAGAGAGAGGAGAGAGAGAGAGAGAGAGAAGAGAGAGAGAGAGAGAGAGAAAGAGAGAAAGAGAGAGAAACAGACAGATAGACAGACAGAGGGAGAAAAACAGACAAACAGATAGACACACACACACACACACACACACACACACACACACACACACACACACACACACACACACACACACATACATACATACACACACACACAACGATTGTGCATGCGTGTGTGTGTGAGAGAGAGAGAGAGAGAGAGAACGAGAGAAAGGGAGAGAGAGAGAGACAGACAGATAGACAGGCAGACAGATAGACAGACAGACAGACAGACAGACAGGCAGACACAGACAGACATACAGACAGACAAACAGAGAGGCAGGCAGACAGACAGACAGAAAGGAAACCAACCGAAGTTTGATACTGTATATTCAATTATACAACACATCTATCCTGATGAAAAAAAAATATTAAAAAAAAATAAAGAAAAGAAAAGTCAACGAGTCTGGCTTCTTGACGATCTATGATGTTTTTGTTTTTTTCATATTGTATGGTCATACTTTTTAGCTTTATTTATATGTGTTTATTTGTATTTGAAGCTTATGAATATTTTGCATGTTTTTTTTTTTCTTATGATGTTTTTGCGATTACGTTTCGTTATTTTGTTTTGTATTTGTCTCTATTACTTGTCTAAAATGGTTATGAAAAAAGAGTTTGAAAAAAAAGTTATGATGTTGCTTATCTCTGGTCTATATCTTTCACTATGGTATTCCATATAGTATCTATTATAATATATCCTGTGTGCGTGTATGTGTGTGTGCGTGCGTGCACGCGTGTGTGTTTGCATGTTTCAGCATCAGTTTCAATTTCTCAAGATGACGTCTCCGCGCTCAGAATCAATTCCTTAGGCACTATCATCACAGGTGCCATATCATGGAGAAAATCCAGAATGATCACGGCACACGCCTTAAGCCTGCACATAAACCCAAGAGCTGGCCAGGTCCTGAGGTCCTACCTAGATAGTTCCATAACGCAGTGGTCGTAGCGCAGTGAGGTGGCAGAGACCTCAACTTTTCCCGGGGCCAGCACCACGAGGGTGGCGCCCATCCCCTCTCCCTCGCTTCAAATTCATGCTAATATTCACATTTATTTTTTACCAAGACTTCAGGAAGGCAAGAAGGTTAATTGGGTTTCAAGGGTAGGACCTGGGAAATCAACTTATTGTTCAGTGTTTTATACCAAGGCAGCCGGGCAATGTCCTGGTCTTCAAGATTTTCAACTGTCGTGGGATCTTTAGCGTGCGCAGCCAGAAGGCACACGGGCCCAACTCGATTTTCGTCCCCTTCTGAAGGACTAGACGTTCAGTTCGATTTTCTGGTCAAACTGAGGAGAAAAGTCAAGGCCTGTACGGGGAGCGAACCCTGGAACCTCGAGTTTAGTTATTGGCAGGAGAACGTCTGAACCATTCTGCCACTCTTCTCCCTTGCATGTGCTTGAGTGTATATTATCGTTAGTGCGTGCGTTTAAACAAGCTTACACGCGCCCATTCACACACGTATTATACGTGACAGCCTCAAACCGATCAGGCTCCAGCGTGGTCCCTGTGGCCATTTTGTTAACTAGGAGATAAATTAGCCTTCTTTCTTCATGTCTGTCCACCCAACACACGAACTGTTGTTGTCTATATCTGTATTATAACAGCAACATCACGCTTCATATCTTGGTGAAAGTCTTCTCCACCTTTTCTCATTTCTGTGTCATAGTATAGGTCATTTCCTACCCATCAATGATTGTGACGAGGTGGAAGGAAATTAGTTCATACACTCGTTGTATTTGCAATTGTAAAGAATAATCGAACAAGAACATGGTGAGTTAGTCAATTAGGAAGCCAGGATAAAACCTCCGTCTTGCGCTCGAGGCGTTGCAAACAGAAACTTGCCCGGGTCGAAGACTTTTGACACCCAAAGCGTACCATAGTCTGCGTTTTCTTCATGCTCTGACCGAGCGTAATGTTCAGTGACTTCATCGCTTTCTGAGCCGACCAGATGTCCAATCATAGGTATTTATTTATTTATTCATTTATTTTGGTTATTCATTTATTTATTTATTTATTTATTTATGTATTTATTCAGTCATTCCATTAAACTTTCTGAATTTTCTTAGATGTCTACATTTCTGTTGTGTTTTTGTCCATTCCGTGTAGGCGGTATATAGCTGCACAGTCTGCATTTTCTGTCTTCAGTGGGCCTGCATGCTGGGTGTTTTTCATGTTTCGACAAGCCACCTGGCACTGTCAGGACTTACAGGATCTTAAACGCACGTATTTGATGATACGCATACACATACACACAAAGGGGTTTCAGGCACTATAGCAGGTCTACACACCTGGAGATCTGACAAATCTGCACATTGCATGAGATTGGACATAGATATCCACTCCTATTCATCAAAACAAACAATTCTGATTGAACTCACTGTGCGGTAGGAAAGTAAAATAGATTAAACCCATAACTACAAGACTGGAAATTGTGACAGTCTAACCAGCAATTTGTGGAAACCCTGCTTTGAAGCTAAAGCCCTCGCCACACAGGTTAGTGTGAGGGAGTAGGTGGGCAACATCTTCCTATAACCTCATGAAACAGCTCTTGGGTTTTGGAAAGGAGAGGAAGAGAGCAGAAAGGCAACGGCAGAAGCAGCTGAAAAGAGTTCCAGCTGGATCTCGTCGAGGAAGAGAAAAATGAATTTCATAAGATATAAAATATCCCTGTACGAGCGAATGCTTGCAGTGTACGATAGCTAAGTTTTAAAGACATAGATCAGAAGAGTTACCTGGTTTTGAGATGCCACAGGCGAGGGTTTGACCCAAGATTGGAAAAAGAGCATCGGCGACAGCACAGACACCGATCACGTCGACCCGCGGGTTCGAATCCAGGAAAAACAAAAGTGGCGAGTCATGACCTGGATGCGACCCAGCCCCCCTCAGGGTGTAAGAGCTGAAATATTACTTCGTGGAGGCTTCTCCTCTGAGAACCCTCAGCTGGCCATCTCTACAAGACTTTCTTGCTGTGTGGCGTTCGGGAAAAAAATCATTTCAGAGGATTGAACTGAGTATCTATGTATCTGTATTGTTTTTATTGCTGCTTCTTTTGTTCATTTTTCCTCGATAATATCATGCGACAGTAAGCGAAAATTCGTTGCCGCAGTGCAGCTCCGTCCACTTATTTTCTTTCTGTTCTATACGCTTGTATATCTGTTTACTTATGGATGTGGGTTTTCTTCAGAATTTTGCCAGGTAGAACCCCTTTGTTGTCGTGGGATCTTTAAGGTGCGTTAAGTGCATACCACAAACAGGACCTCGGCTTATCGTCTCGTCTGAAAGACTAGCACCGAGACCACCACATAAGGGAGGGGTCGGGGAGGAAAATCAGTGTCCTCTCCGTGATTGGAATAAGATCTCTCGTTTCCTCTAGGTATTGCTATAAATCCTTCGACACCCTCAGCCCATCCACTAGTATCCTTCTTCGTCAGCCATGGCAGAAAAACAAACATTTAACCCTTTGACCCCGTCACCGTGTTCACCAGCTTTCTGCAGGAAGCTTTGTGGATATGATGAAGGAGTCAAAGGGTTGATTTTTTTTTACTGGTGGTGGATAGGGTGCAGTAGTCAAAGGGTTAATCCCCAGGCCGCTAGGTTTGCCTGATCTTGTGGGTTCCACGGGTTGTGTATGTATTTGGTAGCAGGGGCGACTATCGCTGACCCAGCGGGCCGCAAGTGGCGATAGCGGGTGGTCTTTATATACAGAGATCAGTTGTGAACTAAGCCAGCTTTGCCTGGACATGCAAGCAGTCCATGACTTTCAAGGTTCATATTGCTTATAGCCCAGCCGACTACTAGAACCATATCAGGGCTAAAGTCCATGACTGACTGGCGATGGTTATTATCAGGATGGGAGGAGACGGCACCTGGCAAATCCACATCTAAAAAGTATCCTACATATTCTATTACGGACCCATCAGGCAAATATCCTAGATGCCCTATGACACAAACGCCAATCAATTAACACCGGAAGAGAGTTTTTGAATGTTGTGTAGAACCGATAATATTATACAGTTGTGAGGGTTGGACAGTCAATACCCAAAGCTAGAACAACATTTGATGTAGCCGAGATGTGGTTTCTAAGAAGAATGTTGTGAGTTCCATGGACAGCAAAGAAAACAAACGAGACAGTCTTGGTGGAGGCACACACAAGAAGATCATTCATAAGGAAGATTAGGAAAAGACTGGTAACATTTATAGGCAATTTTATGAGGAAAGGGGAATTGAAGCACTTGGTCACAACGGGAAAACTGGAAGGAAAGAGAGCACCAGGTAGACCCAAGGAAAATATTGGACGGACTTGCAGAATGGCTGAGGACAGAGAGGGTGGAAGGTGTGCTTGTGGTGACAAGGGATAGATACATAAGGAGGGCCATGATCGCCAACGCCATGCGGCAGGGCGCATGATAATGATGACGATGCCCTATGACGGATCTATCAGGCAAATACCTCGATATGTCTTACAATCGAGCCGTCAGGCATATAAAAGGAGCCGAAAGCCCTAACACCCTGCATTCACAGGGCTGGTCTTTTATCCGTTAGCAAAGCGACGGGTACCCCTTGAGAAAACCTAGAAGGCTGGAGTCAAAAGTACCTGGCCTGACGGTGCCAAACCATGGTACCACGCAGTATAAATGCAGCTATCTACACGGTCATCTATATCAGACTCGAGTGGTTCTCGCCCATTGAGTTTTTTTCCGGGGTGGAACGACACCAGGTCCTTCACCACAGCAGCATCCTCCCTCAGTTGCAAGAGGTACTTCCCGTCCCATCCCTCTTATCGAGCTTGGGGGATGCAGGATGGAGTAGGGGGTTATCTTCTCTCCCTTGACTACAGGTCTCCTTGCTCCGTAAGGGGCTTGAGAGCGCGAACATATTCATTACCGAATAAAACCTGACCAGGTGGATGGCAAGCGAGGGAGAAGGAGGAGGAGGAGGAGGAGGAGGGTAAAGTTCTGCATGTGCTTGCTGGTTTCAGGTTTGATGCAGGATGTATAGAGTGGTGGTATCAAGCACTCGGACCTAAAGGCCTGAATTTTACTCTCTGGCTGGTTGCCTGGATAGAGCTGTACACCCAAGACCTGAGGTCTCCAATTCAATCGCAGCTCGTAACGTAACTACTGTCCTGTTCGCTGCCCATCTCAGTACTCCACAATCGTTCTGGTGGTGTCAGCTCAGTGTTTCATACATTCTTTGCCACCCACACCCTTCCCCATTTCAAAACCTTGTCGGTGCATAGGGTTGTGTGCATGCTTAAAGAGTCTGGTAGGTCGTTCCTGGGAGGATTTTGGGTGAAGCGCATATGAGATTGTCTGAGCTCGATGAATCCCTCTTGAGCAAACTCCAAAGCCTGTCTGTCTGTCTGTCTGTCTGTCTGTCTGTCTGTCAGTATATATCCCTCCAACCTCAATATTTCGAGTGCTTTAACATCGTGTGTCTTACCAACTTGACACAGAAACTGAGATTGTTTTGTCCAAGCGAAGTCTAGCAAATAATTTCGGACAGATTGAGTTGAGCGCATATGAAATTGTCCGAGTGCAATGAATCCCTTTTGAAAAAAGAATCCAAGCTCTGGAAGTCTGTCTGTCTGTCTGTCACTCTGTCAATCTGTCTGTTGTCAGTATGTCTGTCGTCTGTCCATCAGTCTGTCTGTCCGTTCGTCTGTCTCCCTATCTTTATTAATGTATTCATCTTCCTCTTTCCATCTCTCTCTCTCTCTCTCTCCATCTCTCTCCATCTCTCTCTCTGCTCTCTCTCTGTCTCTCACTCTCTGTCTCTCACTCTCTGTCTCTCACTCTCTGTCTCTCTTTCTCTCTGCTCTCTCTCTCACTGTTTCTGTCTCTCTCTCTCTCTGTTCTGCTCTCATCCCCTCCCTCTACAAAGGTCAAACCGTAGACCCAGCTCGCTGAATACGTGATGTGAGTTGGAAGCTATCGATGGAGAATAGGATCCCAGTGATGAAGGTTTCTACAGTATTTGGTTGACGGTCTCTCACGAACCAGTATACGAGCATGTCTTTGGCCTGATCCTGATCCACCCTCATCCATAGTCAGGACGTGGCGAGGTCAGGAGATCGACCCCTCCTGATCAGTCCGTGTGTGATAACGAACCCTGGGGCTTACCCTAGGAGGAAATGGCTCGGGTGTCGCAGAGAAAACTTGATTATAATTAGTTGGTCTTGCCTTCCCGCTGGCTTCGGTCAGTCACTTGTTGATGTCGTCTTCGTTAGAGAAGACTGCAGATGCGGTACTTGTGTGTGTATGCACAAGGTGTGTGTGTATGTGTGTGTGTGTGTGTGTGTGTGTGTGTGTGTGGTGTGTGTGTGTGTGTGTGTGTGTGTGTGTGTGTGTGTGTGTGCGTATACATGTATGTGTGTGTGCGTATACATGTATGTGTATGTGTGTGTACGTGTGTATGTACGTGTGTATGGTGCTTATCTATCTATCTACTGTATGCACGTGTGTATAGTGCTTATCTATCTATCTATCTATCTATCTATCTATCTATCTATCTATCTATCTGCGTGCGTGCTTACATATGGGTGTATTTTCATTTGTGTGATTGTCATAGATAAAAATAAAATAAAAACATATTTGTTTTTATTTTTGATGGATCATGCTTATGGTCCATCGATTAATTGGTATATACATGTATCCCATATATGTTTGTACTGTTTATTTTCAACGTATTGGCATTGACATGTTTATACTGCATTGATGTAGGCCTATTAGTGTATGTGTCGGATTGGTGTACCGCATTATCGGATTAGCATTACAATGTTTATGATGTTGGTAAAGTGCAACGAGCATTCTCTGACATGTATGTTTGCACTATAAAAATGAAATTATTACTGTTGTTATCATCATCATCATCATCATCATCATCATCATCATCATCATCATCATCATCATCATCATCATCATCATCATCATCATCATCATCATCTTATCATATCCGACAGGTGAGATGTTTCCATAGGCGCCTACAGGTGAGATAGGTGAGATGTTTCCATAGGCGCCTACAGGTGAGATAGGTGAGATGTTTCCATAGGCGCCGATAGGTGAGATAGGTGAGATGTTTTCATAGACGCCTACAGGTGAGATAGGTGAGATGTTTCCATAGGCGCCTACAGGTGAGATAGGTGAGATGTTTCCATAGACGCCTACAGGTGAGATAGGTGAGATGTTTTCATAGACGCCTACAGGTGAGATAGGTGAGATGTTTCCATAGGCGCCTACAGGTGAGATAGGTGAGATGTTTCCATAGGCGCCTACAGGTGAGATAGATGAGATGTTTCCATAGGCGCTGACAGGTGAGATAGGTGAGATGTTTCCATATGCGCCGACAGGGGAGATAGGTGAGATGTTTCCATAGGCGCCTACAGGTGAGATAGGTGAGATGTTTCCATATGCGCCGACAGGGGAGATAGGTGAGATGTTTCCATAGGCGCCGACAGGTGATATACATGTAGGTGAGATGTTTCCATAGGCGCTGACAGGTGAGATAGGTGAGATGTTTCCATAGGCGCCTACAGGTGAGATAGGTGAGATGTTTCCATAGGCGTCTACAGGTGAGATAGGTGAGATGTTTCCATAGGCGCCTACAGGTGAGATAGGTGAGATGTTTCCATATGCGCCGACAGGTGAGATAGGTGAGATGTTTCCATAGACCATCAGAACAAGATTGAGACAACTGAAATGTGGTTTCTAAGAGGAATGTTAAGAGTTCGACGGACAGCAAAGAAAAAAACGAGACAGCCTTGAAAGAGGTGAATACAAACAGAACGTTAATGAAGACGATCAGGAAAAGACAAGCAATATTTATACGGCATTTTTTGAGGCAAGAGAAATTTGAGCACTTAGTCACGACAGGAAAGCTGGAGGGAAAGAGAACACCAAGTAGACCCAAAGAGAAGAAAATTGGACGGATTTGTGGAGCGGATGAAGACAGAGAGGGTGAGAGATATATCTTCACCGACAAAAGATAGATTCGAATAGAGGGCTATGATCGCCAATGCCATGAGGCAGGGAACATGATGATGATGATGATGATGAGACACTAACATGACTGACGGGTTCCGTATATACAAGAATGGGTGTGTATATGTTAAGCGTGTGTTGGCCTGGGAAATCGGAAATATTTCCAGTTCTTTTTTTTTTATTTCTTGTTTTTTTAGATCATCGCACTCAGGGAGGTTACCTTTGCATTCATATTTTTTTGGTCTCATTTTCTACGTCTCTTAAATGACTACAGAAGCTAGCACAGTTTTTTTTTAACAATGCGCTGATGATGATGTCGATGAGAATGTACATCATGATGCTATGGAGTTCCATCTAAGATTGAGACTGCGTGACAGGGCTGTACTATACGCTTACTATCATAATATATCCTGGCGTCAACCAGGCCCGAGAGATACAGAGACCTGCGGTGCTGGTCAGAAGATTTGAGCAACACCCTTTTAATGACGCATCCATGAAGCGGATGACACTCGACTGTGTGGTCTCATTCTTTCCAGTGAGCCCACAGCTCGCTCAACTCTGGGTAAGAGCCGATTAGAGCCGAAAAATCCCACAAAGATTTTTGAAGGGACTGATGGGGATTCGAAACCACAACCTTCCAGTCGGTAGTCTGTTGCGTTGATATTACCATGTCTTTACTCACCAAGCGGTGGCATCAAGGCAGAATTGAACCTAAGATTTCCAGTTCACTGGAAGTCACTTCTTGACTAACTCTTTTTTCTATGCTGGTAAACCTGGTGTATGTGAGTGAGTGTGTGTGTGTGTGTGTGTGTGTGTGTGTGTGTGTGTGTGTGTGTGTGTGTGTGTGTGTGTGTGTGTGTGTTAGTGTCTCTGTGTGTGTGTATGTGCGTGTGTGTGTATGTGTATGTATATATATATATATGTGTGTGTGTGTGTGTGTGTGTGTGTGTGTGTGGCGTGTGGGTGTATATGTGTGTGCATGTGGGTGTGCGTGTGTCTGTGTGTACGAGCGCGTACTTGCGCGCATGTGTGTGTGTATGTGTATGTGTGCGTGTGTATGGTTCTGAGCGGACGCGCATGTGTATGTAATGTGCTCTTGTTTTTGTTGTTGTTGTTGTTGTTTTCATACAACTCTTACACATCCTAATATATACAACACGGATGATGCATTGCATGGTAGATGCAGAAGTGTCCAATCCATCAGCACCATGTGGGCAGCAGGGATTCTTTTGGCCATTGTAACGGGCATGTGCCTGTCCACTGATAACCACAGCCGTCGTGTTGTCCAGCCTAGCCAGCAGAACAAGATGGACATGGGTCTTCCCGCAGCCGCAAAGATTCCAGCCTCTCCTTCTCTTTTCACATCTGCAGCTGCTGCTCGGACTAATTCCCAAACACCCGGCCACACGCTCCCTGGGCGTAGGTCTTTTTCGGTGAGGAGGACGACAACGGGATCGAGATCGCGACAAGTCAGAAACCAGCTTCCTCGAGTTGTGAACAAGCGAAGCGTTGAGGTGAGTATGTCAATGATTTTTGTTGTTGAGATAACACACACAATGATAAAATGATAAAATAAAATATAAGCCATCAGCAAAATGACTATCGAAAATGATCTGCATCGAAGTAAGGCTCTCGATTGATAAGGATATTGATAATGATATTTTATTTTCCAACGGTACAAGATCTGAAGTAAAAGCCAGAATGATAAACTGTTCCAAAGATACAAAATCTGAAGCAGAAACAACAATGATATCTCATTTTCCAATGATACAAAATCTGAAGTAAAAGCCTTCATGACACCTTATTTCCCAACAATACAAAATCTGAAGTAAAAGTCATAATGAGATCTTATTTTCCAACGTTACAAAATCTGAAGTAAAAGCCTTCATGACACCTTATTTCCCAACAATACAAAATCTGAAGTAAAAGTCATAATGATACCTTATTTCCCAACAATACAAAATCTGAAGTAAAAGTCATAATGAGATCTTATTTTCCAACGTTACAAAATCTGAAGTAAAAGCCTTCATGACACCTTATTTCCCAACAATACAAAATCTGAAGTAAAAGCCATAATGATACCTTATTTCCCAACAATACAAAATCTGAAGTAAAAGCCATAATGATACCTTATTTCCCAACAATACAAAATCTGAAGTAAAAGTCATAATGATACCTTATTTCCCAACGTTACAAAATCTGAAGTAAAAGTCATAATGATACCTTATTTTCCAACGTTACAAAATCTGAAGTAAAAGTCATAATGATACCTTATTTTCCAACGTTACAAAATCTGAAGTAAAGGCCACAATGATACCTTATTTTCCAACAATACAAAATCTGAAGTAAAGGCCACAATGATACCTTACTTTCCAACGGTACAAAATTTGAAGTAAAAGCCACAATGATACCTTACTTTCCAACGGTACAATATCTGTAAAAGCCACAATGATACCTTATTTTCCAACGTTACAATATCTGTAAAAGCCACAATGATACCTTACTTTCCAACAGTACAAAATCTAAGTAAAAACCACAATGATACCTTACTTTCCAACGGTACAAAATCGGAAGTAAAAACCTCTCTTATTTTCAAAACTGCCGTAGTTTGCATGCTAGGTATTTTCGTGTTTACATAAACTAGCCACTGACATAATTTACAAGATCTTCGACCCTTTGACTCCCGCCACCTGCGTTGTCAACTATGCTAGCAAAGCAAAAGATTAACCCTTTGACTCCCTCAAACTATCCACCAGCTTCCTGCAGGAAGCTGGTGGATAGGGTGAGGGAGGCAAAGGGTCAAGTTTTTGCAGTTTATGGGTAGGGTCCGGGAGTCAAATGGTTAACGTGCTCTTTTGGTATTCGGCTCGTAGGGGGTTTAGGAGCTGGCAGGTGTGCGAATATATTGACATGATATATCAAAAACAAAACAAAACAAAACAAACAAACAAAACAAAACAAAACAAAACAAAAAACAAAACAAAACAAAACAAACAAAACAAAACAAAACAAAAAACAAAACAACACAACAACAACAACAACAACAACAAGAGACCTTTATGCGCAAGACTGAGGTGTCTACATGGAACAAACCCTCGAAGCGTCGAGATGAGCGCGTTAAGATTTTTTTTTTAAATAAGAGATGGGAATCGTTCATATGAAACTGAGGTTTTCACTTGTCTGTCTTCCTTCTGTCTATATCTTTGTGTATTCAGAGACTCCGTTTCTGAGACTGTTTCTGTCTTCGCCTCTGTCTGCTTATGTGTGTATGTCTGTCTTTGCTGTGCACGTGTATGAGTGAGACAGATGTAGCTGGAAAGTATCCACCAGCGTGAAACAGTAGCTTTTTATTTTTTTGTCTGTCTCCATTCAGACAGGCAACATTTATAGGCCATTGCCATTGCCAGACAGGCAACATTTATAGGCCATTTTATGAGGAAGGGGGATTTGGAGCACCTGGTCACAACGGGAAAGCTGGAGGGAAAGAGAGCACCGGGTAGACCCAGGGAGAAAATGCTGGACGGACTTGCAGAGTGGCTGGGGACGAGGAGGGTGGGGGAGATGCCAGGGGCAACGAGAGATAGAGACAGATGGAAGTCCATGATAGCCAACGCCATGCTGCAGGGCACCTGATGATGATGATGATGATGTCTCTATTCGTTATTCATTGTCTTTAGTATATCTTAGTCTTAGGAGTCTTGCTTGTCTACAAGGTGTCTAGTTATTCTGGAAGCCTGACTCTCCCACACGTGTTTCGATCATCATAATTCTTTTATAGCGCTTGTCTCCAGACTCATTTGAGCTCACTACCCATTGCACATAATCAAACATTATTTCTTTCAATGAACGCAAATAAATCACGCTGTTAATAGGCGAGCTAACCACATTCCACAATGTTGTTGCTCAGTCACCAATCGCCGTGATGCAGTGGTTAACGCAACGGACTACAGACTGGAAGGTTGTGGGTTCGAATCCCCATCAGTCCCTTCAAAAATCTTTGAGTGATTTTTCGGCTCGAACCGGCGTGCTATGGGCTCTTTGGGAAAACTGGGACCACACAGTCGTGTCTCATCCATTTCACGGGTGCGTCATTGAGGATGTTGCTAAAATCTGACCAGCACCGCAGGTGTCTGTACCTCTCAAGCCTGGTTGACGTCAGGATATATTGTTATAGTAAGCGTATAGTACAGCCCTGTCACATCGTCTCAATCCTAGATGGAACTCCATAGCATCATGATTATCATCCTCATCGACATCATCATCATCACACTGTAAAAAAATGTGCCAGCTTCTGTGGCCATTAAGGTGGCGTAGAAAATGGGACGAAAAAACAAAAACAGATGAGCACAAAGGTAACCTCCCTGAGTGCGATGATCCTTTGAAAGAAGAAATGTTGTTGCGCAGTCTGCATCTTTCGTGGGGGCGTATATATATATCTATATCTATCTATCTATCTATCTATCTATCTATCTATCTATCTATCTATCTATCTATCTATCTATCTATCTATCTATCTATCTATCTATCTATCTATCTATCTATCTATCTATCCATATAGATGGCAATCAGTGAAGTCAGTGCAATATAAAAATTTGTTCCGAGTGCATTGACGCCGACTTGAGAAAGTGAACCTGAAGCCAGCTGTTTCTTTGTGTCCATCACAGACACCACAGCAGCCAGGCACAACCACTGACTCAGAAGCCACAGACGTCAGTCAGCTGTCGGATGTAGGTGGCGTGGGTGAGCAGTGTTACGCCACTCTCCTGCCTTCCATCCCCATCAACGCCATGTGTGATTCAGCAGTGGGCTCTTGCAAGGGGCTCTGTGGACGTTTCCGTCATTCTCCCTGTTCCTGCCACTTTGACTGCCATATCTACCGGACCTGTTGTGCCGATTTCTTAGCCGCCTGCTTCCTGGATGGAGAGCCTGTGCCCAGCACCACGCCGACGCCCAAATTCCAGGAACCTGATTTTGATAGCGAAAACCCTGTGCCTTCCGTTCTGAATGGGGAGAGTCGTATGTCTACTACTGAATACGCCAATATCAATTTTCATCCTGGTTTTGCATTTTCAACCACAAAAGATACAACTTCCGATTCGGAAGAACCGATGTTTTGGTTGGGAGGTCATAGTGCAGAACCAGAGACATACCAGCAGGAAACAATACACACACAAGGCCCTCCTGTCTCACATCCTCCCAACACCCACATACACAAACCCCAAAACAGAAGCAAATCAGCTGACGAAGAAGTACTAAAACTAGGCATATCAACTCCAGGAGTTTTGCTGCAAGTCCCTGAAGACGAAGCGTTTCCAATCTTTTGGGTGTCTAGCCCAGACACGAACCTCGGTGCTCCTTGGAAAGTGACACCACCATCAGTCAGCCCCGCTCTGGTGCTGGATCCACAAAGTCCTGATTATGTCTTTAGCACAACGGTGGCAGCCATAAGAAAAACACTTTTCCCCCTAGCAGATAATCCTCCTGTACCCCCTGTCCCGGACACAAGTTCTGATGACGACTCTGCACACAGCCCATCTCCCCAACCAGGCATTCTCCTTCCCAACTTACTTTTACATCCTTCTTCACAAAACAATATCACATCTGCTCCAATAGCAAACGAAACACCAACAACGAGTATTCAAGGATTGCCCATGAAGTCAAACATCACTGTAATCACTTCAGACTTTGAACAGGGCATAACCCAGTCCTCAACGGACACTAATGACTATAGTCAAGTTACAAAAGGAAGTGCCTCGTATCCGGAAAGACACAAACGCTCTGTAAGCCCGCATGTAACTCAATTGGCTAAGTGCGTCTCGTACGTCAATGCCATGCTCGTAACTTCCTGTCCTTCTGATTCACACGTTCCTCCTTCAGTTGTCGACAAATGTTTACAAGAGCCCCTGTCATCCTCTTTGACTGAAATAATGCCTGTCACTGACTCGGAGACTGGCATTCACTACAAAAACATCTATTGCTTAACATGCTGGACTGTGCGAGGATCAAGACACGGGGAAGATAGTCGCGCACCTGTGGGGCATTTCTGGCGAGCTGAGGTAAGGATTGACAGAGGGTCTTCCCTAGGTTTGAAAAATACATTGACCCTCACAGATATCACCGCATATATGATCAGTAATTATCTTGACGTCTACTGGACAAGTCCACCCGGCCACCCGTATCACTCATGCGGTTTAGAACGATACTCATTCGCATGCCCTCCTTGCGAAAGTGACACTACTGGGGACATCCCGGAATTATTTAGACTTTGTCAAAGCCCTGGTATTTCCTATGTCCGCGAGATCGATTCATCCAAAGTGTACGCCAACCTGTATTGCCTTTACTGCCATCTAGCACACGACGTTCACCAGAGTTATCTAACCGGCACCGGCACACTTCCTTCTCGAAACGTTACTTCCTTCATGGAGGAGAGGCTAGAGGGCGCGCATTGTGCGATCCCCACAGATTCTGCGCTATCATCCTCATCACCCCCGGCCACTTCTGATCTAACCACTATGTCCATCACCATACAATGGGACAAAACTCGCTCAGCCTGGCTGCTAGACAACAACGCGAGGCTGCACTTATGGACGGAAGAGTTGATGCTAGTCAATCCACATAAGTGGTCACAGATGTTATGCAGTGATTCCGGCTGTACCGAAGTGTCGAGCGCACGACACAGCATGATGGCTGACGAATTCGTCAGTGACGCCGTGCCTTATGTTCTGGCTGCCTATCTCTGCATGATGCCTACCGTCTATGGAACCCTGTGCGGTACCGACATCACAGTTTTAGCCACGGGAATGACTCTTATCGAATTTCGCTTTAAATTGGAATACATGGTACTGAACACACTGGTGAGCAGACTCCCGAAAGATCTTAGAGATACATTAAAGTACACCAACGTTTCCACAAGGCCATCGTCACCTCACAACGGACTGTTGGTCACTGTCACGTTAGGAATTCCTTCCCTACTTGAGTTTACACGTCCAGAGTTTGACCTTGCCGAGATACACACCCACATCCATGAGCAGATAGTTATAAGCGGACTGGGTGCTGTGAAGAAATTGGCGAAGGTGTGTATCTATCAGCGACTTTTTAACGTAGACCCCTCTCTTCTCGCTGAGCGTCGCTGTGACCCTGACCCCGACCTCAAACTGTCTGCACTGGATTCTGGCGTGCATGGTGCCGTGCTCTGGTCTCGTTGGCTTTTTGTGGCAGTGCTCTGGGGCCTGCTTGTCTGAAGCCATCGGTCTCTGATCTGTCTTGCGTGAAGTCCTTTCAGTGAAATTAGAGGTGCAAACGTAACTAAACTTAGAAGAATAGGTGACTGGAAGCGAGAAGTTAGACAAGATCAAAACACAAAAATGGGGAATTTATTGTTTGAAGCCCAGCCGACTGAGCAGAACCATGTCAGGGCTATACCATTTCAAAACACACACAACATTTCGCTGAAAAAAAACTGGAAAAGAAAATTAAGTAGACATATCAATGCAGTCATTCACATAATCTGAAGATATGACGCTCCTGTTGACCATTTTGTCCAATTTGTCACCAGAAGGTGAAACAAAGCAAACCTGCATACACATGCAAACACAATTAATGACACTAAAACAAACAAGAATACTTGTCTGAATTACCTAAAAATTGCTTCTGCACATCACATTTCCATAGAGTAAAAAATATGGTCAGTACATGTACCCTAATTATTGATCCTAAGAGAACACATCCAAGACACATTCAGGTGAACGGACCAGCAAGGCAGAAAATGACAGGAAGAAATGGCAGAAAGCACTTTGCAAGGCACAAACAAAAAAGAGTGACAGAAAACTGGCAGAAAATGACATAAAGAAATGACAGAAAACACTTTGCGAGGCACAAACAAAGAGTGACAGAAAACAGGAAGTTTCTGGCACAGTATTTCCACAGGCTGGGAACAATATTTATACTGAGAAAGACCCCCCCCCCCCCCCAGCACCCATCCTCACTGGGAGAAATAGGGAACTGGTCTCATCCTCACCCTTGGAATGGTGTTACGAAACAAGACAAGCGCAACACGGCTTAACCATTTAAAGCTTGGACAACAAATAAACCGACAGACAAACAAACAAATGGACACACTCACTCTCACACACAGACTGAGGTATTCACACGCACGCACACCTACACACATACATACATACACACAAACGCACGCATTCGCACATACACACACACGCAATGCAAAGCACACACACACACACACACACACACACACACACACACACACACACACACACACACACACACACACACACACACACGCACGCACACACACGCACACACACGAACACACGCAACGACCACATAGCTGATAAAGTGATTTCAATACTTACAAATTAAAGAGCCCTCGCACATTGTCAGCATGGCTAATGATAGATAACTCTCATGGTCTCGGTTATGAAAATGTTATTACTACTACTACTACTACTACCACTACTACTATTACTCTACTACTATTACTACTACTACTACTACAATTGCTGCTGCTGCTACTACTACTACAATTACTACTACTACAATTACTACAACTGCAATCACTACTACTACAATTACTACTACTTCTACCACTACTACTTACTACTACTATTACGACTACTGCTGTTACTACTACTACTACTACTACTGCTACTGATATTATTATTACTACTACTACTACTACTATTGCTGCTGCTGCTGTTGCTGCTCCTCCTCCTAGTACTATTACTATTACTACAATTGCTGCTGTTGCTACTGCTGCTGCTGCTGCTGCTGCTGCTACTACTACTACTACTACTATAATTGCTGTTGCTGCTGCTTCTACTACTACTACTACTACCACCACTATTACTACTACTATTACTACTACTACTACAATCGCTGCTGCTGCTACTGCTGCTACTACTACTACTACTACACAACTACAATTAATGCTGCTGCTACTGCTGCTGCTGCTGCTACTACTACTACTGCTGTTGCTGCTGTTGCTATTCCTCCTCCTCCTCCTACTTCTACTACTGTTGCTGCTGCTGCTACTACTACTACTACTTCTGCTGTTGCTGCTTTTGCACCTGATCCTTGTCCTCCCCCTACTACTACTACTACTACTGCTGCTGCTGCTGCTGCTCTCCTCCTCCTCTTCATATTTCTACTACTACTACAGCTACTACTGCCTTTTCAGCGTTATGTTTTTGTTGTTACTGTTGCTAATGTTGTTTTGATGTTATTATTGCTCTTAAGGTTTGACATGTGCATTTACTTTACGTGCATCTGCCTTTATCTCTCATGCTATTTTAACCGTTTGACTCCCGTACCCTATCCATCTTCTGCAAAAACTGAACCCTTTGATTCCCTCACCCTATCCACCAGCTTCCTTGAGGAAGCTGATGGATAGGGTGAAGGAGTCTAAGGGTTAAGTTTTAGCTTTGCTAGCATAATTGACAATGCAAGATGCTGGTGGACAGGGTGCGGGAGTCAAAGGGTTAACGCACTTAATCGATTGGCACATGGAAGTCGATGTTTTATTGGAATTTATTTTGTATTACCTTCTTTCATGTTTTATGAGTTATACTTTATCTACTTTCATCATTGATTTGATTGACGTGTTTCACTTCTCCCTTGTTTTTCCTTTATTTTCTTTTGTCGCTTTGATTCTATGTCTGTATGTTCTTTTAGTTACAAAAATGTGACATTATTGCTGTACTACCAACACTGTTATGGTATTGTTGTTGTTTTTGTTGTTATGGTTAGTGGTTGAAGTGTTATTCGCTTTTTACGTGTCTGCCTTAGCCTCTTATGCTTTTGTGAAGCACGTGACCAGCTGGCATGTATAAATCAATAAATAGTTCATGATCACAGTTAATTATTACATTGTTTATATGGCACCAAACTTTAACAATTCAAAATCAAGGCACACCCACGCACCAGACATACACATGCGACAGACTCCCTAACAACTCACAAGGAAAAAAGTCAATATTTGTTTACAATTCATTTTGATAACTTCTTTCACATTGCATTATGCTTCATCTGTTGTTGTTTTTTTAAATTTTTTTTAATGCTTATATTCTGTGTTCACAGTATCAGAGACTCGCTGCCAGGCAGGTCCACTGGAATCTAATTTTTTTAACTTTTTGTTGAGCAATAACATCAGAAAGAGAGTCCTTGAATGTTATATAGAATCAATACTGTTGTACGGCGTGGACAGTCAGCAAGCAAAGCCAGAGCAAGATTGAGGCAGCCGAGATGTGGTTTCTAAGAAGAATATTGAGAGTTCCATGGACAGCAAAGAAAACAATCTTGATGGAGGCAGACACAAGTAGATCACTCATAAGGAAGATTAGGAAAAGACAGGCAACATTTATAGGCCATTTTATGAGGAAGGGGGATTTGGAGCACCTGGTCACAACGGGAAAGCTGGAGGGAAAGAGAGCACCAGGTAGACCCATGGAGAGAATGCTGGACGGACTTGCAGAGTGGCTGGGGATGAGGAGGGTGGGGGAGATGCTAGGGGCAACGAGAGATAGAGATGGATGGAAGTCCATGGTCGCCAACGCCATGCGGCAGGGCACCTGATGATGATGATGAAGAGCAATAAAGTATTTTGAACTAGTCGCCGTGGTGTAGTAGTGAGCGCAATGGACTCATCATCATCATCAGGTGCCCTACCGACTGGAAAGTTGTGGATTCGAATCCCCATCAGTCCCTTCAAAAATCAGTGTGAGATGTTTCTGCTCTAACCGGCTCCTACCCCAGAGCTGGGCATGCTATGGGCTCATTGGGACGACTGGGACCACACAGTCGGGTCTCATTCACTTCATGGATGCGTCATTGAGGGTGTTGCTCAAATCTTCTGACCAGCACCGCAGGTGTCTGTATCTCTTGGGTCTGGTTGACGCAAGAATAAATTACGATATTAAGGGTATAGTGCGGCTCTCTCACGCAGTTTTAATCCTAGATGGAACTCTATAGCATCGTGATTATCATCCTCATCGCATCATCATCATCGCCGCATTGTAAAAACTGTGCCAGCTTCTGTGGCCATTACGGTGGCGTAGAAAACGGGACGAAAAGAAAGGTGGAGCACAAAGGTAACCTTCTTAGTGCGATGATCTTTAGAAAGATAACTAAAAAATGTATCTTGAAGTTTGAAGTTTTGAAGTTTGTTGATAGAGTGATGCATCATGGCGCACTGATGTGCCTTATGAGCATAAGACGTATTCATGAATGAACGAATGAATGAATAAACGAATGAATGAATGAATGAACGAATGAATGAATGAATGAATGAATGGATGAACGAAAAATCGAATAGATGATTCTTTTTAAGGATATGAGATGAATGGATACATATAAGCGTATGTGTACGTATGTACTGGCGTATACTCATGTATGTATATGGGCGTATGTATCATTAAATCTAGAATGCATGTTGTATGAATGGATGAACCAATGATTGCAGAAATGAATGTATGAATGAATGAATAAATGACTGTATGAATGGATGAATGAATGAATGAATGAATGAATAAACAAATGAAGGCACGAATGGATGAATAAACAAATGAACAAATGAATGAATGAATGAATGAATGAATGAATGAATGAATTAATTAAAAATAAGTGAATGAACGAAAGGAACGAAAAAATGAACGAAAAGCCAGACGGACAATCGAACAAACAAACGAATATATTGATGAATGAATACACATGCTACACACCATTATGCAAGAGACAAGTACCAAAAACTTCTTTAATCCATGATTAATTAAGTCTGTACAGTCATCACATCCTCAAAAGTTAAGATGTCATCATCATCGTCATGTGCCCTGCTGCATGGCGTTGCCGATCATGGCCCTCCATAAGAATCTATCCTTTGTCGCTGAAAGTACATCTCCCATCTTGTCTGTCTTCATCCACTGTGAAAATCCATCCAATGTTCCCTCCCTGGGTCTACCTGGAGTTCTTTTTCCCTCCAGCTTTCCTGTTGTGACTAGGTGCTCTAATTTTGACAAACAAACGGCACCAAATAAACTCAGCATAATATTACCCGGACTGCCTTTCATTTGACACCACAAGGAAAATTAAAGAGTGGAAGACTTTAAACCACGTGTGTTAACGCCCTATCGGTATCTTTAGCTGAAAACAGCATACACAACAATATTTACAAAATATAAATATGGCTTTAACGTTTTAACATACTGTTTCGGAAGATTTGTGCTATTATGATTCTAAATGTTATCCTGGATTTCTCTACAATCAAGTCGTTGTGTTTCATTTGTGAATAAACGATGATACCATGTTGCCGTGTGTTTGTATGTATTTTGGGTATATTTGTTTTAAACAAGTGATTGTTGAATGAGAAGTAAAGATGTCAATATGGCGTAAGATCTTACAATAGCATCTGGACTTTTTTTTTCACAAAAGCACGTTTAACACAAATTTTGGACGATACTTATGTAGAGCTATGTGACAGTGAGTTAATCGGATAAGCAGATGCACCTTGGTGCAAACAAACGAATAATGATCAGCCAAAACAAGCACACACATCATGATTGACCATGAGTATAATGGAAACTGTGTGTCAAAAAGACACATTAAAAGCCAATAAAAAGTGTACAGAATACAAAAAAAAGCTAGAAATGAAATCAAGAATTGTTAAGAAACGCAAAGAGAGCTTTTAGCAAGCTAGTCAAAAACAAAGATGACACGAAAACAATCTGAAGAGCTCAAAATGTATTTACTAAGGGCTCATCTTCGAACTGCATTGACATTCCACAACAACTGACCACCAACGCCTCTAATGAATATTTCTTATCTGTTGCTTAAAACATAATATAAAATGAAGCAGATGAACCACATTATAGATACAACAAACGACGGAACTACAGTTCTGTTAAGAAAAAGAAAAGAAAAGAAAAAGAAGAAAATGGAAATGAATCGTTCATTTAACATTCCTTTCATCACCATTTCTGAGGTTGGAAAATACATCTCCAATATGAGCAATAAAAAGCCATATTACCTAGACGGAATCTGTAGCAAAATATCCAAACTATCCAAGTCTCACATCGTTGGAACTCTAAGGTAGTTATTTCATATATGTATTGATCTCTCTATCGTTCCTTTTCCTTTCCTTTCCAATCGCTCGCATACTAATGGTTGTAGATTCGAACCACGGGGTGTGCTATTTGAAAACTGGCCTTCCCACTGCCCATCTTAACGTAATTGTTCTAGTGGTGTCGGTATAGGATAAAGTAACTCCCCCTTTCCCTCTCCTATTGCCCAGGATGATTATGCCCACTCGACCATGTCACCTGAGGTGGATGGTGACGTAAAACTGAACCAACTCAATCAATCAATCAAACCATCGCCAACGTGATTTTCTCCCTTTACCTCCCGTCTTCCCTCCATCTGTTTCACCCCCCTCCCCGCCTCCATGATTCTTCCTTCTCTTACCTCCTTCCCTCCGTCTCTCTCTGTTAACCCCCTTCCCCCTTTTTCTTCACTGCCCACTCCCATCTCACTCAGCCGAATGTTTAGACCTAAAGGACTGGTAAATCAGCTTACACATGACAGTAGGGAGACATCTTGTCAAGAGGATCGTGTCTACGATGCTTGGCCCTATGTCCTTTCCCGTGTGCTCCAGGGTCGGCTTGCCAGACAGATCACAAGACGGTGGGTGGGTGATTCGGCTTTAGGGGTGGGGGAAGGGGGGTTGGGAGGGTGTGGGAAGGGAATTAGTGGTCCAGAACCTTCTGTGATTCTTTATGCTGGATGTATGATATTGTTGGTAGAGACTATGTCATGAGTTTCACCCCAGCCTGTGAAATAAAACCTGGCCTGTTTGTTGCCAGCCTTATCGTATTGAATCAAAGGTCCATTCTATTCTGATGGTGTCAGTTTACTGTTTCTTAAGTTCTGTTCCTCTCTTCCCCGTTTGTTACTCTCCCTCTCACACCTTCCCATTTCTTACCATCTTATTGTGATTTTGCGCAAGCTGAAGGAGTCTGCCAAAAGATACTAAGTGGAGCGCATTTACAACTAAATACGATAAATATCCCTTGAAAGACACTGCAGTCTGATCTTCTGAGAATCCTTGTCCTTCTTTTTATCTGTTTGTTCGTCTGTTTGTCTGTCTGTCTGTATATGCCTTTTTGTCTATCTGTCGTCAAATGAGCCATACACAGCTCGAACTAAAGATAGAATGAATAAATGGATGGACGCACGGTTGAATATATATGTATATGTATATGTATACATCTGTATCTATCTGTCTATTTATCTATCTGTCTGTCTACCTATCTATCTATCTATCTATCTATCTGTCTGTCTGTCTGTCTGTCTATGTATGTATACATGAATGTATGTATGTGTGTCTGTATGTATATATGTATGTATGTATGTATGAAGGTATGTATGTATGTATGTATGTATGTATGTATGTATGTATGTATGTATCTGTCTATCTATCTATATGTATATCTATGAGTATATATATCTATATGTGTGTATATATGTATGTATGTATGTATGTATGTATGTATGTATGTATGTATGTATGTATGTATGTATGTATGTATATATGTATGTGTGTATGAATATTCTTATACTAGCAATCATTCATGAGCTCCCTTAATTTTATTTAGATATACACAGATTCATACACGCCATTATTCATGAGCTCCAAATTACAGAAAATTCAGATTTTGTACCGTAAAAGGTCACCGGGCTCTTGAAAATCATGAACTAAAATATATGTTGACTTGACGTGATGGTTCTGGTGGACTGCTACAATAGTGAAAACAAAATATAAATATTGTCAGAAATGTTCGAATGTCGCCCGCTTTCCTTAAAAAGTGTTGAGGTAATGACACTTTGTATATCAGTATTTTCCGACCTTTACCTTGGACTTCAAACATATGCAATCTCGACTCCTTAATCATCTACATTTTTGACCCAAATCTGGTTAAATGCCGTCGACAAATAGCAGAGAAAATATCAGTTGCCACAGACAGACACGCAGATAGACAGACACACAGACAAACATACATATATACATACATACATACATACATACATACATACAGACAGACACACATCCATACATACCTATATACATACATATATGTATACATACCTACCTACCTACATACATACATACGGACATACATACATACATACATACGGACATACATACATACATACATACATATATACATACATACATACATACATACAGACAGACAAACAAACAGACAGACAGACAGACAGACAGATAAACAGCTATCCAGACACAGACATGCCTCGCTCAGGTCGATACGAAAGCACCCCCCCCCCCCATTCTCTCTCTCTC
>JAPXFY010000012.1:71136322-71138822 GCA_030674185.1 Monoplex corrugatus
GCTGATAATGATGATAATGAAGACGATGATGATGATGACGACAACGAGGATGATGACTATGAGGTTGATGATGAAGAAGACGACGACGACGACTATGATAATGTTGATGATGAAGAAGAAGAAGATAACATTGATGATGACAATAAAGACGAAGATGAAGACGAATATGACTATGTCGATGAAGGTGACAAAGATGATGACGATGAAGATGACAGAGGCGATGAAGATGATGATGATGATGATGATGTTGACAATTAATATTGTGACGGTGAAAACGAGGACGATGAAGATGACGACGACGACAAATATGCAGACGAAGATGAAGACGAAGTTGAAGGTAAAGATGGATGGTAAACAAGAGAATTGCTAGAAAGAATGCAGAAGGGTGAAATCTGAATCACAAGCCTGAATCACAATGATGATAATACAACGCGCGTAACACGTAAAAATATAAGATGATGAGAAGAGAAAGGTTTAAGTGTTCAACAATAGTCAACATTATCACACTGTTAACGTTGGACAACACATCAAACAATATGTTATAATTATCATTATTATGATTGCTATTGTTAATATTATTATTGTAACCATCATCATTAAGAACAAGAACAGCTGAAGTAACTGGCTGAAATAAACATGAAACACAGTCATAACAACAACATTTCGGTAATTGCAAATGCTCCCTCATTTGATTTGTAGGTCTCCGGGCCGAGTGTGAAAAAAAAAATCGAAAGGTTCTACTGGGTCAATCCGTTTTGGATATCTCTGTCTACTGGGCAAAGGGGAAGTTTGTTTGTATGAAGAAGCCCCCTCCCCTGCCAACACACACACCAAGTAAGATTTTCGGCCAGAAATTCCTCACACTTTAAGAAGAACGGGCAGCATGTAGATCATGACTTCTGGTTGACAATCTGCTGTCACCTTTTTCTGTGTATTTTTTTGTTTATTTTTTCATACTGGTAGAATATGTAGGCTATATGAAAACATGCATTATATGTACAGAAAATTGTTAGAAGCGTTCTTTTTTATAAGTTCTCACGAACAAGTATGATTAATTATATCAATAGGACACACTTCGAATAAGAAACAACAAACGGCGATATATATTCCTCCACACACTGACAGTGACACTCACACACACACACAGACACACAAATACAAACACACACATACGCATACGCACATTGATACACACACACAGAAACACACACACACACACATACACAGACACACACACACACACAGACACACACATACACATACAGACACACACACAGACTCACACAGACACACAGACAGACACACACACAGACACACACTACACACACACACAACTACACACACTACACACACACACACACACACACACACGCACACACACACACACATGCAAACACACACACACACACACACCCACATCCCCCTCCACACATTCACACACACCCACATCCCCCTCCACACATTCACACACACACACTCACACACACACACACAATACGTGCACTCGCATACTACACACTACACACATACACACACACACACACACACATACACACACACACACACACATACACGCACGCACACACTGACACACACGCAAACACACACACATACACACACCTACAAACCCCCCTTCACACACACACGCACACACACCCTATGATCGAATATTGAACGTTTTTGTTACCAGTTCGCTTCGTCAAATAAGGAGGCAACCCTAATATTCGATCGTGTGATGCACTTGGCGAGGATGACATTCAGAGTGATGGTCCCTTAAACTTGATGTCTTTTGGGGCATGAGGTGGTAAACTGATCTCCGTTTATGCCTGGGCCAGCATGAGGAAGACCATGCTTGTTTCCTCAACCTCCTGATAACTTTACCTTCCCCAACACAACGAGGAACAGGTTCAGCTACTCATTCATATCTGGATGGACCAGAGATGGCCTGTATAACGTGTGTGTGTGTGTGTGTGTGTGTGTGTGTGTGTGTGCACATATGTGTGTGTATGTGTGTCTGTGTGTCCGCGTCTGTGTGTATTTGTGTGTACCGGTACATGTGTGCATGTGTATGTATGCAAGTTTGTGTGTGTGTGTGTGTGTGTGTGTGTGTGTGTTTGTGTGCGTGTGCGTATGTATGTGTGTGTGTGTGTGTGTGTTCGTGCGTATGTGTGCGCACGCATGTGTGTGTATGTGTGTGTATGCATGTTCGCACGCACGCGTATTTATGTGTGTGTGTGTGTATATGCATGTATGTGTGTGTGTGCGTGTGTGCGTGCGTGTGTGTGTGTGTGTGTGTGTGTGTGTGTGCGTGTGTGCTCCCGCGCGTATGTGTGTGTGCACGCGTACGAGCGTATTTCGCACATGTACAAACCCGTGCATTAAGATTTGACAAGTGAAAGCTTAACCATAACGCCCTTCAGACGATAGACAACCCCATTACTTTGTTTGATTAAGGGACCTAACAGAACGCCGAAACTGAGAAAGGCGCTACATTGACAAA
>JAPXFY010000012.1:71143822-71148822 GCA_030674185.1 Monoplex corrugatus
GAGGTATGGCAGCAGTTCCATTTTGGTGAATTCCGGGTCTGCTAACATCACCACTGACGTTCAAAACATTGGGACCCCTATCGGCACGCATGTTTCTTAATGCCTGACTGTTGTTGCGGTCCAGCCTGGGCATCTCCAGGGCGTCCCCGTAAGCTGGGGGACCTTCCCCATCTGAGGGAATAGAGGAAGCATTTCTGTTAAACATCTCATCCATACTGCCCACAGAGTCGATATAAGGAAGATCCAACCTGGACGAAGACGTATCACGAGCTATACGCGAAGAGCGCGTGACGGCAGCAGAAGAAGAAGAAGAAGAAAGAGCACCTTGTTCCTCACGCTCAGGTCTAGACACCACATCACCTTCAACGACAGACTGGTTGACCTCTTCACCACCTCCACCGCCGCCACCACTACCACCACCACCGTCACCACCATCAGACCCCGACACCACATCCATAGCGATCAAATAGGATTCAGGCGTCTCCGGGGTGGTAGGCAACACAGATCCGAGGAAGGACCCGCTGAACGTGATGGAACTAGCGGGCCTTTTTCGCCGCCACCGTCTCCTGTCCGTCCGCTGGATAACGGAGTTCTCCTCGCCCAGCTCGTTGCCGCAGGAGCTGTAGCGGGTGCCGGAGCCCAGGTTGAGGCCCAGCAGGTTGGTGAGGATGCTGGCACGGGAGTGGGTGAGGGTTGGGGGTGGCTTGTCGCCCTGCTGAATAGCCGTGCAGCTCTGGAAGCGGCGGACGGAGGTCATAGGGAAGGATGGAAGGGAGCCAGGGATGAACGTGGCACTAGGAGAGGTGTTGAGTGCTGGGTTAGTCGAGCTGCGTGGCGTCCCGTTGCCGATGAAGAACCTTGGGACTCCTCCCCCTGTTGTCAGCACTGTAACATAGGCGTGTGTGCTTTTGTATATACATTTGTGCATGTACATAACGAAACATACATCTCCACGCGTATTTCTATATGCATACCTACATCTATATCTATATCTATGTCTATGTCTATGTCTATATCTATATCTGTATCTATCTATCTATCTATCTATCTATCTATCTATCTATCTATCTATCTATCTATCTATCTATCTATCTATCTATCTATCTTTTTATCTATCTACCTATCTATCTATCTTTTTATCTATCTATCTATCTATCTATCTATCTATCTGTCTGTCTGTCTATCTATCTCTCTGTCTATCTATCTATCTATGTATCTATCTATCTATCTATCTATCTATCTATCTATCTATCTGTGTGTGTGCATGTGTGTATGTGTACACATACATGTACACATACATGTACCTACGGAGGAATATAGGAATATGCATAAGCACTCATATGCACTCACAGACACATACACATACGCATGCACAGACATACTCACACACACACATACACGCACGCACGCACGCATGCACACACACATACACACATGCATACACACACGCTCACGCATATACGTATATACACGCACACGCACATACACATACATACATAAACACACACACACGCACACACGTAAGCATGCACGCACGCGTGCACACACACACACACACACACACACACGCGCGCGCATTTAAATATATATGTTCATGTGTATATATTTGCTACTAAATGTTTTTTTAATGTTTGTTGTTGTTGTTGTTGTTGTTGTTGTTGTTGTTGTTGTTGTTCTTCTTCTTCGACTACTTCTTCCCCCTCCTCTTTTTCTTCTTCTTTTTCTTCTTCTTTTTCTTTTTCTTTTTCTTCTCTAATCTGCTCTATTTTTCATTCTTTTGCAGTTGAGCATTTTCTGTTATTCTAAGCAGATTAGCAATGACGCATTTCTAACGTGGCCTATGTACTAATGTCTATGCTGTTGGAAAGTTTCATTTCATGTCACCCCCACTGCCCACACACAAACACACACACACACACACACACAGAGAGAGAGAGAGAGAGAGAGAGAGAGACACACACACACACAGACACACACACACACACATACACACACACGCACACACACACACTCACACACACGCACGCGCGCGCGCGCACGCACACAAACACACGCACACACACCCCCTACACACACACATATCATAAACAAGGAGTTATTTCAAACTTCATTTGAAATAGGGATAGGTATGGGAGTCATTTTTTTCTCTAAAAGCGAAAAAGTTCCGTCTCAATTTTGCAGTTACATTCTTCTATTTGATATTCTGTGCTATCTTGTAAAAGAACCGGAGCTTGTTACATTATTTTTTTTCAAGTTTGTCCTCATAAACATGCAATTTTCGGAGAAGGTTTATTAAATCAAATATTGGATCTTTGCTGACATTTCTATCACCCTCAAACAAGATTACATTTTCAGTTAATTTCATGTTTGCATTTCAGAATAACTCCCAGAATATTGTCCAGAATATTTTCTCCTGAATGTTCCGAGAATATTTTGAAATGTAAACATTTCCAATATATACATTACATATATATATATATATATATAATTATATATATATATATATATATATATATATATATATATATATATATATATATATATATATATGATCAATACTGTCCTTAGTTTATTACGAAACAAACTTTTTAAGTGAACCCTCAGCAACAAAAAGGCTGCAGCACCTACCAGACAAAAGGGAAGCTCTACGGGCTGCGTTCATCAGCAAAGCATCAGAGTAGCTGGGCACCATGAAGTTATTGTTGCGGATGTTCATCTCCATCTCCGTGCTGTTCATGGTGCTGGCCCGGGACAATGAGCCCCTAAGGGCTTCCACGTCCACGTAGTTAGTTCCGAAGAGCTTGTGCACGTGGTAGTGGAGGTGGGCAGTCTTGTACTCTATGATAACCCGCAGGGGCCAGGACAGCAAGAGGAACGATGCCATCCAAAATATAAAATGGGACACATACCACGGGAGGTTGTCCGGGTCTGCAAAAGCGATCATGTACTCCTTGAAGTTCACATTCAGAACGTCCATCCCTTCACGGCCTTCCATGTAGTCGTCACGGTTTTCGTACTCTTGGAAAAACTGCGCTCGCTGGTCTTCGAATTCGCATTCTGATTCCACGCTGGCGAAGGAGAAGCCTTTGCTGAAGCGGATCTTGGTGGCTGGGTAGCTTTCCATGCCGTGCAATGACCTTGAGATGTCCTTGACTCCGCATTGGGTGAAGTTGAAGGCCGAGCCGGCGGTGCATGTGTTGACGCGTTCGTAGTAGACTTGGGTGGAGGTGAAAGCATCACCGTTGCGGTAACGCGTCACTTGACGTGTTCGTCTGACGTAGTGGTAGCAAATAGCCTTCCACCAGATGATGGGCACACCTTCCCGCATGTCACGGACCTGTGACAGACAGTAGAAATAAATAGACAAATAAACAAATGAATAGAATAAACGAATAGAAACACAAACAAGCAAGCAAGCAAACTAACAAGCAAACAAACAAACAAACAATAACGACAAAAATAACAATAATAATCATGTATGCTATGAAGACGGCAATGAGGATGATAGTGATAATGTTTTGGGATTTCATTTCGGCCTGATATATCGTGACAGTGCTGTATTCTGTGCCTCCATTTATGCTTTATTCTGGCGTCAGCCAGGACCGGGAGATACATATAAAATTATCATCTGTGCTGGTCAGGAACAATGATGCATCTGTAAAGTGGATGAAACTCGACTGAGTGGTCATACTCTTTCCACAAAGCTTAACACACTCAACCCTGGACCCAAACGAAGAGGTAAAAAAAAGTCGCACAATAATCTTTTAGACTGATGGGTTTCGAACTCACAACCTTCCAGTAGTTCGTTGTGAGGTAACCATTTCGCCATTTTGACTCGTCTCGTGGAAGAACTAGAGTTCCTTGTGTATGTGTCGCTAGTTAAAATGAATAGTTACTCCACCGTTCTCCTCGTTAGAGGCAATGTTGATGTCCACCTCGTACTGCTCTTCAATACAGGGACGGTAGTCAAGTGATTTAACGTCGGAATTCCATTTGGAAGGTTCTGCATTCGGTCCGACTAGATACATCCATCTGTGGGGTAAAGGTTGGACAGCTTTCTGATCTTCTGGGTCAACATGTATTTTGATCCGCATAGGCCTAAACCCCTTTCGTGGAGAAACGGGCAACACAGATACATGTATACATGTATACATACATACGCGTGCAGAATACCATAGGCGTGCAGAATACCATAGGCGTGCAGAATACCATAGGCGTGCAGAATACCAATTCTGCACGTTAAAGATCATGTAAGTCTATGGTTGGCTTATGGAAACACTCAACGTGCAGACCCACGAAAGACTGTGCAACAACATAGTAGAATGTTTCAGCTCGCGTAATAGCTTGAGTGTTGTGTCTTGCGCTAAAAAAACCCAGTCTGATTACGTGTACATGCGCAGTGAGTCCACATGAGTGTGAAAATTAAAAGCGCTATACATATACAAAAACGATTTGTAACACATGTGTGACGGTGTCCTACCTTGTCATAGACAGTGTTGATGTCCACTTTGTACTGCAGCTCTATACGGGTATGACTGTGCCAACACTCCACCAGGTATACCAGGTACAACATGATGACGAACGCCACAGGGATGTACACGTACCCGTCGTCACATGGGCTTTCCCGAACACTGTCGGACTCGTGCCTGAAATTTAGAAATGGTTGGAAATGTATCAGTACCTTTGTATATTAAAAACAGTTGCAAATATGGATGTATACAAATAATTTTTTTTTTTTTTTCAACTGAAAACAGTTATCCCTGTAGCGGTATCGTCGTTATAACGCCTCATGCTTTGTTCGTGCATGCAGTTACACCTTTCGTTGTAGTTCCGAGGTTTCGTTTGAAACATTGTTATTGGTTTTTGAACCGGAAGCAGTTGTGATTTTGAGTTGGCATGACCCTTCATAGGGCGAAGGAGTGTAAAGATATGGCTGAAAATGGTGGATAGGGTGAGGGAGTGTAAAGCTATGGTTGAAGATGATGGATAGGGTGAGGGAG
>JAPXFY010000012.1:71178822-71186322 GCA_030674185.1 Monoplex corrugatus
TGCAGACAGACAGACAGACTGACAGGCAGGCAGGCAGACAGACAGGCAGACAGACACAGAGACAGGAACAAACAAACAGACAGAAACACAGAGAAAGGAGAGTATTAGTCAAATGAGTCTGAAAGTACATTTCATCTACAGAGAACACCTCTTTCGTAGTGACGAAAGTGCCTAACCAATCTCCTCAGCCCTCTGTGAGGACTTATTAGGACGACTGACGATTCCTATAGTCACTTGCTGGGGAGGTCTGACAAGTCACATCTTTTGGTTCCTGGCTTAAGTCTCTGCCAGACTGTCTGACACCATAAGAATGTGCAAGTGTTTATCTGTGTCTGATAGACACTTGTCTGAGATATGAAAGCGGACCTCCCGGTGATGTTCATTTGAAAGATTTGTCTAGTGAAGGAGGCTTTTCACGAAGTAGTAGTACTGTGTGACAACTTGCCAGTAACTGGATTTCGTAGAAACTTTCGCTCTGTATTCCTGGTCAAATCCTTCACAATGTTTGTCAGTGTTACATGCCATAGTATTACATTTGACATGAAAGCGTCAGAAATGACAGTGCCTCTAAATACTGTGTTAGTCAATTATCTTCATTTTTTATTTTCATGTTTGGCTTGATGTGTGGTCATTGCTGTTTAGCTGTTGAAGCTTCCAAGTTGCGACCAAGAAAACAAAACAAAAGATAAGTCCGCACACATGTACAGAGGAGACATATATAAAGGAAACATCCATGTTATTATCATAGTTATCTTCACCATTGTTGAGTAAATAAAAGATAAGGGAGAATAAAGAACGGATAAAACAGTGCAAATGGAAAAAAATTTCTATGATGTGCTCTATTATCCGAACGTATCCAAAGCGCAAAGTCTAAACAACCACAATCTAGTTTTCATGAATATTTATGCACATCTTTCCATGCTGATGCCTGTTGTTGTTCTTTCTATAATGCATTACACAGTCCTCTGTAACATTCCCCGCATATAACAGATGGACATGATGATAAACTGTGTCCAAGATGATGAAATGCATAGACACGCAAAAGCTCCATCAGAGAAAGAGAGGTGGGGTGGGGTCAAAATGAAACCAAACGCTTGTAAGTTTCTGATGTCACTCTACTGGATGCTACTTCCTCATGCTGTTAACATTGCTCTTAGTCATGGTGAAAATGACAGTGGATGTAGATAATGATGGTGTTAATGGTATTGAAATGATGATGATTGCTGTGGCGGTGGTGGTGATATTGCTGCTGCTGCTGCTGCTGCTGCTGCTGCTGCCTATGCTGATTATGGGGGTAGTGACGATGGTGACGTTGATATTGACGGTGGATGTTGTTGGTGTAACTGTGGTAAAGATGAAGGATATACTGATGACGACGACGATGATGACGACGACGACGATAATGATGATGATGAGGAGGATGGTGATAGTTGTGGCGGTGGCCATGACAATGATAATGATGATGGTGAGAGAAGAGAGAGAGAGGTGGGGAACATAAACAGGGAAAGACAGATACAGAGAGAAACAGGTGGAGGGAGAGAGAGATGGAGAGAGAGAGAGAGACAGAGAGACAGAGACAGAGACAGAAAGACAGAGAGAGACAGAGAGAGAGACAGAGAGACAAAGAGAGACAGAGACAGACAGAGACATACGGAAACACAGACAGAAAAAGCCAGACGGACAGACAGATAGACGGGCAGGCAGACAGAAAGACAAACAAACAGACAGACAGACAGACAGACAGACAGACAGAGATATAGAGACAGAGACGTAGACAGAGAAAGAGAGAGAAAGAGAAAGATCTAGGGTGGAGAGAGAGAGAGAGAGAGAGAGAGAGAGAGAGAGAGAGAGAAACAGAGACAGAGACAGAGACAGACACAGACACAGATAGATAGACAGACAGACATACAAGCAGATAGACAGACATACCGAGATAAACAAACACATTGACATACAGAGAGATACAGAGACAGAGAGATACAGAGACAGACAGACCCACAGACTGACAGGAAGGACAGGCAGACAGACAGATTATCAGTCAAATAACTGTAAACGCTCCTTCAAGCCATAGAGGACACTCCCCTCTAAGTGCCCTAAGTGGTCCCCAAATCTCCTCAGCCTTCATTTAGATAGAGCTCGTTAGGGCTGTTGACGATTCCTTGAGTCTCTGCAGGGGAGGTCTGACAACGCGGATCTGTTTTTGTTTCTTTCTTTTCATTCCTGCTAGACTCTGTCTGATACCGCAACAATACATCAATGTATGTCTGTGTCTGTCAGACTCCGATGCTTTAACAATGAGCCAGTATATGTCTGTAAGTCTTCATCTGAGAACTTGAAAGAGACCTCCTACTGGTGTTAATGTGAGCCAGTCGTCTAGTAAAAAAAATGTTGTTTACATTATTCTTCTTCTTTTTGATGTTCTTGGTCTTCTTGTTCCTGGTGCTGTTGTGTGTGTGTGTTTTGTTGTTGTTGTTCTTTTTGTGATTTTTCACCTTCTTCTTCATCATTATTATCTTCTCTTCTTCTTCTTCTTCTTCTTCTTCTTCTTCTTCTTCTTCTTCTTCTTCTTCTTCTTCTTCTTCTTCTTCTTCTTCTTCTTCTTCTTCTTCTTCTTCTTCTTCTTCTTCTTCTTTTTTCTTCTTCTTTCTTTCTTTCTTTCTTCCTTTCTTTCTTTCCTTTCATTCTTTCCTGTTCTTCTTTTTTATTTGTTCCCTTTTCTTATTTTTGTTCTTCGTGTTGTTCTCCTTCTTTTTCTCCTTCTTTGTCTTCTTCTTCTTATTATTATTATCATCAGCATCAGCATCATCATCATCATCATCATCATCATCATCATCATCATCATCATCATCATCATCATCATCATCATCTTCTTCTTTCTTTCATTCTTTCTTTCTTTCTTCCTTTCTTTCTTTCCTTTCATTCTTTCCAGTTCTTCCAGTTCTAATAACCATTAGTTAATTGTACCTGACAAGCCTGGCTACAGTGTGAAACAGGTGTACTTTGTGTTGTTGCAATTACATAGAGTACTAAGGACCTGGGAGACTGTAGACCATCATGAACAACCTGTGGAGAAAAAGCTATTGATCCAACGATGCTAATAAACCTCGCTAGTATTGCCAGAACTATTTCAAGGAGCAAAGAAAAAAGAACATGGCCAAATCCCTTCTTCTCTTTCCTTCTTTTGCATAGAAGTTCATACATTAAACATTAAAACCATACGAAAAAAAATCTCAGTAATTATGCTTTAGACATCCAGTCGTTGCGATACAAAACATTCATATTGTTGAAAGAACGAGTGAGACTTCAGAAGTAAAACTTCATATTTTCGTTCAAAAAGACTATAAACTACAATTGAAACATTGGACAAAATAGTATTAAACACAACAGCTCAATATGTTTTTAACAGTTTACGACAAGATAGTAAATTCTCTACTAGGATACGGTAATTTCCCTTCTTTTGAGAAAATTGCTTGAGAGAGAGAGAGAGAGAGAGAGAGAGAGAGAGAGAGAGAGAGAGAGAGAGAGAAACAGACAGACAGACAGACAGACAGAGACAGACAGACAGACAGACATAGAGACACACACACAGAGACAAAAAGAGACAGTGAGAGACAGACAGAGAGTGACAGAGAGAAACAGAGACAAACAGAGTGATACAGAGAGAGACAGCTACAGAGAGACACAGAGAAACAGGGGCAGAGACAGAGAGAAAGGGGGGGGGGATAGATAAACAGATGAATAGACAGACAAGGTAAAATGAAGAAAACCAGAAAGAAAACAACTGGGATGCCCTTCCTACGTTAGAAATTGGAAGGGGAACATGGAATCATCACTTCCATTCCCTTCTCTTTTACGTCCACATCCTGCAATTGCCTTCCTTTTCTCTACCCCATTCCTCTGTCCCTTGACCTAACATAAATTGCCTCTCATGATCTCCTCCATGGACGTTAGCTGTCGTAAATTGCAATCAGAAAGCTGGGTCAGCCAGACAGGTGAGCAGCCATGCAGGAAAACAGCCAAACATGTAACCAGTTAAGCATGCAGGTCGGATTGGATCGGATTTTCGACGAACACTAGGGAAATCTTGCGGCTTTTCTCTTAAATTTTGTATGTTTGTTCTTTGTTGTCTTTGGACAGTTGCCATCTGGCCAAAAATGTCAGCCTATCTTGTTTTGTTATATCAAATACGCGTTCTGATTCTCTTTTTGTTTGTTTCTGGTTTATAGATATCTGTGATAACAATACAACGTTCTTGCATACCACTATTATCCAAATTCATTAATATTTACTGCACACTATACATAATCAGACGTTTTTGTTTGAACACAGAAAACACAAGCTTTTAGGCGAGCTGACCATATTCAAATATGTTGTTGGACAGATTGCGTATATGCTAGGCGTTTTCGTGTTTCTATTAGCAAGCCACTATGACTTGACTCACATAGAATCTTTAACATGCATATTTGATATTCTGCGTGCCTATTCACACAAAAGGTGTTTGGGCATTGGAAGGTCTGCATACATCATCACCATCATCATATGCCCTGCCGCATGGCGTTGGCTATCATGACCCTTCATATGAATCTATCTTTTGTCGCTGCAAGTACATCTCCCACACACTCTGTCCTCAGTCATGTTTACCTAAAAGGTGGACACAAATATCTACCCTTTACCCGCCAGGAGTAAATGTCTTCAGTTTCAGTTTCTCGAGATGAGGTCTCCTCTCTCGGAATGAATACCAGATGCACTAACGTCACAGGTGCCATGTGACGGTAATCATGACACAATCCTGAAGCCTATACATACACCCATGAGCTGGCCAGGTCTTGAGGATGTCTACAATGATTGAACCCAGAACCTTCAAGTTGGAAGTATGACGTTTATCCACTTGACTACTGTGACCCACGGTAAAATACCGTTCCCAATCGCTGTTGATTGCGATCGAAATGAGCTCCTTGGGAGGTCTACAGCCATTTTTCAGACAGACAGACACAAACGATTCCCGACGTATTGTTAAGGTTTCAGACAGTCTGGCAGACACAAACGAACACTGGCTTATTGTCAAGGCATCAGGCAGACTCCGGCAGAGTTCAAAGCCAGGAAAGAAAGGAATAAAAATAAAAGTATGTGAGTTGTCAGACCTCTCCTGGGGTGATTCAACTAATCGCCAAAAGTCCTAATGAGCTCTAACAGAGAGATGAGGGGATTTGCCTCGGTGCCATACCATGGAATTGTCCCCAGTAGACTAAAGACGCTTTTAGTGTCATTTGACTAAGCTCCTCCTTCCACTCCCTGTCTGTCTCTGTCTCTCTTGTATGTCTCTGTCTCTCTCCCTGTCTCTTCTTGTCGATGTTTCATTAGAATTCACGTTTATAATGACTTTGACGTTGCATATGTTATAGTTCATCTGTTTTCATCATAGCGTGAATTGACACGTCTCCCCATCTCCCCTGCGTTTTTTTTTCTTAATGCTTTCATTACTTATTTTTCCATCTGAATCTAAGTCTGTAATTTACCTCTTTTCAACAAGCTTTATATGTTATTGTACCTATGTACATATATGTATGTACATGTATGTATGTATGTATGTATGTATGTATGTATGTATGTATGTATGATGTATGTATGTATGTATGTATGTATGTATGTAAGTATGGATGTATGGATGTATGGATGTATGTATGTAAGTATGGATGTATGTATGTATGTATGTATGTATGTATGTATGTATATATGTATGTATGTATGTATGTATGTATGTATGTATGTATGTATGCATGTATGTATGTATGTATGTATGTATGTATGTAAGTATAGATGTATGGATGTATGTGTGTACGAGGGAGATTGTAAAAGTAATGCCTTTTTCTTTAAAACAATTACCGACACAGGAACATGTATCATACATCAAAATGAAGCTGGTCCTCTGGGATCACATCCCTAATTTTCAACATAGTCACCGTTTCTCTCAATAGCAATGTTCCACCTTTGAATGAGGGCATGTATCCCTGCCTCGTAAAATTCTGTTGACTGTGCTCGGAGCTACGTCTTCACTGCAGTTTTCACTTCCTCGTCACTGGCATAATGTTTGCCTCTCAAACCCTCTTTCATGGGGCCGAAGAGATTAGAGTCTGAAAGTGCTAAGTCTGGTGAGTATGGAGGATGCGGTAAAGTTGTCCACCCGGATGAGGCGATTGTCTCCCTTGTCCAGATGCTTGTGTGTGGTCGAGCATTGTCATGTAGAAGGAGGACATTATCGATTTGCAAGTTGGGTCTCTCTCGTCGGATTCTTGCTTTGAGCCTCGTCAGGGTCTTAATGTATGCCTCAGAGTTTACTGTTTCTCCTCTTGGCAAGAAATCAACCAGAATGACACCTTGAGCATCCCAAAAGACAGTCGCCATGATTTTTCCAGCTGACTTTTCTGTCTTGAACTTTTTCGGTTTCGGTGACGTTGGGTGGCACTATTTCACTGACTGCCTCTTTGATTCCGGTTCATAATGGTGAATCCATGTTTCATCACCGGTAACGAGCCTTCCAAAGAAGGTGTTGCTTTTTTGACTTTGTTCAAGAAGTTCAGTGCAGGCGTTGACCCTGTCAGTCTTGCGCTCGGTAGTCAGCTCTCTAGGCACCCAAAGGGCACACAATTTTGAAAACCCAAGTGATTCAACAATGTTATAAGCACTTCCATGGCTCACTTCAAGGTTTTCTGCCAACTCCTCAAGAGTTATGCGCCTATAGTACATAACACGTAAAAATGCACCGAGATATGACACGTATTACATTGACACACACTACACAGCACATAAAACGCACAGAGATATGACACATACTACATGTGACACATAGTACATAGCAACTAAAACGCACAGAGATATGACACATTACATATGACACATAGTACATACCACACACATTACATAGCACTTAAAATGCACAGAGATACGACACATATTACATATGACACATTACACATAACATGGAAAAATGCACAGATATGGCACATATTGTATATGACATGTAGTACATATCACATAAAAATGTACAGGCATGACACATAGTACATAGCGCTTAAAAAATGCACAGAGATAAAATACATATGACATATGACACATAATACATACTACGTAAAACTGCACGGACATGACACATACTACACATACCAATGCATGCACACTGGTACAAACAAGCATAATTCCATATACAGTAGACGAAAACAGACAACACGATAAAATGAAGATTATTCTTGGCTTTTCGAATGTACTGCCTTCAGGATGGCACAAAGCCAACCTATGGAAATTCAATTTCTGTCTTTTAGAAACGAAAAAAAAAAGGTCTGGAAATTCAAGTCTTGTCTTTCATAAACTTGGGAATAGTATACATGTCTGGAAGAGAACCAAGAACTTTGGTGAAATGACATGTCTGAATTTCCCAGGAGAGCAGTCGGATTGGGTGGGCAAGTCTTGGGGAAAAAAAGTTGTGACATCAGCTCGCTTTAGCCA
>JAPXFY010000012.1:71191322-71193822 GCA_030674185.1 Monoplex corrugatus
GACTTCAAGTGGAATCAATATTCTGTGGTTACAACAATGTATGGGCGATGTGGAAACACCTGATGAGCTCTATATGCTGAGCTGAAAAAAAAAGAAAAATATAACAAGGCCAAAATCATGGTGTTGTCAGTGGGATGTAGTATAATCCACACGAGTGCTTTATTATATTTCGTTTTGTGTTTAAATATTGACTGCAGAGCTTTCATTTGGACATGAAAAAGAGATGATCTTGCATTGTTGTAATACTTTTGTTTCGACATTTTTTCTATCACTTTTTTCAGAATTTTTTTCTCTAGCGCTATTCTCCAAATTCATTTGGACACACGGAGCACAACACATAATCAAACGTTTTAGTGGATCACAGAAATCTCACGTTATTAAACAAGCTGACAATATTCCAGTCAGCATCTTTGGTGGGAGTGAATGCTTGGGGTTTTGATATTTCCATAAGCCGATCACTTACAAGGAAAAGGAGTCTCATAAATATTCACTTATGGTAACAAGTCTGTCGGTCTGTCTGAGAATGAAAGCAACTTGAAAATAAACTTGGACTATCACTGAATGAATATTTATGAAATCTAGGTACTCTGCGTAACATTTGTACGCAATCAGTGTTGTACAGTTTTAAGGTTTCAATAGACATAACGTTTTTGGAGATGCAATGACAAAAAAACATGACATGACATACTTAACTTTTTTTTATCAGCAACAATTCTTTTGGAGGGTTGATTTCAACAACCTTTGGCCACATGATGTTATGAGACAAATGTGAAACTGGGATTTTAGGATAACATCTGATGAAAAACAAACAAACAAATAAAAATTCCACCAGACTTTCAGCGATTCATTCATTCATTCATTCATTCATTCATTCATTCATCATTCATTCATTCATTCATTCATTCATTCATTCATTCATTCATTCATTCATTCATCCATTCATTAATTCATCCATTCATTCATTCATTCATTCGTTCACATATTCATTCATCGTCATCATCATCATCAGAAGCAGCATTTTCATCTTGCCTTTGTTTTAATGTTCTTGTTCTTCTTGTTCTTCTTGTTCTTGTTCTTCGTCTTCTCCTTCTTCTTCTTGTTCTTGTTCTTGTTCTTCGTCTTCTTCTTCTTCTTTTTCTTCTTCTTGTTCTTCTTGTTCTTCTTCTTGTTCTTCTTGTTCTTCTTGTTCTTCTTCTTGTTCTTCTTTTCTTCTTCTTCTTCTTCTTCTTCTTCTTCTTCTTCTTCTTCTTCTTCTTCTTCTTCTTCTTCTTCTTCTTCTTCTTCTTCCTGTGAGATACTTTTCCGTCTTCTTTATAATTTCGTTTTTATTCTTTTTCTTTGACTTTATTGCCTGTCTTTCTTCCTTCCTTTTACTTTCCTTTTCTTTCTTTCTTTTTTGCTTCTTTTATCTGTTGGTATACTTATTCATATCTCTCTTTCTGTCTTTTTCGTTTTATCTGTCTGTCTGTCTGTCTGTCTGTCTCAATTCTTTTTATAAGAAATCTAAATCATGATTACAAAAATGAAGAAATGAACGAATAGATGAATAGACAGACAGACAGACAGACAGACAGATAGATAGATAGATAGATAGATAGATAGATAGATAGATAGATAGATAAATAAATAATAAGAGAGTAACAAATGAATGACAAAATAGAAAACAAATCTCACACACACACACACACACACACACACACACACACACACACACACACACACACACACACACACACACACATATATATATATATATACATATATATATATATATACATAGTATGTGTATAATATATTCATATATAATATACATACACGCACATACAAATGATTAATAGATAAACAAATAAATGAATAAATACATAAATTAATCAAACATCAAATCAAATAAATAGATATAATAATGTTATGAATACATGACACTGCAGGAAAAAAAGACCCTAAAATTTCGATATACCAGCACAGATGACAAGAGAAGAGTAAGCGAAACGCTACCAAATCTAAAACAATCTAGAAATCAATCAGCTATGTCCAGAGGACATACATCTATTTTCCCCTTCACCTTGTGGGGATCACAATGAGCACGCACTAAAAGAAAGGAGACATAACAAAGGGAGGCAATTTAGATTGGCGGTAATAATGGAAGGAGAAGTCTGTCGGCTAGTTTGAAAAGGATTGTGTGTGTGTGTGTGTGTGTGTGTGTGTGTGTGTGTGTGTGTGTGTGTGTGTGTGTGTGTGTGTGTGTGTGTGTGTGTGTCTCTCTCTCTCTCTCTCTCTCTCTTTCTCTCTGTGTGCGCGTGCGCACGTTATTTTGATTTTCTTTTCTTTTTATTTCTTTTTTGTTGTCTCCGCCCTCTTTTCTTACTCTTTTATTGTTTATAACCCCGCCCCCTCACTCTCTGTGTGTGCGTGCGAGCGTGTGTGTGTATACGTGCGTGCGTGCGTGTGTGCATGTGTGTGTGTGTGTGACTGTGTGTATGTATGTTGTATGTATGCGTGC
>JAPXFY010000012.1:71203822-71208822 GCA_030674185.1 Monoplex corrugatus
CGAGACAGTCTTCAAAGAAGCAAACATAAAAAAAAGAACATACCAATGAAGACAATTAGGAAAAGGCAAGCAACATTCATGGAATTTTTTTGAGGCAAGAAAAACTTGAGCACCTAATCACAACGGGAAAGCTAGAATAAAAAAGAGCATCAGGTAGAAAACATTTAGACAGTTTTTTTCAGAATGGACGGGGACAGAAAGGGTGGGATATATGCTTGCAGCGACAAAAGACAATTTGGTATGGCGGACCATGATCACCAATGCCATGCAGCATCGCACATGATGATGATGATGATGGTAAACATTGTCTTTAGTCAGTTGAAGTTTCTTTTTTATGCTGATTCAAGGTCACAACTGATGTCGAGAGGCACAAGATCTTAATTTTGCAAATAATAATAATAATGAAAATGATAATAATAACAATCATAACAACAACAACAACAATAACAGCAAGAATAATAATAATAATAACAACAATAATAATAACAATGATAATAACGACAATAATAATGATAATAATAATGATAATAATAATAATAATAATAAATACATACATAAATGATCAATTGCCAACTAACTGACTAACTAACTAATTAACTAAGTAATTAAATGTATGAATGAATAGATAAACAAATAAGTTCATGTATAAAAGAAAGACTCTTAGAATGGCTTGACTCTGTTGCTTGTCTTTATTTCTATTTATTTATCTATTTCTTGTTTCCTTTTTCTATTTTGTCTGTCACACACACACACACACACACACACACACACACACACACACACACACACACACACACACACACACACACACCACACACACACACACACACATACACAAACTCTCTCTTTCTCTCTCTCTCTCCACACACACCACACACCACACACACACACACACACACACACACACACACACACACACATTTCTCTTTCTCACACACACAAACACACACACAAACACACACAGACACAAACACACACAAACACACACAGACACAAACACACACACACACACATCACACACACACACACACATACACATCACACACACACACACACACACACACACACACACACACACACACACACACACATATTTACACTAACTTTCTTTCAAATGAGATTTTGTGATGAGCCTACGCTTTTTCGTAGAGCCCCAAGGTTACGAAGACGTAATCGTATGAGAAATAAAAATCGATAAATCAAATACAGTGAAAAAAGAGAGAGTGTAGGGAAAAAAAACTATAAAAAAAAAAAAGAAAAGAAAATTTGTAGTCTGAAAATTCCTTCAACTCTTCCCAGGAGCAATGTGCCCATCCTTTCTTAATTACTCATCGGGATCTTGGCTAATATATCTCCCCTCGTCAAATGATGATGCTGGTTGGGTTGTTTAGAGTTTAGAGTTAAGCGTGTTCAGCTTATTTCAGAGGGATTTATTGCATTCGGACATTTCCATATCAGCTCAACTCGCCATTTACCACCTGTTATCTAGCAGACTTCAGGCTTGCTCATAATATATCGTGCGCTGGAAAGATCTTGAAATATGAAGGGGACAAAAGGAAAACAGGGCCTATGAAGCACCACGCTGACACCACTAGAATGAATTGTTATTGTTATTGTTGTTTGAAGCCCAGCCGACTGCGTAGAGCCATATCAGGGCTATAACCGCTTCAAAACATAACAATACTTTAATGGGAAAAAAAGGAAAAGAAAATTAAGTACACATATCAATGCATTCGTGCACATAATCTAAGGACATACCCCTGGCGTTGACCACTCCGTCCAATTCATTGTACAGGGGATTTAAAAAACACACCTAAATACAAACTTAAGCATACCTAAGGACACCAAAAACATATATAAAAACGGGCATAAATTACCTAAAATTGCTTCTGCATATCTCACCTCCCTAGAACCAAAAAAAATGCACCTAATACACGTACCCAATTATCAATCCTAAGAAAAAGTATGTAAGACTTTATTGAACACATACAGGTGAAACGAGAATGAATTGAGCCTTAAGATGGACAGCAAAAAGGCCAGCTATTACGTTATGGGCTGGAATTGAACTCGACACATCATAAATTGAATATCCGACTAGAACAGTCAGCCAGCCCGCTATACACCGTGGTGAGCCTGAAGTTCAAATCCACGACCTTTATGTTTACAGCAACAGCATAATTTATACAGAATCTATGAAGAAACATGTTTGTTTGTTTCGATAGGACTCGGGATTGTTTTCCTTTTCTTTCTATTTTCTTTTCTTTCTTTCTTTCTTTTCTCTGTCGATTTTTTGTTTCGTCTTTCTGTCTCTTCTTTTCTTTCTTTCTTTCTTTCTTTCTTTTTTTTTTTTCTCTTTCTTTCTTTCTTTCTTTCTTTCCTTCTTTCCTTCTTTCCTTCTTTCTTTCTTTTTTCTTTTCTCTCTTTTCGGTGTAAATATCTTTGCAATACTCAGGGTTATGCAAACGCCCAAAGCTGTCAAAAACTTAATTGCTTTATGCTTTTGTTTTGGTTTATTTTGTTCCTGGACTGCAATTTCCACGTGAATTCAAATATACGAATGGGCTTTTACGTGTATAGTTATTTTTTACCCCGCAATTCAGTGGCGTGCATGTTGGATGTTTTTGTGTTTCTATGAGCCGCCAAACACTGACATGATTTACAGGGTATTTTAAAATGCGTGTTTAGTGTTCTGAGTGCGTATGCACGATAGAGCGTAAAAAGAATCCTTTACAGTCTATGGTATACACACATCGGGGGTCAGGCACTACCAGGTCTGCACTTACGATCACCTGGGAAATCGGAAAAGTCTCCAACCTTTGCCCACCAGACGGTCTAAGTATCCCTTCAATTGAAACTGCACCACACAGCTATCATTTATTGGGAATATGTATTGTGTGTTTCATGAGGGGAAGAGGGGACAGATGTGGAAAAAAGTAAGTATGATAGACATAAACGTTCCACAGGGTGTTTTTTCTTCTCATTTCCATGATATACGCAGTTCATTTGTTTCAATGCGTTTGCTTTTTTTCTTCTTCTTACAAATGGACAATTTCAATGCAGTGGTCGTAGTGATCGAAGTGGTGGTAGGATATATGTCGATGATATAAATTCATGACAAAAACATTTTTAATACAAAAAGCTTCATCCAGTTGTCATATGAAGATAAAACTGTATAAAAGAAGACAGAGTTATTGTTTCGACATTGTGGGTTTTCAAAGAGCCATTACACAACTGCAAAATGATATATAGCACCAAAAATAACCATGATTTGTTGTCATGCAGCGGCATTTTATAAACACATTTGGATTCACGACGCATTAGTCATAATCAGTCATTTTAGTGGGTGGAGAACGGAGCACTCAAGCTGTTAGGCGAGATGACCACATTCCACTATGTTATTTCACAGTCTGCATCTTTGGCGTGCATGCTGTTTTCATGTTTCTATAAGCCAGTCTCTGACATGGCTTACAACATACGTATCGTGCATACTTGGTATTCGGCGTGTGTGAACGTACAAAGAGAATTTAATTTCAGGCATATCTGCACATATGTTGACCTGGGAGAACGAACAATTCTCCATCCTTTATCCACCACGCTCAGATACCTAGGTGGATTAAACATACGACCTTAAATTGAAAGTCCAAAGTCTACCACTTGACTACCGCACATAAACCCCATGAGCTTACAAAGTCCTAAGGTCTCATCTACCCTGCAATTTATATACATAGGACCAACAAAACTTTAACAGATAAATCTGTATTCAACATAAGGATTGGAGCACTCCTTAGAATTCAGTAGGTGGGTGGGTGGGTGGGGGCACCCCTGTTTCATTCCATGAAGGAAACCTGGGATTCTCGCGTCCGAGAAAACGCTTAAACAACACCATGGGCCAAACAATCCACTTTCCCAGTGAGACAGTAAAACTGGGTGGGCAAGTGTTGGTGAACGTTGTGACCTCAGTTAGCTTCATCTAACCCCTGCCATAAATTCACGGTCCCTGGCTATTTCTTTAGACGAGTGAATGTCACTGGTCCCATACTGCACCCCCTCACAGCAGAATTGAGATCGATGGGCACAGATATGTGGACCTGATAGCACACGTCTAAGACGTCTGTTGCAGAAACTCTCTCTCTCTTTTTCACTCTCTCTTTCTCTCTCTCTCTTTCTCTCTCTCTTTCTCTGTCGCTCTGTCTGTGTCTCTCTGACTGTGTCTCTGTCTGTCTGTTTCTCTTTCTTTTTTTCTCTCTGTCTTTTTATCTCTCTGTCTCTGTCTGTCTGACTCCCTTCTTCTTTCTTTCTTTCTTTCCTTCTTCCTGTCTCTGTCTCTTCGTCTCTGTGTGTCTGTGTGTGTGAGTGCACGTGTGCATGTGTGTGTGTTCGTTATGTGTGTTGTGTGTGTGTGTGTGTGTGTGTGTGTGTGTGTGTGTGTTTCCCGCTAGTCAAGGTGATTCCCTTTAACGATAAAACACCGGTTTCTTATTCGTTTTACTAAGCGAAGTTTTCGCGACGTACGCAAGGTAGTAGCGTTTCTTTTTTCCACCTGGCGGCAAGCGTGATTAGGTATTCATTTGGTAAGACTACGTAGCACCGAGAGGATCCTGCTGGCGAGGTAAAGATGGCAGTAGAACAAATCGCCTTTGTGATGACGACTCTGTCTTCCATAGTGTAAAAAACGTGTTGTACATTGGCTGAAATCTACTTCCGCTTTACATTTAAGTCACCATACACATGGCACCTGTGACGTTAGTGCATATGAAATTCGTTCCGAGCACGGAGACGTCGTCTTGAGAAACTGAAACTGAAATCTAAGTTATAGCACGTTTTTTTTTTCTTGTCTTCGATAGTCGTTTTCTTGCCACTTGTGCCCGAGCGTGCTAGCGTGTGAGAATTAAGCCTCTGTACATGTACTACCAATAGATTTCTAATATCCTGATTTTTTACCTTAAAAATTAAAATCGGCATTCATTGTGTCTTTTCCTAAAATGGCAAATTAGTGATGG
>JAPXFY010000012.1:71213822-71221322 GCA_030674185.1 Monoplex corrugatus
GTTCAGTCAGTCTTTCTGATGACTACCGGCATATGTATGCTGACTACGAGTTACTCTCTTGAAGAATTTGAAACGAAACTTCCTCACCCATTTTAGCATAAACTCTGCTACGATACGTTTTGGTAAGTTTAGTACTTGCTTTGCATAATCGTAGCTCTGGCTTTGTTGAAACTTCGTGTTGATGTTCTATGGTAATACAAAACGTTTTGTTGAAACATAGTGCTTCACGGATTATTCTGAAGCAGATTCTGTTATCTGGGCGGAATGTCAGTCGGTTCTTCTTCTTCTTCTTTTTTCTTCTTCTTCTTTTTTCTTCTTCTTCTTTTCTTCTTTTTCTTCTTGTTCTTGTTTTTGTTGTTCTTCTTCTTGTTCTTGTTGTTTGTTGTTGTTGTTCTTCTTCTTCTTCTACTTCCTTTTCTTGTTCTTGTTCTTGTTCTTGTTTTTGTTTTTGTTCTTGTTCTTTTTCTTCTTGTTCTTCTTGTTCTTCTTCTTCTTCTTGTTCTTCTTGTTCTTGTTCTTGCTCTTATTCTTTTTCTCTTCTTCTTCTTCTTTTTCTTTTTTCTTCTTTCATTCGTTGTCTATACGGTCAGTCCACGTTAGATGATGAATGTGACCAATTCTTTTCTCTAATTACTACTAACTGGCTCCCCCACTGAGGTGCAGGGTCTGGCCCTGATCCATTCTGAAGGGACCTCAATAGGCGAATGTCATTCTTCTCTGGTATAGATGAAGGAAGGAATCTTTTATTCAATATCTGTTCACAATAGTGATTTTAGACACACACACACACACACACACACACACACACACACACACACACACACACACACACACACACACACACAGAAAAAAGAAAGAAAGATAAATAGAAACGAAGAAAATAAGAAGGGGTGATGGGGAGGGGGGGGGGGAGTTTGAATGTCAGAATGAGAACAATTACAATTAATTATTCAGAACAATGAATTAACCGTGTCAAATAATGACATAACAATTCATTAAATCTGCCAACAGGGGATTTAAGAATCAGCTGGACTACCCAATTAATATAATTATTTTTGTTGTAAAGGATATCTCTGGGGTTAGTACATGAAAAATCGAGATTGTTATTTCTATATGTCGTACGTAAGATAGGACAATAGATAATTATAGATGACATTTGCATTATACTGCAAGGTACCATAGCTTGTGTATAGGCGTTTTCAGGCCTGGCAGCTCTGACCTCAGCCCCAGCACAGGTCAGTAAAAGAGCTGACGTGATCATAGATTTTCCAAATGCTTTCAGATTTGGGTCATTTGCACCCAGATGTCTTGTAAAGTCCCATGTCATTTTCTCCACCCTCCTTCTTCTTCCTTTGCACAAAACTGCCATTACGTAAATCATTGGTGGTTCACGTCGCAGAGAAAATTGGGTGTTCTAGAAATATTGCTGGAAATGTGTAGGTGATGGTGGTGTGTGTGGTGGTGTGTGTGTGTGTAGGGTGGTGTTAGAGTCGTGTGTGTGTGGGGGTGGTGGGGTGGTGTGTGTGTAGGGTGGTGGTGGGGTGTGTGTTTTGTGTGTGTGTGTTGTGTGTGTGTGTGTGTGTAGGGTGGTGGTGGGGTGGGGTGTGCGAGTTTGCGTTTGTGTGTGTGTGTGTGTTGGGTGGTGTTGGGGTGGTGGTGGTGGTGGTGGTGGTGGTGGTGTGTGTGTGTGTGTGTGTGTGTGTGTGTGTGTGTGTAGGGTGGTGGTGGGGTGATGTATTTGTGTGTGTGTTTGTGTGTGTGTGTGTGTTTGTGTGTGTGTAGGGCAGTGGTCCGGTGGTGTGTGTGTATGTATTTGTGTGTGTGTTTTGTGTGTGTGTGTGTGTGTGTTGTTTGTGTGTGTGTGTGTATGTTTGCGTATGTGTGTGTGTGTGTGTGTGTGTGTGTGTGTGTGTGTGTGTGTGTGTGTGTGTGTGTGCGCGCGCGCGCACTTGCGTTATCCTACACCTTATGTTGAACTTTTGAATAAACTAATTGTTTTTTTGTTTGCTTTTAGTTTGTTATTGGTTTTTTTTTTACAAAAATTAGTCAGAGAAAAAGAGAGTGAGAGGGAAAGAAGACAGACAGAGAGAGAAGAGAGAGAGAGAGAGAGAGAGAGAGAGACAGACAGAGACAGACAAAAAGAGAGAGAGAGAGGGAGAGAGAGAGAGACAGACAGACAGACAGAAAGAGAGAGAGAGAGAGGGAGAGAGAGAGAGACAGACAGACAGACAGAAAGAAAGAGAGAGAGAGAGAGAGAGGAGAGAGAGAGAGAGAGAGAGAGAGAGAGAGACTCATGTCAATTATCAGATTAAACACACACACACACACACACACACACACACATACACACACACAAGTACACACACACACACACACACACACTACACACACACATACACATACACACATACACACACACACACAAGTACAATCACACACACACACATACACACACACACACATACACACACACACGCACACACACACACACAAGTCACACACACACACACACACACAAGTACACACACGCACACACAATGCCCTGAAATCAATGCTATTATATTCTCTTGTGTTTTAGCAAGGGTTCTTTCCCTTTTGACCCCAAAATGGCCATGCCCATTTACAAGACCCTCACGGAAAAGAACTAAAAATTCAATCTGCAGACATACAGCCACCAGACATTGAGCCGAATCATTTTTTTCTCTTCCCTAATCCCCTGCTTCTCTCTTTTTTGTATCAGGGAAAGATTGAAGAAAAAAGAAACAGTTAAATACTGGCCAGATTATCTATGTGCGTGCCCAATGAAAGCCAGGCCTGTGATATTTCAAAAGCGCCCTGAGGGTTTGTATTGATTCTTATGACGTGCTGCGGCGACTGCAATCTCTGGCCCATACTTTCCCTTTCCATAGGCTACACTCATGTTCTTTGTCTTTCTGTTTGTTCGTTCCATGATTAGTCTTCAGGCCTGCGTATTTATCAGTCTGTCTGTTTGCTTAGGCACAAAATCTGATATCAGAGATGATTTTTGTTTGTTTGTTTGTTTGTTTATTTTCTGTCTGTCACGTTTCTCTAGTCACAGTAATGACCACAGAAGCTGGAAACTTTCTGGCAATGCCAAGCTGCTGATGACGATGGGGATGATTATTATCATGCTATAGAGTTCTACAGAGGATTGAGACTGCGTGGCAGGGCTGTGGTGTAAGCTAACAATCATAGAACAATCCTGGCGTTGACCAGGCCCCAAGAGATTCGGGCACCTGTGGTGTTGGTGAGAAAATTTGAACAACAACCTCAACGATGCATCGGTGAAGTGGATGAGACTCGACTCGACTGTAGTCTTTTCCAGTTTTCCAAATGAGCTCATAGTATACTCAACTTTGGGTAGTAGTCGGTTAAAATTGAAAAATTTCACACACTGACTAGACTTTTGGGATTCGAACGTACAACCCTACAGTCAGTAGACTGTTGTCAAAGGGTTTGTTCAGAGTTTGTTCAGGACAGATTCAATGCAATTGCACAATTCCATTTGCACTCCACCAAAACCTATTAGTAATGATCTGCGTAAATCCCTATGAGCAGGCAAGGCCCTGAAACTGGGAGGAATAGTGGTGAAGAGTAGGCCTAGTCGAATCTAGGTCAATCTGTAAGCCTATACTTCAATGTGTGCCTGTGGCTCGCCACAGGATGGGTGAGGGTAGTGTGGAGAGGGGAAGGGGAAAGACAGATGCGCGCTGTTAAATTAATTAGCTGGCAGGGCAGAACCAACAGTTAGTGGCCAGCTAAGGTGGCTTGGATATGGGCGCCTTGGCGTGAGAGTGTGTGTGTGTTGTGTGCGTGTGTTTCTTCGATTTCGTGGATGACTGACGAATTTGTCTTTTTTGATGTTGAATATTGTAATTGTTGTGAGGCGTGAGTGTGATTGTATGCATAGCCAAAACATTTTCCTTGTGTCTGTGCACTGGGCTGAAATAAGATCTTGTTCTTGTTCTTGTTCTCTTAAGGGAAAAGGGATATATAAAACGTTAAAAGGTCATCACCAAAATGATTGCAGCTTTAGCATTGGCATCAGACAAGCCTAGTCTGTGTGTCGCAGTGTGGGATTGAATTCGAGACATCGAGTCTGTCGATAGATCTAAAAAAACAACAACATGACTGTCTTATCCAAAGTAAATATGGCTGTCTATCTGTTCTGGTTAATGCTGTGGATCACTAGCACTGCCAGCTGATTGTACATGTACACTGATACAATTATTAAGCCAGAACTGAAATGATGTGATTAGGATATTTGTCTTTTTTCTTGTCTCCCCCCTGATGGGTATACACACACACACACACACACACACACACACACACACACACACACACACACACACACACACATACACACACACACACACACACACACACATACACACTATATAACCTTGGCCCTGTTCTTTTTCACTCTTTACACCTCCCCCCTGTCCACCATCATCAATCCCACTCTATAAAACACCACTTCTGTGCTGATGACACCCAACTTCTAGACAGTGACACACCAGACAATATACAGCGCCTCTTGACTCGCACCACTGAGTGTTACTCAGACATTAAGAACTGGATGACGTTCAACAAACTTCAGCTTAACGATGACAAGACAGAAGCTATCCTCATTGGCACCCGTCAGAAACTTTCTCAGCTGCCTCCTCTTTCTCTCCCATTATGTAACACTTCAGTCCCAATTTCTGATTCAGCTAAAAACCTTGGTGTCTGCATTGACTCTACCCTCTCCATGAACAACTTTGTTTCTCAAACTGCCAGATCTTGCTACTATCACCTCCATTGTATAAGCCTGATCAGGACGTATCTCTCTGTCGAAACAACTGCAAAATTCGTTCTCTCCTTCATAATGTCTCGCATTGACTATTGCAATTCACTCCTGTCTGGTCTTCCTGCCTCCACCATTCACATCCTGCAGCGCATTCAAAACAATGCTGCACGCCTTGTACTCAAAAAGAAAAAAGCTGACCACACATCTCCTCTCCTGGCACAACTTCACTGGCTCCCTGTATCAAAGCGCATACAGTACAAACTAGACACCATGTGCTACAAAAGCCTCAATAACGCAGCCCCCGATTACCTGTCAAGCCTACTTGAGATCTATGTTCCCTCACGTACCCTCCGCTCTGCCTCCGATCCTCTGACTTTTCACTTTCCACGAGCCTTCTCTGTTTTCTGGTCCACTTTCCTGTAACAAACTTCCTCTCTCAGTCCGTCAGCAACCTACTTTTGTCTCCTTCAAGTCCGCTCTCAAAACGATGCTCTCAAAAGATTATTTCACCTTTTCTCCTCTGCATAAAATCCTGACCTCACTCAATCCCCTCTGCAGCCTGTCTCCACTCGGAGGGGAATCACATTGTAATATATAATTGTATATAATATGCTCTCTATAATTTTCCATTGCTTTTATTCTTTCTCCCCATTATAGCCGTGTGCGTGTGCGTGTGCGTGTGCGTGTGTGTGTGTGTGTGCGTGCGTGCGTGCGTGCGTGCGTGCGTGCGTACGTGCGTGTGTGTGCGTGCGTGCGTGTGTGTCTGTTTTAGCGCTTAGATTTGATTTTATCAAGATTTTGCGCTATATAAAATATTGTATATTATTATTAATATTATTATTATATATAAGTATAGAAAGAGAAAGAGAGAGACAGAGACAGAGAGAGAAAAAGAAAGAGAGGGAGAGACAGACAGACAAAGAGAGAGAGAGAGAGAAACAGATAGACAGACAGACAGAGAGACAGAGAGAGAATAAAGTTTCATCTTGAGAAATTGAAACTAAAACTGAAACAGACAGAACTGAAGGGATTCAAACTCACAACCTACCAGCTTAGTCCGTTGCACACTAATTAATGCACCACACTGATTGGTTTCATAAAGAAGACAGGATGAGAAGGAAATTTCATGGCTAAGAATAACTGGGGAAAACAAATGAAATGGATGAATTTCATATAGGAACAATACGAGCATGTATTTTGTTTTTCTTTGATGTTGTTTTACCTTGTTTTGTTGCTTGCATGTGATATATGTGATCTTGGCAGAATCGCAGAATCAGTTACAGGGAGAAGATGGAATTTGTCAGATTTATGTCATGATTCATGTGTGTCCTGTGGTCTAATGCAGCTCTGTCAAATGTTTTGGATGGAAACATTTGTGGGGGGGGGGGGGGGGGGCAGCTCTGGCATGCATTAGTTTAGTTGAGTTTAGTTCTGTGTGAGTGTGTTTGTGTTGTGTTGTGTTGTGTTGTGTTGTGTGTGTGTGTGTGTGTGTGTGTGTGTGTGTGAGTGTGGTGTGTGTTGTGTGTGTGTGTGTGTGAGTGTGTGTGTGTGTGTGTGTGTGTTTGTGTGTGTATGAGTGTGTGTGTGTGTGTGTGTGTCTGTCTGTCTGTCTGCCTCTGTTCTGTTGATTGGCTGGTATGTGGTTAGGAATGTGAATAGGATATTTGTCCTTTTTCATCTCTTGCTAATGGAGAGATAGAGAGAGAGAGGAGGGAGAGGGAGGGAGAGAGAAACAGAGAGGGGGAAAGATAAAGAAAGAAAGAGGGAGAGAGAAATAAAGACAGGGAGAGAGAAAGAGAGAGAGAGAGAGGGGGAGAGAGAGGGGGAGACAGACAGGCAGACAGACAGACAGACAGACAGGCAGACATACAGACAGACAGACAGACAGTCAGACAGACAGAAAGAGCTGGCGAAAGAAGGGAAGGAACGGCAATACAGAGGTATTAACTCGTAATGTATAATGCTAAACAAGATTATTTCCCTCGTGTCCTAATTTTTTTCTAATCAAATTGTTTTGTTTTAAAACCGAAAATAGTAAACAAGATTACGTGTGTTTTGATCATCGTGTTTGGCTCATTCTGCCCATTCCTCCCCTAATTTTATCTTTCAGTTTCTGTAATGACCAGAGAAATGCATTCTAACGTCAGAGACTCTTGGTCGCTCTTTCTGTCTCTCTGTTCTGTTTTTTTTTTTTCATAATGTACTGAGTTTTACCACTCACCATGGCGCCGTGGTTATCGCTACGGATTAACAATTGAGTGTTTTGGATTCGAATCCAATCCGTCCTGTAAAAATCCATGTAGGATTTTTGGGCCTCACCCGGCTCCTTCCCAGAGCTGAAAGTGTTATGGGCTCATTGGGAACTCTGGGACCACACAGTCGAGACTTATCCACACCACAGACGCGTGCCCTTATGGCCGTTGCTCAGATTTCTTTGTCAATACCGCATGTGTCTATATCTCTCGAGCCTGGTTGATGGCAGTATATATTATGAAAGGAAAGGTAGAGCACAACCTTGTCACACAGTCTCAATCCAGAATGGAACTCCATAGCATCATGTTAATCATCCCCATGGTCACGCAGCTTCATAGAACCATGCAAAAACAATGTCTTCAACACAACGGCTAAAGAAGTGGCATGGCGATTGAGGCAAATAGAAAAAAAATCCACTGACTTTTTTCCCTATTTCA
>JAPXFY010000012.1:71226322-71228822 GCA_030674185.1 Monoplex corrugatus
TGCAGAAAAAGAGTAAAATGAAAGCCAACACAGTTCAACAGTTCACACATCAATCCCATGGGATGAGTGATGAAGGACATAGGCTATTTAGAAAATGGAAAACTTGTTGCAGTTTTGATCGATAAACTTTTTTTTTCCAAAACTTCAAAATTAAGTTTCCCAAACTAACGGCTTGAAGAATGGCAAAAACCAGACATCCTTTATAAATTCAAGTCCTCTCGCTTCCGTACCAATCTAGAAATGGTCTACATATGTGACAGTCAGCCTCGTAAGTAACTGAGAGCTTTAGTGAAATGACAAGTCTGAAATTCCCAGGACAGCAGTGAAATTGTGCATCAAGTCTTGGCAAGAGTTCTGAGATCAGTGTGGTTTTTTTTCCTTAATCCAGCCTCAGTCATAAAATCGACAGTCTGTAGATTTTGTCTGTAACAAAAGAGCAGTGTTGATATTTTTTGTAATGTTGATTTTGGGTGTGGGGATATCGGATCTGGAAGTAGGAGTCTGGTAAAAGAGAGACCAAGCAAGAGAGAGAGAGAGAGAGAGAGAGAGAGAGAGAGAGAGAGAGAGAGAGAGAGAGAGAGAGAGAGAGAGAGAGGAGAGAGAGAGAGAGAGAGAGAGAAAGAGAGAGAGAGAGAGAATGCGAAATGGTTTATTGTGTTAGGCTTTTAGCCCATTCACAAGGGTACATAGGGATAGTGAAGGGTACGATGGGGGGCAGGGCTTCGCGACATGGCAACCAGATCACGGCATTACGATATATACAGTTCATGTACATTATCACTGACTTTTTACAGTCCATCGGACATGAATGATAAAAATAATTCATGGCAGGGATAATGAATTTTCACAACCGTCATACCTCATGTAATGTCACTGCCACTTTCATGATGGATCCGGACATTTCCCTTTGTCGACAGAGTCTGTACCAAGGTTCACCCCTCTACCTTCATGGCAAATCCAGGGGCGTCCTTCCGTCTTCCTTTCCATTTCTTTAAGGAACTCTAATATTTGCTGTGCAGTTACCTCATCTGAACCACCATCGCCACGCATACGTTCGCTGACACCCGAAGCACCTCTGCACCCAACCCCACTTTCCGCCTCAGTCTCATTCTCTACTGTGCTACATGATAGGGCGTTGTTTTCAAAATGTGTGACGGTTTCGTCACATGTATCATAATCACTGATCCTAAGTTCTTCAGTGTCATCAACTGTCATTCCTTCGTCCAACACATGTTCTAACACATCATTCACTGACTCTGGCTGTGGGTCTGTAACACACTGTGAAGCCAGAGAGAGAGAGAGAGAGAAGAGAGAGAGGAGAAAGAGAGAGAGAGACAGGGGGAGGGAGATGGAGGGAGGGAAGGAGGGAGACAGGGGGGTTACAGACAGACGGACAAACAGACAGACAGAAAGAGAAGGACACAGAAACAAAGAGAAAGAGAGAGACAGATACAGAGGGATAATGAGATATAGAGAGACAGAAAGAACGAAACAAAAAGCGCGCGCGCGTGTGTGCGTGCGTGTGTATGCATGTATGTGTATGTGTATGTGTATGTGTATGTGTGTGTGTGTGTGTGTGTGTGTGTGAGTGTGTGTGAATGAGTGTGTGTGTGTGTGCTCATGTGTGTATGTGTGTGTGTGTGTGTGTGTGTGTGTGTGTGTGTGTGTGTGTGTGTGTGTGTGTGTGTGTGTGTGTGTGTTTGCGTGTATGCGTATATGACAACCAGTGCTGGTCTCTTTCTCTCTCTCTCTCGACAGCAGCCGTTTCAAGATTTTTTTCTTCCTCTTTTTTCCATATCAAGAATCATCCTACATAGATTTATTTGTGCTCACATTTTCGTTGCCTTTTTTCTCTTTATTTCTGTACCATTGGCTACGTGACTTTAATGTGAACCGAACATGGGGCAATCTTTTATTATAATTCTATGATTATGAAGACGATGGGGATGATAATCACGATGCTATGGAGTTCCATTCTCAATTGAGACTGCGTACTCTATCATCACTGTCATCAAATAGTCTGATGTCAACCAGTCCCGAGAGAGACAGACAGCTGCTTTGTTGATCAGGACATTTGAGTAAAACTCTCAACAAAGCAACCGTAACGTGGCTGGGACTCGACTGTGTGGTTCCAGTCATCCCAACTAGTCGAAACCCCCCGTGGGGATGCAGGGAACTCTTTCAGTATAAATAGTATTCCCACCTTCTGGAAATTCTGTGCTAGAAATTTCCTCTTTTCTCTCACTGTCTTTGTTTCTGCCTTGTCCCTTTGCTTTGTGTCATTTCTTCCTATCATTTTCCGCCCTAATGGTCCATTCACCTGTATGTGTTCGATAAAGTCTTACATACGTTTTCTTAGGATTGATAATTGGGTACATGTATTAAATGCATTTTTGGCTCTAGGAGGTGAGATATGCGAAAGCAATTTTGAGTAATTTATGCCTGTTTTTATATATGTTTATAATTATATATATACACACACACACACACACACACACAC
>JAPXFY010000012.1:71233822-71241322 GCA_030674185.1 Monoplex corrugatus
CACTGCCATCAACGTACCCACCATATCCACCACCACCATTACCCAAACAAGCAACACAAAGCAAGAGCTCTACCATCATGCATCTACCGTATCCACCACTACCATTACCCAAACAAGCAACACAAAGCAAGAGCACTGCCATCAAGGTACCCACCATATCCACCACTACCATTACCCAAACAAGCAACACAAAGCAAGAGCATTACCATCATAGCACTACCATATCCCCACTACCATTACCCAAACAAGCAACACAAAGCAAGAGCACTACTATCATCGTATCTACCATATCCACCACTATCATTACCCAAACAAGCAACACAAAGCAAGAGCACCACCATCATAGCATCTACCATATCCACCACTACCATTACCCAAACAAGCAACACAAAGCACAAGCACCACCATCATACGTATCCACCATATCCACCACTACCATTACCCAAACAAGCAACACAAAGCACAAGCACCACCATCATAGCATCTACCATATCCACCACTACCATTACCCAAACAAGCAACACAAAGCACAAGCACCACCATCATCGTATCCACCATATCCACCACTACCTTTACCCAAACAAGCAACACAAAGCACAAGCACCACCATCATAGCATCTACCATATCCACCACTACCATTACCCAAACAAGCAACACAAAGCACAAGCACCACCATCATAGCATCTACCATATCCACCACTACCATTACCCAAACAAGCAACACAAAGCAAGAGCACCACCATCATAGCATCTACCGTATCCACCACTACCATTACCCAAACAAGCAACACAAAGCAAGAGCACCACCATCATAGCATCTACCGTATCCACCACTACCATTACCCAAACAAGCAACACAAAGCACAAGCACCACCATCATAGCATCTACCGTATCCACCACTACCATTACCCAAACAAGCAACACAAAGCAAGAGCACCACCATCATAGCATCTACCATATCCACCACTACCATTACCCAAACAAGCAACACAAAGCACAAGCACCACCATCATAGCATCTACCATATCCACCACTACCATTACCCAAACAAGCAGCACACTGCTAGAGAATCTCTTGTAAACAATGTGCACTGATTCGGAACACACAAAACAAAATCAATGTCTTCATTAGCGAGTTTGCAGACTTGGGGGGGGGGGGGGGTGATCATCTGTCATCACCAAGGTTGTGTAAACACGTATTGATAATTTGAGATGAAAGACACACTCAGACACAAACACACACCGCACGTGCGCGCGCACACGTACACACACACACACACACACACACACACACACACACACACACACACACACACACTCTCTCTCTCTCATTCTCTGTCTGTTTGTCTCTCTCACTCTGCGTCTCTGTCTCTGTCTCTGTCTCTCTGTCTCTCTATCTCTCAGTCTCTCTCTCTCTCTCTGTCTCTGTCTCTATGTCTCTCTGTCTCTCAGTCTGTCTGTCTGTCTCTGTCTCTCTCTCTCTCTCTCCCCTCACACACACACACACACACACAAATACAGACGTACACAAAGACACATGCACACACGCACACACATACACACATACACACACGCGCGCGTGCGCGCACGAGCGCGCACCCATACACACATACGCTCACGCGCACACGCACGTACGCACGAACGCACAGACAGTGACACACAGACACAGAAACAACACAGAGACACAACACAGACACATATGCATACACACACATATACACACACGCTCTCTCTATCTCTCCTCTCTCTCTCTCTCTCTCTTTGCTGTGCTGGAGAGAGAGAGAGAGAGAGAGAGACAGACAGACAGACAGACAGACAGACAGACAGATAGAGGGAGGAACAGAGAAACCGACCGACCGACAGACAGGCAAACAGAAAGAAAAATAGACAGAGAGAACATATCCGCAGAGACAAAGAGAGACGGAATGCAGGGTCGACGAGACACAGATGTCATTTGAACACAGCTGGTTGATGAGATAATGCAGTCTTGAATCAGGAATGACCAATCAGGCAGAGACAGCATAAACAACATGAAAAACAACGATAAAGCGGCTCTGATCTCCGACATTATCGCCACCACCACAACCACCACCATCATTTTTTTGTAGGTTTTAACTCTTCTTTAATCCCCTTTCTTTAACCCTTTGAGTCCTGCATCCTGTCCACCAGCATACTGCGTTGTCAACCATGATAGCAAAGCATACACTTAACCCTTTGACTCTTTTACACAATGCACCAGCTTTCTGCAGGAAGCTGGTGGTAAGGGTGAGGGAGTGAAAGGGTTCAGTTTTTGCAGTTGGTGGATATATTGCGGGAGTCAACGGGTTGGAAAAAAAAAAAAGAAATGAGAGACTATTTTGTATCGACTGGGAACAGGTGTGTGTGTGTGTGTGTGTGTGTGTGTGTGTGTGTGTGTGTGTGTGTGTGTGTGTGTGTGTGTGTGTGTGTGTGTGTGTGTGTGTGTGTGTGTGTGTGTGTGTGTATGTGTGTGTGTGTGGGATCAAGATTTTTTCAGTTCTTGATATATTGATCTTTAACAAATTTTGATCAGAAGTGTTCGTCTGAGGATTTACGAATGCGTCCGTTTGGAAGATATGAGACCAAGGTCAAGGTCACCTCGTCCATTAATGTGTCTCAACTCAGCGCTTGTCACGGAATGTGTGTGAACATCACTTTCTCAGGAACTTCTGATAAAATGTGAAATCTGTTTCGGAGGATGTGACAGCCTATCGTTATCCTCGATGCATGTCAAGGTTTCTTTCAACTAAACCTTCGTCAATGCCAATGGCAAACTCGGGATTTTCAATAATTTTTTTTTTGATATAAAAGAAAAATTGTTACAATGGCATGACCACTCCTATTTAAACTAGAATAAGGATGCTAGAAAGTAGTGAGGGGGTCACTGAAAGGGAGAAATAACTCAAGTCTGGAAGAACTGCAAAAGGAGATGAAACAAAAGTTTCTTTCTGTGAACCCCATCCTTTCGTGTGTGTTTTTTTTTAAATGTGTTCAAAAAGACATAAACAAATCGCCCACACACCATAATACTATGGTGACTCAGTTATGATGGCAGACGCCATAAATCTACGAGTAAAGTCTACACGCTGAGAAGTTCGAGAGGTTCTGCCGGTCGACAAGTCCGATGCTATGAATGGTACTCGTCATCCCTCATATTAAAGTCGTTAGGTGGAAAGGCAGGTCATATAGACATGATAATGTGCTCTTCTTTTTTTCCCCTCCAGACTGTTGCAAAGATTATGTGTCCTTTGCTGCGAAGCAATCCTGAAAACTAAAAACCATCGGAGAGCTTCTTTGCTTCTCGGTGCAAAGCTTTTAGAGGGCTTTACAAAACTTGGCTTTAGGGATAGGTGTATTTGTTTGTTTGTTCGTTCGTTCGTTCGTTCGTTCGTTAGTTTGTCTGTTTATTTGTTTGTATGTTTGTTTGTTCGTTTGTTTGTATGTCTGTATGTTTGTTTGTTTGTTTGCTTGTTTGTTTGTTCGGTTGTTTGTTTGTTTGTTTGTTGGTTGGTTGATTGTTTGTTGGTTGGTTGTTTGTTTGTCTGTATGTTTGTTTTTTCTTTCTTTCTTTCTTTCTTTCATTTTTTCTTTCTTTTTCTTTCTTTTATTCTTTCTTACTTTTTTCTTGCTTATTTTCCTTATTTTTCTGACCAAAGCTCATGTCAGATTGTTAGCAACTGTGGTTTGCAAAATCAGCCACATTTTATTTAAAAATGTATATTATGTGTAATATTCTTTGGAGCTAAGCACCTGTCCTACATTGCAATAAAACTGTACAATTATCTTGTTCTGAAACATGCAGAAGGACCTGTTCCATCTCTCCTTTTTTTGTCTTTCTTTCTGTAACACGTGGTGAAGGAACATCTTGCTTGACATGTCAGAAGACTAGTTTTCCTGTGTCAGTATTTATAGCTGAATTCAAATAATTTCTTTTCATTTAAATGTATAGGGCATTGTTAGTAAAGATTTAATTAGCATTATGATACTGTAAAATGCATGACTTAATTATCTGTTATGTTCGCAGTTGTTGTTACGTCATAACTTTTCCATTTCAGTTTCTTCAACAACAACAACAACAACAACAAAACGAAAAGATAATCCAGGCAAATGTAGACAGATTCTCATAGCCCAAAGAGATGGAAATAAGAGTTGTCTCTCTTGCAAAGACAAGAAGAAAGAAAAGAAGAAAAAAGGCATTGATAGAGTCATTGTTTTCTATCTTATTCACTGGTTTTTATCTCCTCCTCTCACCCTTAGAATTTGTTGTTGGTCTTTCCAGTTCTTTCATGTTTTTGTTTCACACTAGGTCATCATTGTGACAAAAAAAAAAGAAAAATACTTAGCAAAAATGTCAAAAATTGATATACTGAAATCTGTTTTTTTTCTCTCGCTCTGATATTTCAAATGTCTTAATAGTAGACAAGACAGAACCCTTGATTCTCAGAAGAGATGCTTCCTTTGATGGGTTGGCAGATCAAAGAGATGTCAGTCTGGATCGGTTGAAGCTTGATGCTAATTTCTCGAAGGGTCGGTATCGATTTGCCCCTCACTACATCCACAGTTCGGTCTGAACGTGAATACTTCATTTATCGTAACAAGAATCGCGTTGCTTGTCTCATCAAATCACTCACAAGATGCAAAACCAACCAAAGAAAAACATCGTGTGCTGTGTGTGTGGTGCTGGGGAAACAGCGATCTCGATCAATGAAAACGTGAGGCCTGTAACTCTGATAGAATTCTTCAAAGACTGAAGCGATTAGATTAGTGACTAGATTGATGTAGTAATCTTTTTTTTTCTAACCCAGTCCAGTGTTCCAAATGCTGTCTTGATGAATAAGGAAAAAAAAATCATTTCTGTTCTTTGAAGAAATGTCTGCCTCTGAAGTTCCAACAGGAATGACAGCCTGGCTCAGTAAAATATAACGCGAAATTCACTACAAGTTTCTCGAAGATCTCATTTGGTTGGTTGGTTGGTTGGTTGGTTGGTTGGTTGGTTGGTTGGTTGGTTGGTTGGTTGGTTGTTGGTTGATTGGTTGATTGGTTGATTGGTTGGTTGGTTGGTTGGTTGGTTGGTTGGTTGGTTGGTCGATTGGTCGGTCGGTTGGTTGGATGGTTGGTTGGATGGATGGTTGGTCGGTCGGTCGGTTGGTTGGTTGGTTGGTTGGTTGGTTGGTTGGTTGGTTGGTTGGTTGGTTGGTTGGTTGGTCGATCGGTTGGTTGGTTGGTTGGTCGGTTGGTTGGTTGGTTGGTCGGTCGGTCGGTCGGTTGGTTGGTCGGTTGGCTGGATGGTCGGTTGGTTGCTTGTTTGCTTGCTTGTTTGCTTGCTTTTTACCCAGCTACATCTCCAGTTGTACCCAATAGTGGTGACATTTCTAATGAGAAGAAACTTGTTATCTCTGGCTGGATGCAAAAAATGAAAAGGACATATGTTGTGTATCATTAGGTGATGTGCAGAATAAAACGGCAACTGCCAAATCTGATAAAAGAGGAAAAAAATTATAATTTAAAGGAATAATTCCAATGACTAAACTGATTTAAAAACGTCTTTTTTTCTCTCTCTCGTTTAAAGTCAGTGTTCCAATTACCTTACCAGTGTACATGAAAAACCTCTTGGCTCTTTGAAGAACTACTGCCCTTGAAGATCCCATAGGTAAATACGATGTAAGTCTTGATCAGTAGAGGAAAAACTACAGCGATTTCTCGAAAAGTTTCGGCAAAGTCTGATATTGATTTCACCTTGGTCACATTATGTAGTTCAATTTGAGCTCAGGGCATCATTTCTCGTGATAAAAAGTGGAGTATCATTTCTCGTGATAAAACTGGGGTATTATTTCTCGTGATAAAAATTTGGAATATCATTTATTGTGATAAAAACTGGAGTGTTATTTCTCATGATAAAAACTGAAGTGTCATTTCTCGTGATAAAAACTGGAGTGTCATTTCTCCTGATAAAAACTGGAGTATCGTTTGTCGAGATAAAAACTAGAATATCGTTTCTCGTGATAACAAGTGGAGTATCATTTCTCGTGATAAAAACTGGAATATCATTTCTAGTGATAAAAACTAAAGTGCTAAAACTCTACAAATCACTTGCACGATTGAAGCAGGATGAAATCAATATGAATATTCCCGGGTCAAGCTGAGAGTACAGTGTCATGAATCATCGGCGACATTTGATCAGGGGCATGGCTAACGAGACTGCCATGTAAGGTCTTGCCACATACTGGAACTTTTCTGGCTGTAATGACGCTAACGTGAAACTGATACACTGAACCTCTTCAATCATGTATGAAGACCACAGCGGGGCAAGAGACACGGGTCTTCCATTCTCTTTTGGTCCAGAGGCTGGGCTGGACCTGGTTGGTACACGTTGTGTGGCTGTGTCATGGGTTTTGTCATCTCCCCGCCTTGCCATTCGGTTTGTGAAGAAGGTAACTGATGATTGGGTTCGAATGGGTCATGCGACGCATGGACAGCTTCTCCTTAGTCTGATGAAATGGCTATCGAGGGAGTTGGGAGGTTAGGGGGTGATTGACCAGAGAGTGGCGAAGCATTGGTGCTCTGGGTCCTATCCGCACCCTCGTGGTGTTTTTTGTTAATGTGTGTGCTTGTGTGTGTGTGTGTGTGTGTGTGTGTGTGTGTGTGTGTGTGTGTGTGTGTGTGTGTGTGTATGTGTATGTGTGTGCTGTGCTTGTGTGTGAGTGTGTATGTGTGTGTGTGTGTGAATGTGTGTATGTGTGTGTGCGTGTATGTGTATGTGTGTGTGTGAGTGTGTGTATGTGTGTGTGTATGTGTATGTGTGTGTGAGTGTGTGTATGTGTGTGTGAATGTGTGTGTGTGTGTGTGTGTGTGTGTGTGTGTGTGTGTGTGTGTGTGTGTGTGTTGTGTGTGTGTCCAGCACTCACAGAAGGGAACTAATTGCGGCTGTTCTTTCTGTTTGTCAGACTATGTGCAAGTCCACCTGCATACCTGCCTGTCTGTCTTTTCCTCTTTCGGATTTCTAATGGCTATAAACATCCACTCATGATGTCTTTCTTTAGAGTAAAGTCATGCACTGATGATGAGAAAGTCTTGGATGGGACATACGAGAACCCTAACCTCGCATCAAATATGGAATCAGCCACGGAAAGTTTCTTTAAACTTACGAAAAATTACCATGGGTGGAAGTAAAAGGATGGAGATGTCTTAGGATTTATGACAGAATCTTATACCCCAGGGAACTGGGGTCATAGCCTTAAAAAAAATCAATCCACCGACAATGAAAACTCATCGTGGAAATTCAGAATCAACATTCCCAGAAACTGTCCTCAGTCCATTTCTGCCTGGCATACTTATACACCATTTCTAGATTTATATACAGAGGGAAGAAATGAAATTGCAAACACATGTCTCCAGTTTCGGTTTTTCCTTTTGTTTTCTTTTTCGTTATCTCTAGAAGCCATATTTTTTTGCACATTTGATATCGAACCGTTCAAAGTTTA
>JAPXFY010000012.1:71243822-71246322 GCA_030674185.1 Monoplex corrugatus
GAAGACATCTGTGTTTAACATCATGAAAGAGAGAAAGAGAGAAGACAGAGACAGACAGACAGACAGACAGACAGAGACAGAGACAGAGAGAGGTCTATCAGTGTCACTGGTAAATCAAAGAGCCCAGTTCAGCAAGTGTATATACACCATAACCGCGTTGTGTCTAAAAGTAATGCTATTTATTCTAGCATTCGTCGCCTTTACCGGAAGGAGATAAGGGCCAGTTAAACGACCATTACCAAAATGACATATATGCTGTTTTGAGAGAGAGGGGAAAAAGAGAGAGAGAGACTCAGAACTCAGAACTCAGAAAATGTTTATTGTACATCGGCCTTTGGCCACAATACATGTATGGGAAAGGGGAGGGGAGGAGATCAGGTTTTCTTATACATTCATACAAGTTATACTATCAAACTGCAGTGAACTCTGTCACAATTTCCCCTTCTATCGTTTACCGTCACATAAGCTGGGATACATTCATCTTTGCATTTACAGTAGTCCTTTCATTTGTATTCTAGTCCATATTCCTTAACTGGCCAGCTAAGAATATTTGTCATTAACCGCATCTATATCATTCGTCCAATTGTCAATTTTACAATAACTGGCTATCAGACAAACAAACCATTCAATTAGTGCACAGATCTGACGTTTCTTGTACCCTTCGGAGATCATACAGTTGATCAATATATTCAACCACAGCTACTTGACATAAACACTCAATCCATCAATCGATCAACCAACCAACCAATCAATCAATCAGTCAACCAATCAATTAACCAATCAATCAACTGATTTACCAGTTGATCAATCAAATAATCCGCCATTCAGCCCGTGAATCAACTGACAAATCAGCTTTCAATTGACAGGGTCAGATGCATCATCCCACTGTACAATCGATATCACTTCAGTAACAATCACTTCGCTTAATCACTCCGAGAGAGAGAGAGAGAGAGAGAGAGAGAGAGAGAGAGAGAGAGAGAGAGAGAGAGAGAGAGCTGGGGAGGGAGATAAAGATGGGGAGAAAAATAAACAGAGAGACAGATGAGGGGAGAGAGAGGGAGAGAGGGCGAGAGAGGGCGAGAAAGAGAGAGGGAGAAGGGGAGAAAGAAAGAGAGAGAGAGAGAGAGAGAGAGAGAAAGAGACAGAGACAGGCAGAGAGAGAAAGAGAGAGAGAGAGAGATCACGAGCGAGAGAGAAAGAGACATAGAGAGAGATACAAACGAGGGGAGAGAGATGGAGAGAGAGAGAGAAAGAGTGAGAGAAAGAGAGGGAGACAGAGAGAGAGAGAGAAAGACAGACACAGATAGAGACAGAGAGACAGAGACAGAGGCGGGGAAAGAGAAAGATAGAGGCAGATACACACAGAAAAAACATAACAGAGACAGACAGACAGACAGTCAGACAGACAGACAGACAGAGAGAGAAAGGGAGAGAGAGAGAGAGAGAGAGAGAGAGAGAGAGAGAGAGAGACAAAGAGAGAGACAGAGACAAAGACAGAGAGATAGAGGGACAGAGATGGGGAAAGTGAAATATAGAGACACACAGATAAACAAACAGAACAGAGAGAGAGAGAGAGAGAGAGAGAGAGAGAGAGAGAGAGAGAGAGAAGAGAGAAGAAGACAGACAGACAGACAGACAGACAGACAGAAATACAGACAGTCAGACAGACAGACAGAAACAGGAAAACAGATAGACAGAGACACGGGTAGAGAGAGAAAGAGAAAAAGAGATAGAGAGAGACAGACAGACAAAGAAAGAGACAAAAAGAAAGACAGAAAAAAGAAGACGGATAGACAGACAGACATGTAGGCAGGCAGACAGAGGCAGAGGGATTCAGAGAGAAGATCCACACGGGCGTATATCAGTTTCGGAAAAGGATGGCCAAAGCAGAAAAGAGCACACCGTAAAGAAAATCATTTGAAAGAAAGATCGAAAGAAAAAAAAAAGATTAAAGAGTGAAAAAAAAAAAGCATTGAAACATTGAAACAGATAAGACAAGACTCTGGGAGAAAACGGAATTAAGAAGAGAGATTAACATAAATAAGAAAAAGAAATAAAAAGACTCTGTAGACAAACCATTCGAAAACTCACATTTTCCCAGTGTTCATACGCTTTCCCCAAGAAAAAGTAATTCAGAAAAAAAACAGCCTAGCCATGTCCAGACTGATATCATTGTTGTTTATTTACAAATAGAGCGAGTGGTTAGAAAGTTCTTTAAACTGAATAAAGAAAGACATGAGAACATACACATTCCACACCTACCTGACCACCTACCCACCCAACCCACTCGAACGCACATACAGACCAGAAGGTATCTTTCGTCTGATTATACAGAATCTACATACTGGTGACCAAGTAACTTGGAACTGATAACACTTAATCCACCTTGGTATGAAAAACACATAAACAGAGTTTGCAAGAAAACAAATTCATGATGAAACATTCGAAACATCTCGCTACAAATATTTTGAATAGTGACCAAAGGAAATGGGAAGTGTTC
>JAPXFY010000012.1:71251322-71266322 GCA_030674185.1 Monoplex corrugatus
TCTCACATTCCAGGTGCCGATAGTAACATTTTTTCTTGTACGTAGGGATTTTGGTCCACCAGTCACATACTTTTCACCTCCGCCCTGATGGCCAGCGACGGAAGGCGCGGTCCTTGTTCCGGGCGACGACCGGGCCGGTATGGATTGAGTTGCGGTTGTAATCTTCATTTAGTGTGTCTTGGGCAATGTCGCATGGCGGAGCCCATCCCTCTCCATGCCAGACCACAGCCGACGTCCTCCATCTAGGTGGTTCGCCTTGGTCTTGAACACATAGCCGTTGAGTTCCTTGCGGAACTTCGTCCGCCTTGGCCGGTAACCTGCATCGTGGAGGTTATTCGCCCAGTGATGCAGTGTTAACATCACCCCCTCACATGGTTTGGCACGCCTGCTGAGGCGAGGTCCCGGGGTGTGGCGCTTGGAGCCAGCACGTGAGAGATTTAGAGGATGGACGAGGACCAGTGATGCCCGTCCACCCTACCAGGTAGAGTGCAGCAGCCAGACATTAAAGGTACTACCTCTATCCAGAGCCCCCTGTACAGAGTTCTAAAAGACGACGTACTGATTCAAACAAGAAATACATCAGTCAGTACTTACCACTAACCAGACATTAGATTTTGTGAAAGATCAAGCAGATTGTCAGAAAAAAATTACCAGCAGATATAAGGGAGCGCATATGGAATTGTCTGAGTGCAATGAACACCACATGGACAGACTCGAAACTGAGTTTTAAAAAAATGACCCTCAATAGAGACACTAGGCGTTGGCAGGCCTTGGGCCAAGCCGTCTCATACCATACACGCGAGCATATCACGTTTTTGGTTGTACGCAGCAATTTCACAGTTGAATGGAACTTTGGTTTAAGGGTCTATACACACACACAAAATCATAGGGAACGAGAAGAAAAGACAGAAGTTTATAAGGATCCTGCCCCAGATAATACACACTACATGAACGCATCAATTACACTTCAAGAATTAAAAGATGCCATCAAGTCTATCTCAAATAAAAAAGCGTCAGTAGGATTAGATGCCATTTCTAATCAGATGTTGAAAAATTTACCCGAAAATTTTGTAATCTTGCTTCATACTATCTTTAAAAAATGTTGGAATAGTAGCAAAATACCCGACTATTGGAAACAAACAATAGTGGTTCCTATCCCAAAAGCGGGTAAATGTAACACTGATCTGAAAAACTATAGGCCAATTGCACTAACTTCTCACGTCTGTAAACTGATGGAGAAAATTATTGTACAGCGGTTGCTACACTATTGTGAAAAAAATACCATTATACCTGTCAATCAGGCTGGTTTTCGAAAAGGCAGGTCAACAGTGGAACTCTTAACTAAACTTACCACTGACATAAAGGGACAATTTGCAAGACGTAAATGTATATTGGCCACATTTTTTGATATAACCAAAGCATACGACCAAGTGTGGCACTCCCGATTACTATTTAAATTAAAAAGCATAGGGCTAACAGGTCGCGTTTATAACTACGTGAAGTGTCTGTTGGAAAACCGAGTAATTCAAACCAGAATTGGAAACGTGTATTCAACAAAACGAACCCTTCAGATGGGTATCCCACAGGGATCAGTTTTAGCACCCCTCCTCTTTGTGATACTAATGAATGACTTACCAAGTAGAATATCTAAAGTTGTCACTTTAGTCCAGTATGCTGATGATCTATGCATGTGGATGCCGGTAAACATGAAGAAGAACACTCCTTCTCGCAGTATCAACTATGCACGCAAACTTTATCAATTAGAACTTGACAAAACAGCACAATACATGGCAGAAAATGGGCTCCATCTATCTACGGAGAAGACAAAGATAATTTTTTTAATAGTGGGTCTAACCCGGACAAAATGCCCACCTTTAAACTAGGAGATTCCGTTCTTCAGTATAACCAAACCATTAAATTCTTAGGTGTTTTCTTTACAGCAAAATTGTCATGGAATCTGCATATCGACTACTTACTCACAAAAGCCCAAAAGAGTCTAAATTTTTTGAAAATAGTGTGCAAGCAACCATGGGGACATGATCCATCAACACTTGTACATTTATGTAAATCTCTCATTAGATCTAAACTAACATATGCCCAGGAAATATTCTTTAGCGCACCGAGACACTTACTGCAAAAACTACAAAGCACAGAATGCAAAAGTTTTAAACTTGCCCTTGGTCTTCCGATGCATGCTTCCAATCTCCGAACATACGGTGAGATAAATATGTTGCCGCTTGATGAACAAAGGAAACTCGTCTCTACCAAATTTCTGCTAAGGAATACCACCGTTGAAAATGTTTTGAGACCTGATATAACTTTAAGATCAGACATTGATTTCGAAGACTAATCATTCTCACAGGCACATGACGAACACACGACATCATGAATGGCTCTGGAATTGATCTAGAAGCGGATCCTATATCTATAAGACCTTCGTTTTCACCAGTACCCAGTTGGGAACTCTTAAGAGCAAACTTTGACATACACCACACTGATTTAAAGAAAGAAGATAATATCAACTTATTAGCGAGTCGAGTTAAATGTCATATTGAACACTTTTATCCCAATCATTTAAAAATCTACACAGATGGATCATTAATTGAGAAAAAAGCAGGTTCTGCGTTTTTAATACCAGCTCTTAAAATAGAGAAATCTTTCCATATTGGACCCAACAAATCAATATTTACAGCTGAACTCTTTGCAATACTGATGGCTTTGAATTACTTAGTAAGCTATCCTCGGAATATATCACAAATCCTTTTCTGCGTTGATTCGAAATCAGTGCTTCAGGCTCTTGAACTAATGAAGTTAGACACTAGATCTGAAATGGTAATAGAAATTAGCCATTTAATTCATTTCTTATCCTTAAGAGGCACTGATCTTACTTTCTGCTGGATACCATCTCATTGTTCGTTTCATCATAACGATGTGGTTGACAGGGCCGCCAAACGAGGAGCTAAGGGTTCACCAGAATCAAACAACATAAAGCTTTCTCTCTCCTTGAATGAATCTTATAACTTAGTGGATGCCTATGTTTGGAAACTGTTTCAAGATAATCAGAAAAAGTACAATACAAATAGTGTGAATATTATAATCAGCAAAATAAGTAAACAGTTTACCATAAATAGAACTATGCAGTCCCTTATGTATAGGTGGAAACTCGATGCATTAAAAACAAAGTACACCAGAAATATTGTCTGTCTTTGTGGACAGAAAATAACGACCAGTCATTTACTTTCTTGCATTAGTATAAAGCGACTCATTCCGGTACTTTCTACTCACACAATTTCCGACATATTTGAATCATCATTATTAACATACGAATTTTTTGTTAGCCTGTCAAAAAGTCCAATAGTTCAATATTTGTAATTCGTTCATCTTCTTGTTCATGGTTACAGTTAGCTAGTTTATTGTAAATATTTGTTGTAGTATGCTACTTCATTTGTTATGTTTACGCTCCCCTCTGACATTTGCCTTGTCCTTGCTTCATACTTGTTTTTCACTTGGTTTTAGCTCGAATATGTTTGGGTTTTTTTGCTGCTCGAGTGGGCTGTAAGTGATATGAATTTGAACTTAAATTTCATTTATTTTTTTAACCATGAATAACTACACATAAACATTTGCATTTGCTCTTCCGGTTTCTATTCCCCTTCCCCACATCGCTTTTTTTACGTACTTAATTTTTCATTTATTCAATTGTTTATTTACTTATTTATTTATTTATCATTATTATCATTGTTATTAGCATTTATTATTTTTTATTTATTTATTTACTTTTTTTGTTTATTTGTCTAAAATCACTTAAGTGAATAGACATTAAACCAATGACCACCACACACACGCGCGCGCGCGCGCGGCACACAAACACACACACGCACACGCACACATACATACGCACGCATGCACGCACGCACGTACACACATACAAACACACACACAGAAACACTGAAACACACACACACGCACTCACACACACAGGCACACAGATACAATTCGCTGCACACGTGCACATATACGCTTACAATATATCTATATCCATGTCTCTCTGTTATATTATATATATATATGTATATATAATATGTATATACTATATATATATGATATATATATATACATATATATATATAAATATATAATAAGTATATATATATACATGTATATATATAATATATATATATATATTCTTGGAAAAGAGAGGACTGACTCTCTGTCTTTCTCTCTGTGAGTGTGTATCTCTCTCTCTGGATATATATATATATATATATATATATATATATGTATATATATATGTATGTATATATATATGTATATATATATATATATATCCATACATATGCATATATATATACATATAGTCTTGGAAGATAGAGGACTGATATCTCTCTCTCTCTCTATCTATCTATCTATATATCTATATATATGTATATATTTTGCATTTATGTACGTGTGTGAGTGTGTGTGTGTGTGTGTGTGTGTGTGTGTGTGTGTGGTGTGTGGTGTGTGTGTGTGTGTGTGTGTGTGTGTGGTGTGTGTGTGTGTTCGTATGTATGTATGTGTGTATGTGTATATTTGGAAAGTAGAGGACTGTTACCATCCCCCGGGGGTGTAGGGGAAAGGGGAGACAGGGGTTGTCACCCTGTGGCTTTCTCATTAGCCTGACTAGATGGCCTCTCGCTCCGTCTCCTTTCTTTTGTGCCCTAGGCTCTGTCGGGTTTGCCTCGCTTCCATTTCTTTCAGTCAGTTTCTCTCTCTCTCTCTCTGCGTGCATGTGTGTGTGTGTGTGTGTGTGTGTGTGTGTGTGTGTGTGTGCGTGCGTGCGTGCGTGGTGTGTGTGTGTGTGTTTGTCAAAGTGTGTGTGTGTGTGTGTGTTGTCTGTCTGTCATGCACACACGCATTCACACACACACACACATATCTATCGTCTATCTATCTATCTATCCATCTATCTATCTATCTATCTATCTACCTGTCTGTCTATCTATCTATCTAACGATCTGTCTATCTATCTAGCTATCTATCTGTCTATGTATCTATCTATCTATCTGTCTCTCTATCTACCTATCTGTCTATTGATCTATCTATCTATCTATTTACATTGTCTGTCTATCTATCTATCGATCTAACGATCTGTCTATCTATCTAGCTATCTATCCATCTATGTATCTATGTATCTATCTATCTGTCTATCTACCTATCTATCTATTGATCTATCTATGTATCTATCTACCTTGCTGTCTATTTATCTACCTATCTATCCATCTATGTATCTATTATATCTATGTGTCTATGTATCTATCTATCTACCTATCTATTTATCTATCAATCTATCTATCTATCTATCTATCTATCCATCTATCTATCTATCTTTTAGCCCTTGTGGGGCTTTAGTAGTCAGCGGGACTATAAGTAAACTGAACTACACACACACACACACACACACACACGCGCGCGCGCGCGCGAGCACGCGCGCGTGCGCGTACAACCCCACACACACAGATATGTACATGTACATACAATTTCTTTGTTATCAGCCGGAGTGGCTCTTCATGTCTGCATCATAATTACTTATTTATCGATCAGTTGATTTTTTTCTTTTCTCTTCTTTTCTTTCTGTTTATTTCCTCTTCTTTTTTCTTTTCTTTCTTTTTTTTCAGTCCTCTTTCATTCTCTCTCTGTGACTCTGTGTCTGTGTCTGTCTTATTGTCTGACTGTCAGTCCGTCTGTCTGTCTTTCTGTCTGTCTGTCTCTTCCCCCGTCTCCTTCCTTCCTTGTCTCTCCCTCTCTCCCTTTCTCTCATTTGTCTGTCTCCTTCCCTCCCTCCCTCCCTCTTTCTCTCTCTGTCTCTGTCTCGCTCTGTCTGTCTGTCTGTCTGTCTGTCTCTCTGTCTGTCTGTCTGTCTCTCTGTCTGTCTGTCTGTCTGTCTGTCTCTCTCTCTCTCTCTATCTCTCTATCTCTCTCTCTCTCTCTCTCTCTCTCTCTCTCTCTCTCTCTCTCTCTCTCTCTCTCCCATATATCATTCGGTTCAAACTGTACTCAGTGGTCTATCTTGTACAGTGCGGCTTCATTACTTTATGTGCTCTTACTTTTTTGATTCCCTGTTGTGTGCACATGGTTTCCGTGCAGGATGTGTGTGTATGTGTGTGTGTGTGTTATGTGTGTGTATGTGTGTGCGTGTGTGTGTGCGTGCGTGCATGTGTGTGTGTGTGTGTGTTCGTGCGTGCGTGTGTGTGTGTGTGAGTGTGTGTGCGTGTGTGTGTGGTGCGTTCGCGCGCGTGCGTGCGTGTGTGGGGGAACGCGTCAGAGAGAGAGAGAGAGAAAATGAAAGAGACAGACAGACAGACAGACAGAGAGAGAGAGAGACAGACAGACAGACAGAGAGAGAGACAGAGACGGAAACAGAGAGACAGAAACAGACAGAGACAGACTGATGCAGACAGAGAGGGAAACAAACACAAAGGAGAGACAGAGACAGAGAAAGTGAAAATGTGTTCCATTCCAGATCTGTCTCTATCAGCTGTTTGTGAACAAACAGTGTCCACTCTATGGCTCTGTGTGTAGCCAGGCCCCAAACTGCAGAAACCACTCCACTAAACATTTAAAAACGTAGAGATCAAAAAGGACTCCCTTAACCAGCCTTCGTGGTACGGTATTGAGCGCAACATATTCAAGATCATCATGTGCCCTGCCGCATGGCGTTGGCGATCACGGCCCTCCACATGTATCTATCCCTTGTTGCTACAAGCACACCTTCCACCCTCTCCGTCCTCAGCCACCCTGCAAGTCCGTCCAATGTTTTATCCCTGGGTCTGCCCGGTGCTTTCTTTCCCACCAACTTTCCTGTTATGACCAGGTGCTCTAATTCCCCTTTCCTCATAAAATGGCCTATACATGTTGACTGTATTTTCCTAATCTTCCTTATGAATCTTCTTGTGTCTGACTCCATCAAGACTGTCTCGTTTGTTTTCTTTGCTGTCCATGGAACTCTCAATATTTTTCTCAGAAACCACATCTCGGCTGCCACAATCTTGTTCTGGCTTTGCATGTTGACAACGGATTACTGACCAGAAATTAGTGGATTCAGATCCCATCGGATTTGTCAAAATCGTTGTGGGATTTTTCGGTCCCCAAACCTCCTCTATCACAAAGAGCTGAGTGTGCTATGGGTTCGGTGGGAAGGCATGAACAACACAAATCGAGTCTTACTCACTTCACTGATGGTGTTGAAGGTGTTGCTCATATCTAATGAGCAACACGGCAGGTGTTTATATCTCTCGGGGGTGGCTGACGTTGGGATATATTATGGAAAGTAAGCGTAGAGTACAGCCTTATCATGCAGTCTCAACTGAAAATGGAATATTACAGTATTATGGGAATCATCCGCCATCGCCACCATCATCGTAAGATTGTGCAGAATTGTCTCAGATTCTGTAGCCATTAATGTGAGGCAGGAAATATGCGCGTGCGTGTGTGTGTGTGTTGTGTGTGTGGAGAGAGAGAGAGAGAGAGAGAGAGAGAGAGAGAGAGAGAGAGAGAGAAAGAAAGAGAGAGAGAGACAAAGACAGAGAGAGAGAACGAGACAAACAGACAGACAGACAGGCAGACAGAGACAGAGAGTGAGAGCGAGCGAGCGATAGAGAAAGAGAGAAAGTGAGAGAGAAAGAGAGAGAAGAGAAAGAAAGAGAGAGAGAGAGAGAAACAGAGACAGAGACAGAGACAAAGAGAGAGAAACAGGGAAGGGAGAGAGACAGAGATAGAGAGAGAGCAAAGAGAGAGAGAGAGAGATGCAGACAGACAGACAGACGGGGGACAGATACAGAGACAGAGGCAGTGAGACAAAGAAAGAAAGAGCAAGAGCGAGAGACAAATAGAAAGAGAGACAGCGAGAGACAGAGGCAGACAGAGAGAGACAGAGAGAGACAGACAGAGAGAGAGAGAGAGGTCTAATGAACAGCGTTCCCTTTCTCTCCTCACCTACATGTACTTACCATCAGGTTGGGGTCTGAACTAAAGATGCTTACAGACAGCTCAGCAGAAACCTGTCGATGGCTGTTAATATCGAGCAACCATCGACAGGGGAGGTCACCCCATGATCCGCTAGCAGTAATGTGCCCCTGGGGCATTTGTGAAAAGACCACTATAAAGGCCTGTCAGGACTGAAGAAAATGATGTGAAAGGGAGTGGAGAACTGAGTTATTAAAGAAATGGAGGGAGAAAGGGAATGATCTCTTTTTTTTTCTTTAAAACTTGCGTGAAGTTTTACACTTTTTAAAATATTTTTCAAAAAACAAAAAGACGAGAGCATTTCAAAAGTTTATGGATGGCCTATATGGCCTATATTTCCCTATGCGCGTATCCACGCTATTTTGTCCACAGTGTACTCGTGGGTATATTGCTGTACATTCTGCAGACTACAGTCTTTCAAGGACATGCATGGTGAGTGTCTTTGTGTTTTCATGACCCAGCCATTGACAAGATTTACAAGATCTTTAACGTGCGTAACTACACTGATATTCTGCAAGAGTGTGTATACCCAAAGGATGTTTATATACTTACAGGTCTGCACATATGGCAGCACAAATAGTCTTCTCAGATATGTCATCGAGTGTATTGCTCAAATATCCTGACTAACACCACAGATGTCTGTATCTCTCGGGCCTAGTTGATGTCGGGGTAATGTAGAGTACAGTCCGACAGGAAGTCTCATTCTAGAATGGAATTACATAGCAACATGATTGTCATCCCCATCGTCAGGCATCATCGTAGCATTTGTGAAAATTACTGCAGACTCTATGACTTTTGAAGTGGCGTAGAAGAGAGGATATACAACAAAACAAAGCAAAACAAAACAAAACAAAACAAAATGAAACAAAACATTCAAAACAAGAGATCTGGAGCAACAAAGAAGACAATTTAAAGACTAACAACTAGACATCATTTCAGGTGTTGACATTTTCGAACACAGAAGCTGGAAAATAGGGTAGATGTGTTATGAGTCATTGTTTGACTGATGGATCCCAGGAGAACACAAAGACAGAGTGGGGACGTGATGGCTTGCCTCCTTTACTAGCACTGAATTCTGGCATTTGAATCCTGTCTCAGCCCTCGTTCATCAACTTAAGTGGTGTCTTGTGATGGGAACGTAATTCTTTGGATTTCTGTTAGAACTCCTGAGGCCTTTTTTAGTCGCGTTCTTACTCTTTCTTTCTTTCTTTCTGCTCTTTCTTTCTTTCTTTCTTCTTTCTTTCTTTCTTTCTTTCTTTCTTTCTTTCTTTCTTTCTGTCTGTCTGTCTGTCTGTCTGCCTTTCTTTCTCTCTTTCTTTCTTTCTGTCTTTCTTTCTATTCTACTTCTTTCTCTATCTTTTTTCTGTCTGCCTGCCTGCCTGCCTGTCTGTCTGTGTGTCTGTCTGTTTGTCTGTCTGTCTGTGTGTATGTATGTACGTACGTACGTACGTATGTATGTATGTATGTATGCATGGATGGATGGACTGATGGATGGATGGACGGATGTGTATGTATGTATGTATGTATGTATGTATGTATGTATGTATGTGTGTATGTATGTGTGTATGTATGTACATACGTACATACGTATGTATGTAAGTATGTATGTATTTATGTAGGTATGCATGCATGTATGTACGTACGTACGTATGTATGTATGTATGTATGTATGCATGTATGCATGCATGTATGTATGTATGTATGTATGTATGTATGTATGTATATGCATGGATAGACGGATAATGGATGAATGCATGTGTGTGTGTGTGTGTGTGTGTGTGTGTGTGTGTGTGTGTGTTGTGTGTGTGTATTTGTTAGTGTATGACTTTGTGCGTGCGTGTGTGTTCGCGCACGCGCGCGCGCGCGTGTGTGTGTGTGTATGTACGTATGCATGAGTGTGTGTGTGTGTGTGTGTGGTGTGTTTGTGTGTGCGCGCGCGCGTGTGTGTGAGACTGTCTAACCTACATATACTCACAAAGACAGAAGCTGGACAGTTCGTCAGACAGGGTCATGTATGAGTCACTGTTTGACTGAAGGATTCCAAGACGATGACACGAATACAGGACGAGAAAATGATGACTTTTGTCTCCACTGTTACCATTGAGAGTTGGGAATTTGAATCATGTCTCAGCCCTCTTTGATCAACTTCGGTGGTGTGTTGTGAGGGGTGCGTCATTCATCTGTTTTCTCTTTGAGGTTTTGAGGGTCTTTTTTTCACTCATGTTCAGAATGCTATTCTTTCTTTCTTTCTCTCTTTCTTTCTTTCTTTTTTTAACTTACTTACTTACTTACTTACTTTCTTTCTTTCTTTCCTTCTTTCATACTCTCTTTTTTTCTTGTTTTCTTTTCTTTCTATCTGCCTTCTTTCCTTCTTTCTTTCTTTCTTTCTTTCTCTCTTTCTGTCTGTGTGTCTGTCTGCTTACTGTCTGTCTTTCTTTCTTGCTTGCTTTCTTTCTCTTCTACTCTTTTCTCCCTTTCTGTTTCTCTCTCTCTCTACATATGTATATATGTGTACATGGATACGGTTGTACATGCATGCATGTATGTATGTGTGTGTATGCATGAATATATATATGTGCATACGTCCATACGTTCGTACGCACGTATATATGTATGTGCCTATCTATGTAGGTTTATATGTATGTCCTTCTGTACGTCTGTATGTCTGTCTGTCTGTCCGTCTGTATGTGTGTGTGTGTGTGTGTGTGTGTGTGTGTGTGCACGCGCGTGCGTGTGTGTGTGTACGTGAGTGTGTTTTTTGTGTGCATGCGTGTGTGTGTTTGTATGTGTGTGCGTGTGTGTGTGTGTGCGCGTGTGTGTGTGTGTGCGTGCGTGCATGTGTGTGTATGTGTGTGTGTGTGTGTGTGTGTGTGCTTGCTTGCTTGCGTGCGTGCATGTGCGTGTGTGCGTGTGTGCGTATAGGTGCTGTGCGCGCGTGCGCATGTGTGTGTGTGTCTTTGTGACCCAGATAGGTTCACTTAAAGACACAAGACATGCAAGGGGTCGATAACAGCCATTTTCCTTCCATTTGTTCCTTTTTATTCTTCTTTCCCTTCAGACTGAAATGGGCAGCATGGACGTTCTGGAACACCGTGCTCCTAAGACTAATCGACTGGAGGAAAGAAGCCTCTTATACAGGACATGTTGGAAGAAGGGACAGAGAGGGAGTCAAGAGAGGGTGTGGGGGTGGAGGGCTGGGTACATGTACACAGACGTACAGGAGACGGGGAGAAAGTGGGAGAGAGAGAGAGAAAGAGAGAGAGAGAGACAGACAGACGGACAGACAGAGAAACAGAAAAAAAGAGAGAACAGAAACAGAAAGAAAAGAGAGAAAGAGAGAGAGAGAGAAACACAGACAGGCATACATACAGACACACAGAGACAGAGAGACAGAGAAACAGAAAGAAAAAAATGAGAGAGAAAGAGATAAAGAGTTTGTGAGAGAGAGAGAAAGAGAAAGAAAGAGAAAGAGAGAGAAAGGAGAGAGAAATAGAGAGAAAAAGAAAGAGAGAGAGAGAGAGAGAAAGAGAGAATGAGAGAGACTGAAAGAGAAAGGGAGAGAATCAGACAGACAGACGGAGACAGACGGACAAATAGATGGGAGACACACACACAGACAGTCAGGGATAAACAGTCACAGACAAAGAAATACAGAGACAGACAGACAAACAGACAGAGAAAGAGAGAGAGAGAGAGAGGAACTAATGTCGTATTCTATATTCTTAAGTGAAGTAGAGAAACTAGATGTTCAAAACCTTTTAACAATCTCCTATTTTACACAAACATGTATAAGAGAGAAACCCATATTTTGTGCTTCTTAAGGTCCCTGAGATCTGTGGAAGCGAGAAAGAGAGAGAGAGAGAGAGAGAGAGACAGACAGACAGACAGACAGACAGATAGGGAGAGAGAAACATACAGACAGTGACAGAGACAGAGACAGAGAGGAACTGATATCGTATTCCATAATCTTAAGTGAAGTAGAAGAACTAAATGTTCAAGCCTTTTTAACAATCTCCTGTTTTACTTAAGAAAAACACTACAGAAAAGTCCATATTTTGTGCTTCTGAAGAGTCACTGCGATTTGTGGAAGAGAGGGAGGGAGGGAGGGAGAGATAGGGAGGAAGAGAGAGAGATATAGAGAGAGAGAGAGAGAGGGAGGGAGTGAGAGAGAGACAAAGAAAGATAAACAGAGACAGAAAGATGGGAGAACTAATGTCGTATTTCATAATCTTTAGTAAAGTAGAAGAACTAAATATTCAAGCATTTTAACAATCTCCTGTTTCAACAAATATATTATCACAGAAAAATCCACATTTTGTGCTTCTCAGAGTAACTGTGATTGTTGAAGATCTGAATAAAATGAAATACGACATGCGTTCAGGACAGTGGTACACTATCATAACGGTGAAAATATGTTTAAGTGTCAAAGGTTCACATACCTCCCTCGAATAGTTCAAATTTTAGACACCTTTATGATACGTGTGACCTTGGCATCAACACCTTGCCTTCTAATTTACAAGTTATTGACTTCTCATCCGTCCACATGCTTGACCAAAATGTAGTAAAGATCCTCCAGAATGATCTAAAAGAAGTTTTTGCCAACATTTTGAAAATAAAAACAGAAAGAGAGACAGACACTGAGTGAGACAGACAGACACGTGCACAACAACACACACAAACGCACACACACACACACACACACACACACACACACACACACACACACACACACAGATAGATAGATAGATAGATAGATAGATAGATAGAGACAGACAGACAGACAGACTGACAGATAGATAGATAGATAGATAGATAGATAGATAGACAGACAGATAGATAGATAGATGAATAGATAGATGGATAGATAGATGGATAGATAGATAGATAGATACAGAAACAGACAGATAGATAGATAGACAGATAGATAGACAAGCATATAGATAGATAGATAGATAAATAGATAGATAGATAGATAGGTAGAGATTTAAAGATTTAGAGATAGATCTAAATGAAGATTCAGATATAGATATAGATAGAGATAAAGATAGAGATAGAGACACAGGTATATATATATGTGTGTATATATATATGTATGTATATATATATATATATATATATATATATATATTATTCATATATATATATGTATATGTATATATATATATATATATATATATATATATGTATGTGTGTGTGTGTGTGTGTGTGTGTGTGTGTGTGTGTGTGTGTGTGTGTGTGTGTGTATACACTCACACACGCAAACCCAAAAAGACAGAAGAAAAAATGTAAGTAATAAGGAATAAATATGGTACTCTAACAACAGGCCTAATAGAAGAAGAAATGAGGGATCCAAAAGGAAATGTACTGTCAGTCAGAAGACCTCCAATAGATGCTGAAGAGAGACCGCAGCAAACTAATTACTGGCCAACCTCTTGCTTGCTCAATGGGGAGAGGACTAAGATTTGTTCCTCCATTGCTCCTTCGCCAAGGAAAACTTTCTCTCCTGGAATGCGAATTGTCTTGGAATGTCTTGGAATGTCTTGGAGCAGGGCTGAGTGAATAATCCCAGCAAGTTTGAGAGTTTTAGAGAGAAAGAAGTTAAGTTATTCATTCATTCATTCATTCATTCATTCATTCATTCATTCATTCATTCATTCATTCGAGTTTCAAAGCTATTTTCTGCGAATGACTAGAAACAATTTAATAAATGAATAAAAAAAATGAAGACATAGATGAAAAAAAAAATAAATAGATGAATAAATGAATAAACAAATAAACAAACATATAAATGAACACACACAAATACACACACACACACAAACACACAAACACACACACATACATACATACACACGCTCGCGCGAGCACGCATATGCATATATGCATGCCTGTAAATGTTTCACTGTATCTGTGTTTCTGCGTGCGTGCCAATGTGTGTGTGTATGTATGTGTTCGTTCGTTCTTTAATTTAACGTCTTTTCACTATAAGTGATATTAGACGGGGGAGGGGGGGGGGGGAGGGGAAATTATTTAAAAAAAAAAAAAAAAAAAAAAAAAAAAAAAAGTGAACAAAATAAAATGTAGAACGATAGTTGGACGGGTTGGATTTGGGCAGAGGGAAGACAGAGGAAAAAGACATTAGCAGGTGGGGGAACAGTAAAATGGAACGAGAACTTAACACTAACAATTAACTTCAATAACGTGAAGGGAAATTGTAACACTAAAATACAAACCGAATAAAGTTAAAGTAATGCATTAACAGGACTGTGAACTAATGATTCTGAAATTCTAACTAACAACGTTTGATCTGATGTAATTTTCTGGAAATGATTTTCAGAATACTTTTCTTGAGTAAACATTTTCGGTAAAAAAGAACGTAGCATTTTGCAGTAGAATAAACAGTGAAACAGTGTGAACTGTTCGCCGCAAATACACTTGACATTTTTACAATATTTTGTTCTCAATGCGTTTAGCTGAATACGAAAACAAACAGCAACAATCGATCTCAAATGATACATAGAAGAATACTGCAATTTTTTACATACATTTTGAACGGTAAGTTTTATCATTTGTTGTGACACAAACTGTTCATCTGAATGTTCAAGAAATCGAGTCCATGAGGCTGATTCGAGCAAGTTGCAAGCTTCTTTTACGGAGGTATGAACATGTAATTCTATAGCATTATCAGCATTCTGGGCGCCTTGCTTAGCTGCTCTGTCAACTACTTCGTTGCCGTGAAGACCAACATGAGAAGGCACCCAGCATAAACTGATATCTGTACCTTTGACCCTTAAACGATGTATAAGATGATTTGCCTCAGTAATTAAATCAGGTCTTGTGTCGGCATTAAAAGACCGTAAGGCATATAATACAGATTTTGAGTCAACAAAGAGAACTACTTTGAAAGACATGGTTTTAAGATTTACTAGATAATGCAATGCTTGATTAATAGCGACTAATTCCGCTGTAAAGATCGATAAGTTTGCCCCAACGAAA
>JAPXFY010000012.1:71291322-71303822 GCA_030674185.1 Monoplex corrugatus
CTGTAGTGGGAAGATTAAGGCTGAAATTAAGGAAAAGGAAGCAGACCAAAAGCAACATCAAACTAAATCTTGGATTCTTAAAGACAGACGAAGTGATACGTAAAAAAATGTAATGTACATGTTCAAAACAAATTCAGTGCTCTGGAAGACGTTGGTGACAGTGAGGAACAATGGACAAAGTTGAGAAATTGGATAAATGAAGCTTGTGAAGACATCCCTGAAGTAGATAGAAAAGCAAAAAAGAAGTGGATGACAGAAGAAAATTTAGGCTAGATGGAGGAAAGGAGGAAGGCAAAGAGAAACGAGGAGACATGCAGGAAGATAAACAAAGAAATCAGGAATAGGTGTAATGAAGCTAAGGAAGCTTGGATGAAAACAAAATGCAAAGAAATAGAAGACAGACACAAAACGGATCCTCAGGGTATGTACAGACGAATTGAAGAAATTGTCCATGGGAAAAATACATGCACATCAACTGGTTGCTTAGAATCGAAAGATGGCGCGCTTCTCATGGAAAAAGACAAAATATTAGACAGATGGAGAGAGTACATTGAATCATGGTGTCATAGAGAGAGAAAAAAATGTCGATTAGTGATCTAGAAGGCATGAAACGAAGAAATTCCTATGACGTCAAGGTCTCTATTATCTATTATACAATCAGTTTCAGGTTTTCCTTGATCACACACACACACACCACACGCACACACACACACACACACACACACACACACACACACACACACACACACACACACACAAAAGATACATACATACACACACAAACACACACACAAACACACACACACACACACACACGCGTGTGTCTGTGTGTCTGTGTGTCTTCATGTATGTATCTGCGTGTGTCTCTGTGTGTGATTGCTACTGCCACTGCTAGTATCTTCATATTAATATTGTTGTTTTTGTAGTTATTGTTAGCAATTTACACGTACTTCTTTTATGTGTCTGACTTCATCTCTCATGTTTTCGAAAACATTCTTGACTAGTTGACATAACATCTTTTTTTTCCATCAGAATCCATTGTATAATTTTTTAACACTACATATGTTAATGTGTTTCAAAGAATTTTTTTTTTTTTATTTGGTTTTTGCAGTTGTTGTTGTTGGGTTTTTGCTTTTGCTTTTTTTTTTTTACCCCACCTCTCTCTCTCTCTCTCTCTTCTCTTTCTCTTTCTCCTCTCTCTCTCTCTCTCCTCTCTCTCTCTGTGTCTCTCTGTTTCTGTCTCTGTCTGTCTGTCTCTCTCTCTCTCTCTCAAATGGGGCTTTGGCCTTACTGAATACATTTCTGATTCTGACTCTCTCCTCTCTCTCTCTCTCTCTCTCTTCTGTGTCTCAAATGGGGCTTTGGCCTTACTGAATAAATTTCTTATTCTGATTCTCTCTCTCTCTCTCTCCCTCTCTCTCTCTCTCTCCTCTCTCTCATTCTCTTCCCGCATGCAAAAGCAGATGGAACGTAAAGCAGAGGAGTTTTTATCCTGTTCCCTAAACTGCCGTCGAATGATTTACGTGAGCCAATCAGTCAACGACGCATAAAGACCATTTTGGTAATGCTCGTTAACGGGCCCCTCGCTTCCTCCCCACAACAGGCCATGAATTTTGGAAGAACAGACAATGTTATCGTTGAAGACAGAATGGCTGAGCATCCTTTACACTTGCTGGACCGGGGTATTTCATTTAGTGGTGCTTTACAGCATTGTTGTTGACAGTGTTTGTTGTCGATGTTCGTAACAACTTTGCAGTTAATTTAACCCTTTGACTCCCTCACCCTATCCACCAACTGCAAAAAAACTTAACCCTTTGACTCCCTCACCCTATCCACCAGCTTCCTGCATAACCTTTGACTCCCTCATCCTATCCTTCAGCTTCCTGCAGGAAGCTGGTGGATAGGATGAGGGAATCAAAGGGTTAAGTTTTTGCATTGCTAGCATGATTGACAAATGCAGGATACCAGTGGGCAGGGTGAGGGAGTCAAAGGGTTAATTAAAGGACATGTTGACCGAATAGCTTTCTAACTTGTTATTTTTGTCTTTGTGACATCAGTGCATGTAGACTTATTCTAAAATATAAAATGCCGCTTTAGACACTTAGGACATTTTTTTATGACTGTCTTGTTGTGATTGTGTTTGCTGTGGATTTGTTTTTAACGTTTGCTTTATTTTTCTTTCTAAGGGCTGACTAAATAAGTAGGTGTTGTGGACTTAAGGTTTTTTGTATCAGATTCAGTGCCAGCTTACAATATAAAATTTCACACACACACACACGCACACGCATACACACACACGCACGCACACACACACACACACACACACACACACACACACACACACACACACACACACACACACAAATACACATACTGGCACACACATACACACACATACTTACTTCTCTCTCTCTCTCTATATATATATATATATATAATATATATATATATATACACATGTATATATATATATGTGTGTGTGTATTTATACATATATGTATATATGTGTGTATATATGTATATATATTTATATAAATATGTAAATATATATATATATATATGTATGTATGTATGTATGTATATATTCAATTAGTCAGCCCTTAGAAAGAAAAGTAAATAAAACGAAAAAACATCCACAGCAAACACAATCACAACCAAAAAAAAGTCATAAATATGTCCTAAGCATTCACTTCAAAGAGCAAGCTATTCAGCTTTAGTTTCTCAAGATGGCGTCTCAGCGCTCGGACTAGTTTCACATAAACTGACGCCATTAAACCAAAAGTAGCAAATAAGAAAAGCAATTTAGTCAACATGTCCCTTAACCGGAATGTTGTCAAGAACGTCACAACAAACGCACATTATATTCATCATCATCATCATTATGTGCCCTCCCGCATGGCGTTGGCGATCATGGCCCACCATCTGCATCTATCCCTTGTCGCTGCAAGTACATCTTCCACCCTCTCTGTCCTTAGCCACCATGCAAGTCCGTCCAATATTTTCGCCCTGGATCTACCTGGTGTTCTCTTTCCCGCCAGCTTTCCTGTTGTGACCTGGTGCTTTAATTCCCATTTCCTCATAAAACGCCCTATAAATGTTGCTTGTTTTTTTTCTGATCTTCCTTATCAATGATCTTCTTGTATCTGCCTCCATCCACAAACATTCTCATCAACAAAACTATAAACCGCCACTAAATCAAGCAGCCCATTCCAGCAAGTGCATAGGATGTTCAGCCATTCTGTCTTGAACGATAACGATGTCTGCTCTTCGAGAATTCATGGCCTTTTGTCGAAGGAAGCAAGGGCCCGATAACGAGCATTACCAAAATGGCCTTTATGCATTGTTGACTGATTGGCTTACGTACATTATTCAGACAACGGCTCAGGAAGAAGGATGAACATTGGTCTGTTTTATTCGCCATCTGCTGTGCATGTTTCAAGAGAATGAGAGAGAGGGGGAGAGAGATAGATAGAGAGAGAGAGAGAGAGAGAGAGAGAGAGAGAGAGAGAGAAGGGGCACACGCACACATACACACACACATACACACACACACACACACACACACACACAGAAGAGGAAGGACTCCCATACCCCCCCCCCCCCACACACACACACACGCACATACCAGACAGAAAAATACAGAGATGACATGATGAAAGGTTGTGAGCGGAGGGATGGGGGTGGGGGAGAGAAAAACACATCCGTTTCTATTCAAACCCGTCATTACTAAGTTAATTGGCATATGCCAGTCAATCAGGACAACGCAAGGGGCCAGTTGATAATGCTTGTTACCGGGCACGTTCTTCCGCTGTCAGGAGTTAGATATGGAAACACATGTATTACCAGAGACGAGGAAAAAGAAAGAAATTTCTATGGCTTTGATTAAGTTAAGTCGGGTTTCGTTTTGGTTGAAATGCGGCTCAAAATAAACAGTTTTAAAGGCCTTTTTTGGCTTTGATGTGCTGCCTTTGTTGAAATTGTTGGCTATATATTTTGTTGTTTGTTGTTGTTTTGTTGTTACTGTTGATGCTGTTAGTCCTATCCAAACTTCCCCGTTCATCCCATCCACAAACATTCATTCCTTTTTAAGTGTGTGTGGTGTTTTTTTTTGTGTGTGTGTGTGTGTGTGTGTGTGTGTGTGTGTGTGTGTGGTGCGTGAGTGTGTGTGTGTGTGCGTGTGTGTGTGTGTGTGTGTATGTGTGCGTGTGTGTGTGTATGTGTGCGTGTGTGTGTGTGTGTGAACAATTGTTTTTTGTACATAATTTGCTACGGAAAATTCTGTGACCGTGACTCTCGTCATGTGCGCTAAGTACATGATGCACAGCGAATCACGGTTATCATCATCATCATCATCATCATCATCATCATCATCTCTTCTCATCATCATCATCATCATCATCATCATCATCATCATCAAGTGCCCTGCCACACGGCGTTGGCGATCATGGCCCTCCATATGCACCTAGCCCTTGTAGCCACAAGCACATCTTCCACCCTCTCTGTCCTCAGCCACTCTGCAAGTCCGTCCAATATTTTTCCCTGGGTGTACCTGGTGCTCTCTTTCCCTCCAGCTTTCCTGTTGTGACCAGGTATTCTAATTCCCCTTTCCTCATAAAATGGCCTATATATGTTGCCTGTCTTTTCCTAATCTTCCCTTTTCAATGATCTTCTTGTGTCTGCCTCAAGACTGTCTCGTTTGTTTTCTTTGCTGTCCATGGAAATCTCAACATTCTTCTCAGAAACACATCTCGGCTGCCTCAATCTTGCTCTGGCTTTGCTTGTTGACTGTCCACGCCTCACAACCGTATAACATTATCGGTTCTATATAACATTCAAGAACTCTCTTCCTGATGTTAATTGATAGGCATTTGTTGGTAAGAATGCTTGTCATCTTATTGAATGCTGTTTTGGCTTGGCCGATTCTGCTGGCTATTTCTGATGTGCATCTGCCGTCTGGTGAGATGATCGTTCCCACATATTCCAACCTGTCTCAAGGTTGTGCCGTTTGCTGTTATTTTGCATGAGGGGATTTCATGTTTTTTACTGATTACCATGACCTCAGTCTTCTTGCTATCTAGCTCCAACCCTTTACTTTTGCTTTCTATTTCTATTACATTCACAAGGTTTTGTACGTCCCTTTCATTTTCTGCAATTAGCACGGTGTCATCTGCGTATCGAATGTTGTGTATCATTTTTCCTCCAACCTTTAATCCAGGGTGTTCTTCTAGGTTTCTCATGATGTTTTTGCTGTAAAGTGAAAATAGATCTAGTGAAAAAACACAACCTTGCCTGACTCCTCTTTTGATATTTTGGAAAGAGCTGTTATCGTTTTCTATTCTCATTTCAGCTTTTTGTTTCCAATACATATTTCTGATTATTCGTAGATCTTTTCCATTAATATTGAGTCTTCCTAGTTGGCTGATCAATTCTCCATGTCCTATCCGATCGAAAGCCTTGGTATAATCAACAAAGTATAAATATAAATCCTTATTCAACTCGATTAACTTTTCTATGATAGTTCTTAGGATGTATATGGCATTGATAGTTCATTTCCCTTCGACAAATCCACACTGTTCTTCTGCTGTTTCTCTGTTGATTCTATTCCTTGTTTTCATCATAATTATTCTTAATAGGAGTTTTGCTACATGACTCATCAAGCTGATTGTGCGATGGAGTTCGCATTTTATAGCCCCTGTTTTCTTTTGAAATGCAATGAAAATTGGTTTTGACATATCTTTGGGGATTTTTCCAGTGTCATAAATTTCATTTAGGAGGACTGTTGTGTTTTCAATGCCAAATTCTTCCAGGGCTTCAATCATCTCTGTAGTAATATTATCGGTTCCTGGGGCTTTTCCTGGTTTCATCTCTTTCATCTGCTCTATCTTCATCTTTCATTATGGGTGGTCCTTCAACGTTCTTTTCATAATGTGTTCTTCTTTTCTGTCATCTTCAAAAAGTCTTTAATGTACTGTCCCTATCTATCTAATATTTTGTCTTTTTCCATGATAAGAGTACCATCTTTTGATTTTAAGCAACCAGTTGATGTGCATGTCTTTTTCCTGTGAACAAGTTCTTTAGTTCTTCTGTACATACCCTGATGATCCGTTTTGTATCGGTCTTCTATTTCTTTGCATTTTATTTTCAGCCAAGCTTTCTTAGCTTCATTGCACCTATTCCTGATTTCTTTGTTTATCTTCCTGTACATTTCCTCCTTTCCCTTCCTCCGCTCTTCCATCAAGCCTAGAATTTCTTTTGTCATTCATTTCTTTTTGCTTTTCTATCTACTCTAGGGATTTCTTCACAAGCTTCATTTATCGAGTTTCTCAATTTTGTCTACTGTCCCTCACTGTCTTCAAGAGCACTGAATTTGTTTTGAAAATGTACGTTAAATGTTTTTACGTATCGTTTCATCGGTCTTTAAGAGTTTAAGATTTAGTTTCATGTTGCGTTTGGTCTGTTTTCTTTTCCTTAATTTCAGCCTAAATCTTCCCGTTATAGGATTGTGGTCACTGTTGCAGTCTGCGCCTGGTAATGTTTTTGCTGTCAGAAAAGAATTTCTAAATCTTTTATTGATCAGGATGTAGTCAATCTGATTTTGGGCATTATCTCCTGGACTCATCCATGTCTATTTTCTTCTGTTAGGCTGCTCAAACCAGATGTTTCCTACTATGAACTCATTCATCTGTGCCCGTTCTACATGTTTCCTTCCCATTTCATTTTGTGTACCAAAGCCATGAGGTTCAACTATATCCTCCACCATATCCTGTCCCACTTCAGCATAAAGATCTCCCTTTATTATTGTAACTTCTTGTGATTTCATAAAATAGCATTGACTGCCAATCACGGGGGATGGGGGAGGGGGAAGATGAAAAGAGAAAGAGGGGAGGGAGGGGAGACAATTCTTCCTCAAGTCTGGATTGGAATGTGTGATTCCAATTTCTTATAAATACGAACATTCTAACAACGACAAGAATTCCACTCTATTTTGTAATCACTGAATACTGATGGTAGCGACGAGCGGTTCGATTTCCATGTTGAGGGGGAGTTGGAATGGAACTCGAGACGTAAGATCTTGAGTCTACGAGTCTGTCGACAGAAAAAGCGGCAGCTAGCTGATAAAAGTACAAACACATTCTTTGCGGGTCAGCTGATTGCTTGTTTGTCTACCCTATTTACCCAACCGTGCGCAAGAGCTGGGGTCTATTTTCACAGGATTTCGTTCCAATTGCCGAGGATTCTGCTATTTTACAAGAGAGATAGCGTGCCTGAGATTATGTCCACATCAGTTTGGCGTGGTTAACAACAGGATTCTTCAGGGTTCAGGTTCATATTGCTTATATCCCAGCCGACTACTAAAGCCATATCAGGGCTAACACCACGGTCAAAAACGACAACCAGGTTAATTTAAGATTAAAACAGTATGCTCACCGTTACCTTGCAAGTCTACACAGCAGGATTAGTAATAACAATAATAATTACAATATTTATATAGCGCAAAATCTTGATAAAATCAAATCTAAGCGCTGAAACAGACACACACACACGCACGCACGCACACACACGCACGCACGCACGCACACACACGCACGCACGCAACACACACACACACACACACACGCGCGCGCGCGCGCGCGCGCACACACACACACACACATGCACACTGCTATAAATGGGGAGAAAGAATAAAAGCAATGGAAAATTATAGAGAGCATATTATATACATTTATATATTACAATGTGATTCCCCTCCGAGTGGAGACAGGCTGCAGAAGGGATTGAGTGAGGTCAGGATTTTATGCAGAGGAGAAAAGGTGAGTTTTGAGAGCGGACTTGAAGGAGACAAAAGTAGGTTGCTGACGGACTGAGAGAGGAAGTTTGTTCCAGGAGAGCGGACCAGAAACAGAGAAGGCTCGTGGACCATAGGTATTGAGCTTAGTGCGTGGAAAGCGAAAAGTCAGAGGATCGGAGGCAGAGCGGAGGGTACGTGAGGGAACATAGATCTCAAGTAGGCTTGACAGGTAATCGGGGGCTGCGTTATTGAGGCTTTTGTAGCACATTGTGTCTAGTTTATACTGTATGCGCTTTGATACAGGGAGCCAGTGAAGTTGTGCCAGGAGAGGAGATATGTGGTCAGCTTTTTTCTTTTTGAGTACAAGGCGTGGAGCATTGTTTTGAATGCGCTGTAGGATGTGAATGGTGGAGGCAGGAAGACCAGACAGGAGTGAATTGCAATAGTCAATGCGAGACATTATGAAGGACAGAACGAGTTTTGCAGTTGTTTCGACAGAGAGATACTTCCTGATCAGGCTTATACGATGGAGGTGATAGTAGCAAGATCTGGCAGTTTGAGAAACAAAGTTGTTCATGGAGACACCAAGGTTTTTAGCTGAATCAGAAATTGGGACTGATGTGTTACATAATGGGAGAGAAAGAGGGGGCAGCTGAGAAAGTTTCTGACGGGTGCCAATGAGGATAGCTTCTGTCTTGTCATCATTTAGCTGAAGTTTGTTGTATGTCATCCAATTTTTAATGTCCGAGTAACACTCAGTGGTGCGAGTCAGGAGGCGCTGTATATTGTCAGGTGAGTCACTGTCTTGAAGTTGGGTGTCATCAGCATAGAAGTGGTGTTTTATAGAGTGGGAGTTGATGATGGTGGACAGGGGGGAGGTGTAAAGAGTGAAAAGAACAGGGCCAAGGACAGATCCTTGTGGAACACCACAGGTCAGGTATGCAGGTTGAGAGTAAGTGCCATTGATGAGAAGGGTTTGTTTTCTGTTTGATAGATATGAAGTGAACCAGGAGAGAGCAATGTCAGAGATGCCAAAAGTATGATGAAGTCTAGAAAGGAGAATACCATGATGAATGGTATCAAAGGCTGCAGACAGATCAAGGAGTGTGAGGAGAGAGACTTTGCCAGTATCAGTTGCAAGGAGGAGATTGTTGAGAATGTGTAGCAAGGCAGTTTCAGTGATATGGCACTGGCGGTAGGCTGACTGGAAAGGATTGAGGAGATTGTTGGCAGACAGGTGAGAGTTCAGTTGGTTGAGGACAACGTTTTCAAGCAGTTTTGACAAGAAAGAGAGATTAGAGATAGGCCGGTAATTTTTCAGTTCATTTGGGTCTAAATTGTATTTCTTGAGGAGAGGGTGAACAATAGCAGACTTGAAAGAATCTGGGACAGTTCCAGTTTGGAGAGAAGTGTTGATGATGTCAGTGATGAATGGGAGGAGCGTAGGGAGATAGTCAGAGTAGAGAGAACTGGAAGAGGATCCAGTTCGCAGGTTTTGAACGACATGGATCTGATTGTGTTGAGAATTTCTTCTTGTGAGACTGGGGTAAAAGTAGTAAGAGGTGTGCCAGAGAAGGAAGGGTCAGGGTGGGCATGGTTGACAGGGTGTCCTGTCAAGCCTGTCACGAAGAGTTTGTATTTTGGTGGTGAAATACTTGGAGAATACAGATGGGAGTTCTTCATTTGTGTGTTTTGTTGGGAGAGGTAAATCTTTTCGTGTGCCAAGGAGATGATTCATGGTTGTAAAGAGTTCTTTTGAAGAAGAGGCATTCAGGATTTTGGTTTGGAAATAGCTTGTTTTTGCAGATGCAATGAGGGTGGATACTTTTGTTTTAGAGGCTTGGAAAAGTTGCCTATGTACAGTGAGTTTGGATTTGCGCCAGCGGCGCTCTGCTCTGCGGTGGGCACGTTTTGCACAGGCAATCTCATGAGTGAGCCAGGGGGTAGGGGGGCGGTCAGGTAAAAGACGGGTTGTGGCTGGAGCATGAGTGTCCAGAAGATGGTGGAGAGTAGTATAGAATTCATCGGCAAGGTTATGTGACTTTTCAGAAAGGAGACGGAAGGCATTAGATGAAAATGTGGAGAGGTCGATAGATTTGAGATTGCGTCGAGTCACTGTGCGCATGGTACGGGAAGGAGGAGGAATGTCAAGAGAACAGAGAATTGCAGAGTGGTCAGATGGAAGGGCTGAAGTTAGACGGGTAGAAAGAACTAAGCAGTTGTCAGTAGCTGAATTGTGATCACGAGAAATGATCCAGTCAAGAATGTGACCTTTTTGATGGGTTGGTTCAGAAATGTGTTGAGTCATATTGTGATTGGACAGAGAGTTGATGATATGTCTTGTGTCATAACGGTGAGTGTTGTCATAGTGGACATTGATGTTACCTAGAATGATGAGATTTCCAGGTAAGAGGCAGTAGTAGTCAAGTAGTTGTCAAAGTCAGAGAGAAACATGGATGTGGTGAGCTTATTGGCAGAGCTAGGTGGAGGTCGATAGACACAGGAGAAGGTGATGGGGTGAGGGTGGTGGATTGGAAGGATACTTCAACGTGCTCGAAAGAAGGATGGGAGAAAGGCAGAGACTGCGAGAAAGACAGGCGGGAATGGAGTGAGTCGTTGTAGAGGATGGCGATACCACCACCTCGGGATGAGCGATGGAAAGAAGCAAGCCTGTAACCACTCGGAGTGAGACTCGCATGTATAGGTTCATGACCAAGGGGGTTAAGCCATGTTTCGGTGATAAAAGCAATGTCAACATGCTCATCTGCGATAAAGTCAGCAATTAGTGAAGGTCTGATGATCCATAGGGTGATATCCTGAGGAGTTACAACCGACTGACGAACCTGGCGGCAGTTTTTAACCGTTTGCATAAAGATTTTTTTTAAATTTTAATCATTAGCCTTGAGAGTTATCCTCCCTAGCTCAACTAAACATCAGGAAATTTAGCCAATGTCTTATTTAATCATTTGCCTCAAGAGTTATCCTCCCTAGCTCAAATAAACATCAGAAAAGTTAGCTGACATCTTGTTTTTGTCCTAAATCTATTGATTTTCCATTTATGTTTGTTGTCCTTTGTGCACGCTTGACAAATTTGCGCCTATCTTGTTTTCGTTAATTAAACACGCGTTTTGATTCACTTCCCTTAGGTCTCTTATTTCTATTTGCGTCAAGGTTAATTAGCATTCTAAAGACTTGACTTGGTGATCTACTTTCGGTAAGAGCAACAAATATGTCATGTATCTTCTATGAATTTTCTAATAATCCATAAAGATGTTCATGCTAGTACGCTTTTGAGAGTATATACAGTTTACAGCGTAACAATGTCTGCCCCTCTGTGTACAATGTCTGTCACTTTTCTGTATATTTGGGTTTATGTGCAGACTTAAGGCTTGTGCCGTGATCAGTCTGGATTTTCTCCATCACATGGCACCTGTGACGATAGTGCATATGGAATTCATTCCGAGCGCGGAGATGTCATCTTGAGAAATTGAAACTGAAACTGAAACTGTATATTTGAGTTTGTTTCTTATTCAGAGTTTGTTCAAGAAGAATTTACCACTCACGGACAATTCCATATTCGCTCCACCAAAATCTGCCAGCGATTATTTGGCAGACTCCCTGAGTCTGCGTTAAACCTTATGCTTTGTCAAGGTCTTTATATGGAGAGAGGAAGGAAGTGACCTATACAACGCTGATCTGGCTCTACCAGAATGATGGAAATGCTGTTCCTCGAAAAAAAATCATGAAGATGGGCATTGGGCAGCCCTATTTTTAAATGTTGTTAATGTTTTTATGTTTTCATAGTATAAGGTCGGAAGCAGACTCCACATACACACACACGCACCACACACACACACACACACACACACACACACACACACACACACACATACACACACACACACGCACGCACAAACACACACACACCCAAACACACACATACACACACACACACTCACACATAAACTCACACACGCACACACACTTAGACACTAACACACACGCACACACACGCACACACACACAACACAGACACACATATACACTAACACACAAACGCAAACACACACGCATACACATCAATACACACACACACAGACACACACACAGACACAGACACACGCACACACACAGACACACACACACATACACGCACACACACACACACACCACACACACACACACACACACACACACACATAGATACACACTTGCAGGATAGGTAGATAGAAGCCAGACCGAGGCAAAGTCACTGGAGGATACTGACCGTAGATAGCCGATCGCAGAAAGGGGGGGGGGGGGAGAGTGAGAGAGAGAGAGAGAAAGAGAAAGAGAGAGAAAGAGAGAGAAAGAGAAAGAGAGAGAGAAAGAGAGAGAGAAAAGAGAGACAGACGGAGAGACAGAGACACAGATACAGAGACAGACAGACAGACAGACAACCAAGCAGAGACACAGAGACAGCTAAGACACGCCCACTGCACGTCAACTTAAGCCGAAAGGGACGTTGTACACGTGGGAGGTGCTACACAGAGGAAAGAACCTTAGTTCGACGGACGTGCTTGTTAAGTGGGTAAACGTCGAGCTTCCAATGGGAAGGATATGTGTTTGATTCGTGTAGACACCTCCGCATGGCGGATAAAGAATGAAAGAGTGGACATTTTTTTTCCAGTCATTCTAGTTGACTTGACACCTCTCTGTGTCTTGCCCCGTG
>JAPXFY010000012.1:71323822-71343822 GCA_030674185.1 Monoplex corrugatus
AGTGCATGCTTTGCTGTCATGACTGACAATACAGGATGCTGGTAGATAGGGTCAGGGAGTCAAAGGGTTAATGGCCAGTCATGTTTCTCATGATTGCTTCTCGTGAATTATTACAGCCGTCAGAAATGGAAATTGATTAGTTTTGGATACTTTCATATAATATTCTCTGTGTGGAGGTTCGTGTAGTGTGTGTGTGCGTGTGTGCGTGTGCGTGTGTGTGTCTATAATTTTCCATTGCTTTTATTCTTTCTCCCCATTTATAGCCGTGTGCGTGTGTGTGTGTGCGCGCGCGCGCACGCGTGTGTGTGTGTGTGTGTGTGTGTGTGTGTGTGTGTGCGTGCGTGAGTGTGCGTGCGTGCGTGCGTGCGTGCGTGTGTGTGTATCTGTTTCAGCGCTTAGATTTGATTTTATCAAGATTTTGCGCTATATAAATATTGTAATTATTATTATTATTATGTTATATCTGTGTACGTGTATGTACATATGTGTACTGTTTATGTGTGTGTGAGTGTGTGTGTGTGTATGTGTGTGTGTGTGTGTGTGTGTTTATGGTATTGTGTGTACGTGTATGTATATATGTGTACTGTTTATGTGTGTGTGTTTGTGTGTGTGTGTGTGTGTGTGTGTGTGTGTTGTGTGTGTGTGTGTGTGTGTGTGTGTGTGTGCGTGTGCGTGAATAGACGAATGAACGAAAAAGACAGAGACAAAGAAGAGGAGAGAGAGAGAGAGGGGGGGAGAGGGGAGAGAGAGAGAGGAGTGAAAGAGAGAGAAAGAGAGAGAGAAAGAAAGAGAGAGAGAGAGATTGAAAGGAGAGAGAGAAGATGTGTGTGTGTACGTGTGTGCGTGCACGTATGTGTGTGTGTGTGTATGTGTGCCTGTCTGTCTGTCTGTCTGTAAGTGTCTGTCTGAAAATATGTGTCTGAAAGTATACCTGTGCTTCACTACGTGTTTATGTCTGCCTCCTACTAGAGTGTCTGCGTTTGTCATGTTTCTCTGACCTTCTTTGTCTTTCCGTGAGTCCTGCCAGTATCCCCATCCTCATTGATTCAGAGAACAAGTTTCCGTTCTTTGCCTGCAGGACGGAATGTCAGAATGGAGGAGGAGGGTGGAAGAGAAGGAAGAAAAAAAAAGACCACACAAAACGCGAGTAAGGGTTAAACAAAACAAAACAAAACAAAACAAAACGGGATAGCGTGTCAGAGTGGGATGCCAGGATGGACGAAAAGGAAAAGGCCAAAAACCGCGAGTAAGGGTTTTAAACCAAACAAACAGACATCCAAAGAAAGAAAGAAAGAAAGAAAGAAAGATAGATAGATAGATAGATAGATAGATAGATAGATACATACATACATACATACATACATACCTACATAGATACATAGATACATAGATAGACGGATAGATAGATAGATGGATGGAAAGAGAGAAAGAAAGAAAGCAAGAAACAAACAAACAAACGAGCAAACAAACAAACAGACAAACAAACAAACTGATGAACGAACGAACGAACGAACGAACGAACGAACGAACAATCAAAACCTCTAAAACATTTCAGCGTTTTCGTGTTTTGTATTTAGTGTTACCATTTTTCTTGAATGCCTGAAAGAGCTTGGTTTTGCCCATACTATGCATGCCGCATTATGTTGCACCGTCTACATATTGTATTGTTTTTGTGGGTGTACTTGCCGGGCATTTCCATGTTTCTATAAGCAAAGAAAACAAACGAGACAGTCTTGAAGAAGGCAGACACAAGAAGAACATTAATAAAGAAGATTAGGAAAAAAACAAGCAACATTTATAGGACATTTTTTGAGCAAAGAGAAATTAGAGCACCTGGTCACCACCGAAAAGCTTGAAGCAAAGAGAGCACCAGGTAGACCCAGGGAAAAAATATTGGACGGGACTTGCAGAGTGGCTGAGGACAGAGAGGGTGGGAGATGTACTTGCATGGACAAGGGATAGGTTTGTATGGAGGGCCATGATTGCCAACGCCATGCGGAAAGGCACATGATGATGATGATATAGATACCGACATTACTTATATGATTTCTAATGCGCCTATTTGATAATCTGTGTGCATGTATATACGGATAGGGTTTAGGCACACATGCTGTCCTGGGAAACTGAAGATATTCTGACTTGGGAGACTGGAAAAAATCTTTACGGGACCGTTCGATTGGAAGTCCAATGTTTATATAATTGACTACCACACCCGTCAATATTATAATGTTAAAAAAATCAAGCCAACTACAAAACAAAAAAGAAGGTTCAATCATGTTTGATCATTGTTTTAGTGTACAGCCATGTTTCCACAATAGGAAAAAAGACTCTAGTCCCACAAGACCAGCAAACATAATCGACTAATAAACAAAGAAGCAAACACAAGCAAATTAGTACAAAAATACCTGTAAGACAGAATGAACTGTTTGGTTCTTGAGATAAACAATGGCCATGAGACTCATTTTACCATGTCTGTGACAACACCAAAAACATAAGGCATTAAGACAGACAATCATGGTTGCTGTTTTCTTGCACTTGGAGTAGATTAATTATTTTTGTCAAACCTTTCTTCCTCGTGATTCCTTGGCAGTTATTTTTGATTCTGAATGAAAATAAAACAAAAACGACAGAACATACACTAAAAAAAAAAAAGAAAATTCGAGAAATGTTCAAATCTATCCTTTGACGTAGAATTAACTCTACTTGGTAGATAAGGAACGACGAAAACAGCACGAATACTAGATTTTCGGGTGCTTTATGCAAAGGTTTATACTTGCAAAAGTAGAGTGCTCAAAACTTACTAACAAACGCTTGTACAGAAGGTTTAAAATTTGTATCAGTTGTATTGTAAATAGCTAACCAGACTGTCGATACAATATATATTTAATATTAACTTGCTGTCACGGTGCATGTGTTTAGTTCATAATTTGTGAGAAAAGTTTTTTTTTTATTTCAAAGAAAAGAGCTTCAGTGCATGGTAAAAAAGATAAATGAACACATCAAATAATACAGAAACAAAGACTTTAAAAAAGTCAATGCAACTTATAGTTCATCATCATCATTATCATCATGTGCTATGGCGCATGGCATTGGCGATCATGGCCCTCCATTCAAATCGCTTTTCAGTTGCTGCAAGAATATCTCCTATCCTCTCCATCCCCACCCACTCTTCAAAACTGTCTAATATTTTCTCCTTGGGTCTACCTGGTTTAATTTTACCTCTAGCTTCCCTGTTGTGACTAGAGCTCAAATTTCTCTTGCCTCATAAAATGTCCTATAAATGTTGCTATCCAAATCTTCTTCATTAATGTTCTTTTTGTGTTTGCATCTTTCAAGACTGTCTCGTTTGTTATCTTTGCTGTCCATGATACTCTTAACATTCTTCTTAGAAACCACATTTCAGATGTCTCAAACTTGTTCTGACTTTGCTTGTTGATTGTCCAGACTTTGCATTCGTACAACACTATTGGTTCTATATAACACTGAAGAACTGTCTTCCTGATGTTGATTGATAGGCATTTGTTGAAGTTGGTCTATGTAATATCAAAACATGATCGGTATTCAGCCAGAACTCTTCTTTTCTCTCTTCGTTCGTTGCAAATGAAGGGGGAAAGGGACTGATCAAGAGTCCAACTAGAATAGTAAGCGTCCTTTGCTTTTAATGATTGACTTAATTGATTATGCCAGATGTAAAGGAATGGAAATGAATTCATTTATGAAGTTTCTCTCTCTCTCTCTCTCCTCTCTCTCTCTCTCTCTCTCTCTCTCTCTCTCTTCTCTCTCTCTCTCTTTGTCTCTCTCTCTCGTTCTCTTTCTCTTTGTCTCTCTCTCTGTGTCTCACTCTCTCTCTGTTTCTCTCTCTCTGTCTCTCTCTCTTTTTGTCTCACTCTCTCTCTTTGTCTCTCTCTGTTTCTCTCTCTCTCTTTGTCTCTGTCTTTGTCTCTTTTCTCTATCTGTCTGTCTATCTGTCTGTCTGTCTGTCTGTCTGTCTCTTCTCTCTCTCTTCTCTCTCTTACTGTCTCATTCTTTTTCTGTCTGTAGTAATCATTGAAATATCTAATCACCAAAGTGATTTTGGGGAAAAAAAAGAATGTTGGGGAAAGTAAGGCGGATTCCTGCGTATGATAATATTCAGAAGTCCCCAAGCAAAAACGACCGCAAACGTTCGGAACATGCACAAACAGAATCAGAAGGTGTATTTAATATAAAACAACCAATGCCTTTTCTTGCCTTATTATACAAAATACGCGTTCTGATTCTAATCTGTATTTTTTTTCTAGTTAACATCGACAACGAATGAAAGAAATTGCAATTTCGAGAGGACAGAGAAGAAAAAAACAAACAAGGAAACTAAGGTAACTAACCCAAAGAAACCAGTTAAACAATAACTAGCTAGATACAACAATTTATACCTAAGTCACAAAGAGATCCAAATAATTAGCTATAGGATGTTTCCGCATGCTGACCAAAAAACGTCGTATGTTGACGATGCTGATTGCCTTTGTGTTTCCGCCTGCATGTGATTTATGTTGTGTGTGCGTGTGTTTGTTTGTTTGTCTGTCTGGGTCTATGCGCGACTTTTTGTGTCTCTGTGATACATTACTGTGTCTGCTGGCTTCATCCCGTGTCTGTGATCTACTACTTGCGCTCACATTCATATGGAGAAAGTGCATGAGTTTCGATCGATTGCTGGCAGGATGGGAAGGTGGGGAACGGTATGTGTGTGTGTGTGTGTGTGTGTGTGTGTGTGTGTGTGTGTGTGTGTGTGTGTGTGTGTGTGTTGTGTGTGTGTGTGTGTGTATGTGTTTTGGAGAGAGAGAGAGAGAGCGAAAGAAAGAGAGTGAAGAGAGAGAGAAAGAGAGAGCGAGAAAAAAACGAGAGAGAGAGAAAGACAGAGAGAGAGAGAGAAAGACAGAGAGAAAGAGAGAAAGAGAAAGAAATAGAGAGAGACAGACAGACAGACAAACAGAGGGACAGACAGACAAACAAACAGAGAAAGAAAGAAAGAAGGAAAGAAAGAAAGAGAGGGAGAGAGAGAGAGAGATACACGCGCGCACGCACAGACACACACATTCACACTCACACTCACACACACATACACACACACACACACACACACGCATACGCACACACACACACTCACTCACACACACACACACACACACACACACACACACACACACACACACACACACACACACTACACACAAAAACACACAAAAACAAACACACAAAACACACACACACACACACACACACACACACACACACACACACACAGAGGCTTGTTCTTGCTTACTTGCTTTCTTGCTTTCTTGTTTGTTTGTTTGTTTGTTCGATTGTTTATTCAGACTTACCCACCCAAGAAAAACAACCACGTCATATAATCCATCCGATTAAAATCCTAACGAGGGGAAATAATCTCGTTTCCAGTAAAGATTACAGCATTCCCGGCAGCAAAAACAAAAAACAAAAACAAAAGAAACCAACAAAAACAAACAACAACAACAACAAACAAACAAACAAAAAACACCACCACCACAACAACAAAAACAACAACAAAAAGTAACAACAACATAACAAAATCAACAAAAATGTTATGACACTCCTCGTTCCACACCAAACGTCTACATGAAAAAAAAGATTGACATTTCCGACGCACAAAATATAGAAATAGGCGAGAGGATGTTTGTTATTACGAGGGCATAAAAGAAACATAAAAAAAAGGATTTTATCTTTTAGGTAATGTCTCTGTCCACTCTCATAATTCCTGCCTCAAAGATTGGAAATCAATGAAATATGATTACAAGGGGCTCACCACACACACACACACACATACACACATACACACACGCACACAAGCCATCTTGGACTGAGAAAACTGAAAAGAATATACAATTTTCTGTTCTGTCTGTGTTTTTCTCTTCATACTTGGTGTTATCAGTGTAATTGTTATGATGATGATGATGATGATGATGATGATGATGATGATGATGATGATGATGATGATGATGATGTTTGATGATGACGACGACGAGGACGACGACTACGACGACGATAATGATGATGGTGATGATGATGACGACGACGACGATGATGACGACGACGACGACGACGATGATGATGATGCTGATGCTGCTGCTGATGATGATGATGACGATGACGACGAAGATGATGATTATCGTCATTATTACTATCATTGTTGTCGTTATTATTTAAGGCAGTAAAATCCCATTAAGAATATTGTTTTAAACAGCAAGGTTAAAATTCACGGAAATGATGAAAAAAGAAAGGCAGCTAATTTGATGTTCATGTCATGTTTTTCATGAAAATGCCCAACTTGCATACTTGTAACTGAACACACATATACACACATGCGCAAACACATACACGCATGCATGTGAACATACTCACAGACAAAGAGAAAGAGGAGACAGAGAGAGAGAGAGAAAGAGAGATTGGGGGGAGAGACAGAGACAGAGAGAGATTTTAATAAAAACAATGGAACATAAGTTCATATGATCCTAGAGGATATGTGTGTCTGTTACTTGTTAGACAAAAACCAACAACGACAAAAAGTTGGGGTGCGGGGATGGGGTGAGAACGAGAAGAAGCAGACGATGATGAAATAAAAATAAAACAATAACAACAATAGCAGCAACCACAGCAACGACAACAACACCGACAACTATTCACACACACACACACACACACACACACACACACACCACACACACACACACCACCACACACACACATACACGCGCACAACACACACACACAATGCACACATTTATATACACGTATGCACATGTACATGAAAACGCATAATCACACACACGCATACCACACACACACACACACACACACACACACACACACACACCACACACACACACACACACACACACACCACACAACACAGCATGCACACATTATATACAGTTGCACATGCACATGAACGCTAATACACACGCATCACACACAACACACACACCACACACACACCACACACCACAACACACACACACACACAAAACACACACACACACCACACACACACAACATAAAGCAAGCTGTTGCAAAGCAGCAAAACAACAGCACACACGAACAACATCAATACAATAACAACATTTACCCAACTGGAAAGACAAGATCAGAGGCTCTAAGCAATCAGTTTATACATGCATCTTATTTAGTGACAAGACGAGGTCAAAGGTCATCAAGAACACTCCTTTCATCTCCAACTGTTATATACGTGCAGGGGAAAAAAGGCCTGGAAATGAGCACCACACAAAACACCAATGACCAGCGTGTTTCTTTGTCACTGATTTCCCTGCAGGATGATAGTCATTCCAGAATGGGAATTGATTAGTTTTGGGTGGTTTCCCCTCTTTATATTCTCTGTCTGTCTGTCTGTCTGTCTGTCTGTCTGTCTGTCTCTGTCTATCTCTCTCTGTCTCTCTCTGTCTCTCTCTGTCTCTGTCTGTCTGTCTCTCTCTCTCTCTCCCTTCTTTCTTTCTGTCTGTCTCTGTCTCTCTTTCTCTGTGTCTGTCTGTCTGTCTGTCTTTCTCTCTCTCTTTCTCTCTGTCGGTCTGTCTCTGTCTGTCTCTGTCTGTTTGTCTAACTTTCTGTCTCTCTCTTTCTCTCTCTCTCTCTCTCTCTCTCTCTCTCTCTCTTTCTCTTTTCTTTCTCTCTCTCTCTGTGCATAAATGAGTGTGTAGTGATTGGTATATGAAGATAGACAACGTACTGCTATTGTCATGTTGTGAGCTGGAATTGAACTCGAGATGCAAAATCTTGAGTGTAGGCTCTATAGACCGAGGCAGTCAGCCTAATGAAACCAGAAAAAAAAGATGAGCGTGCCTTGTTCCAGAATTCTGTATGTGTGTGTGTGTGTGTATGTATGCGTATGCGTATGTTGTTGTGTGTGTGTGTTTTGTGTGTGTGTGGTGTGTTGTGTGTGTGTGTGTGTGTGTGTGTGTGTGTGTCTTTGTGTATGTATGTATATACTTATATATATATATATATATATATTGTGTGTGTGTGTGTGTGTGTGTGTGTGTGTGTGTGTGTGTGTGTGTGTGTGTGTGTGCATATGCATATGTAGACTCCTAGTGTGCATGTGAATACTTGTATTCGTGTATGTTATTTGGCTCTTCTTTTTTATTACGGCTGCTAAATACTTATTTTCGTCCACAATCAATCTGTGTGCATTTTTGGTTGGCTGAAAATCTAAAAATATTCAATTCCTGTTAAACGTAACGAATATGTTTTCGACATGGACCGTTTGTGCTTATGAAATGGAATCATTACATATAGATAGTACATGAAATAATCAAGAAATCATCAACAAACAGCTAAGACAAGAAATCAACAAAGAAGATAAACAAACGGGATATAGCCATCCTGAAAAAAAAACCCCAACAAAACACACAAACAAAGAAGCGGAAAAAAAGAAAGAATAAGGAAGGCATTAAATCTAGACTCTTATTATACATTACACAACACATAGCAGCCAAGAGAAAAATTAATAATGGCAGCCCTGGTATCATGGCCATATATCTGCTTGGAAGAAAATTGACATGTTCAGCTGTACGAAAGATGACAAAAATGAAAATATGCGTGTATAGGCCGGAGGATGTTTGTTGCAAATAGAGCATAAACACACCGTCAGAGACCTTTAGCTATACGGTAATGTCTCTTTCCACGCTCATAAATCCTGCTACCAGGACTTGGAAATCAATGAAGTATGCTCACCAGTGGTTCACTGCGAAAAGAAATTTGTCTTAAAAGTTGGAAAAGAAGCTTTTGCTTCCAGCCCATCTTTCTCTATCTCTTTCTCTCCTCTCCGTCCCTCCCCACCGACGAGTTTTTGTAAAGGAAAAAGCCTCGACTTAATTTCTATAAAAAGATGGAAATCACGAAAAATAAAACCAACTTTTCTTTTTCTAAACAGGTTTCTTTATTTGATTGTTATGTATTGATGGAGTGAAGTCTTTTCTGCACTAGTGGAGTGGTTTGTGGGTCATCATTATCATGTGCCTTACCGCATGGCGTTGGCGATCATGGGCCTCCATATTAATCTATCCCTTGTCCATGCAAGTACATCTTACCTTCTCTGTCTTCATCCACACCGCAAGCCCGTCCAATATTTTCTCGTGGGTCTACCTGGTGCTCTATTTCCCTCCAGCTTTCTTGTTGTGACTAGGTGCTCTAATTTCGCTTAGCCTCGTAAAATGTCATACATTTGTTGCTTCTTTTTTTCCCCCTAATGTTTTCCATTAATGTTCTTTTGGTGTTTGTCTCTTTCAAGACTGTGTCGTTTGTTTCCTTTGCTGTCATGGAACTCTTGATATTCTTCTTAGAAACACATTTCAGCTGCCTCGATCTTGTTCTGACTTTCCGTGTCCACGCTTCATATCCGTAAACAATACCGTGATCTATATAACACAGAACTACTTTCTTCCTGATGTTAATTGATAGGCATTTGTTGGCAAGAATGCTAGTCATTTTCCTGTGTGAGTGTGTGGGTAGAGACCTCAATTATTCTCGGGGCCAGCATTGTGAGGGTGGTGCCCATCTCCTCTCCATCACTGCTTTGTTTGTCCTTACTGTGAAGAAAGTAAGACACAAGAAGACTTTGGGATAAGAAAAAGTATCTGTTATTTCCATCTTGTGTGTTCTTAATAAAGCGACTGTGGACTTATTATGTTGCAAATCATGTTTATACCCATCAATATTGACAGCAGGCATAACGTCACTGACGACCCAAGACACCACCAACAGCAAGTACATCAGCAATGATATATGCTTTACAAGACTGAAATGCTACCTCTTTGTTTAAATGAGTCTATTTACCACAAACCCCCCAAATCGTACTACTGCTGTGTTGCAGTTGTCTTATGATTACAATCACATATAAAAATCAAGAAGCAAGAGTAACAGCAACAACGTTTCAAAAACCTTATTCCATCATGATAAAAAATATCAATCAGATTTCAAAGTTAGTTCGTTCATTGACAAGGAAAGCCAAAAGTCAGGGAGAACTCCTGTTCTTTCCTCCTTGGTCATTTTTGCTTGCACCAAGGAAAAAAAAAAGACCGAATACCAAGCCAAGCAAAAGGCAGTAGCAGCCAGTGTGCTTCTCGAGATTGATTCACGTGATTCATGACAGACGTAACAAAATAGAAATTGATTAGTTTTGACTGGGTTTCCCCTCTTCATCCTCAAAGAGTGCAAGAGAAGAGAACGAGAGGAGAGAGAGAGAGAGAGAGAGAGAGAGAGAGAGAGAGAGAGAGAAACTGAAAAAGGAACGAGAGAGCTTAGAGAGTGGGGGAGACAGAGAAAGAAAGAAGGAGAGAGAGAGGCAGAAAGGGAAAGACAGAAAGAGAGAGAGAGAGAGAGAGAGATCAAGAAGAGAGAGGGAGGAAGGGAGAGAGAACAGACAGACAGAGAGGGTGAGAGAGAACAGAGAGAAAAGAGAGACAGAGAGATCAGGAAGAAATAGAGGGAGAGAGAGAACAGAGAGAGAGAGAGAGAGGGAGAAAGAGAGATCAGGAAGAGAAAGAGAAGGTGAGAGAGAACAGAGAGAGAGAGAGAGACAGAGAGATCAGGAAGAAATAGAGGGAGAGAGAGAACAGAGAGAGAGAGAGAGAGGGAGAAAGAGAGATCAGGAAGAGAAAGAGAGGGAGAGAGAGAGAGAGAGAGACAGAGACAGAGAGATCAGGAAGAGAGGGAGGGAGGAAGAGAGAACAGAGACAGAAAGAGAGGGAGAGAGAGAACAGAGAGAGAGAGGGAGACAGAGAGATATCGAAGAGAGAGAGGGAAAGAGATAGAGAGAGAAGGAGATAGAGACAGAGAGAGACAGAGACAGTGAGAAAGAGTGTGTGTGTGTGTGTGTGTGTGTGTGAGAGAGAGAGAGAGAGAGAGAGAGAGAGAGAGAGAGAGAGAGAGAGAATGGTAGGGATTAGGACATTTTCCATTACTTGTCTTCAGAAAAAAGAGAGAAGGAAAAGATGCAGTGGTGGTCTTTGATGCTATGATAATGATGATGATGGTAGTGTTGTGATGGACGTTGTAGCAGTAGTGGTTGTGGTGCTGATGGTGATGGTGATGGTGATGGTGTGTGTAAGTATATGTGTATGTGCATGGTGTGTGTGTGTATGTGTGTGTGTGTGTGTGTGTGTGTGTGTGTGTGTGTGTGTCTGTGTGTCTGTGTGTGTGTGTGTGATTACGAATGCATTTAAATACACGTGGATACTGTATTTATTTGTCAAGTTGTCAATTTCTTTCAATAATTGCTCATGTTATGTGATAGTGGTGATGGTAAACCAAACAAACAAATAATCAGTTTGTTTTTTCGAGAGGGGCTCATCGCACTAGGACAGTTGAATACACGCTCCACTTAAATCTGAAGGCAATTATCAGGATGACTCCCTGAGCCTGTGCAAAACCCTATTTGATAGCAAGGCCTCGAAACGAGGGGAGGGGGTGGACTTACCAAACACTAAGTTGACACGACCAGACTGATGGAAACAATTTAAGAAGGGCAGCGAAGAGGCCATAATGTTTCCTTAATGTTGTGGGCAGGGACTGAACTCGAGATATCAGATCTTAAGTCCACGACAATATCAAAAGAACCAACCAGCCACACACATCCCTCTCGGTCAAACAGGCAAGCAAACAAACAAACAAACAAACAACAGACAGACAAACAGACCGAGCAAAACAAAACTCCCTATGCTCCTTCAATCCCATCCAATCCAGTGCGATCCAGTCCAATTTTCCAGAGACATTTAGTTATCATTTATGATCTCCAACCTTAATGGGGGACAGAAAGAGACGGAAACAGACAGAGGCAGGAAGACTGACAGCCAGACAGAGGGCACATTGAGAAAAGCATTGACGATCATAGATCTCTACAAAGTGACAAAAACGTAACTATGTATTTTGTGACTTGCAGCATGATGATGCATTGAAACATATACTATTGATATGTTTCTAAACTTTTGCAGCAACTGCCGTTACTTTTTCATTTCATTAGTATTATGCTCGATATTTCTGATTTATCGATGTACTTCTTCTTCCACATTTGTTAAATCTAGGTAGACATGTAAATTATGACCGTCAAGTTTAAAAAAAAAACTGCTTTTAGCTGAAAAAATTCTTCTGCTGGAAAACAAAAGTATCATCGTCATTGTCATTATCGTTCTTTCTTTCTGTGATTCCTGCTTTTTATAACCTAGAGAAAAATCATTACTAAAACACAGTCACATCAGGTATATCCATCTTAATGAAGAACTTATTAATCAAGATAAACATGGATTTTTGCCAATACCACAGCACACGGAGCAGCAAAGAAAAAGTCACGATAGCCCTCCCATCAGCATCTGACATCTCCTTTTAAGAAGATCAGCATTTCCAGCTTCCCATAAAACAGACATACGTGAGGAGATGTTTGTTATAAAACAGAGCATGAAAAGAACATTAACATTAACAAGCTCTTTGCTTTTAGGTGGTGTCTCTTTCCACGCTCATAAATCCTGCTATTGAGGCTTGGGAAGTAATGAAATATGATTATCAGTGGTTCGCCACGAAAACAACTTTGCCTGAGAAGCTGAAAGACATATAAACTTTTCAGCTAATATCCCTCTTCCACCATCTGGCGTTCTCAACAGGAATAAACATCATTAAAAGCGATTTTATTAAAACAAAAAAAATAATGACATAAAAGCTAGATTGATCAAGCTATTCAAAAAATACCCGTTTTATAAATGAAGGTTTTGCTTCACACCAGAAAAATCAGATTTTGTCATTTTCAAGTTCACTTTGACATAAGAGTGACATGAAATGAAACAAAACTTTATGTGAAGCAAAGTCTGTGTGAACTTAACTTTGACATCTTAGTATCCAGACATATGCATTCCTGATTCCTTAATGATCCACACCTGTAAGCCAGATTTAGTAATAATCTATGTAGAAACAGCTGTGAAAATCTTGCTAACACATTTTTGCTACAAACACACAAGGATACACAGACACGCACGCGCGCACGCACGTACGCACACGCACATATACACACACGCACCCGCGCGCCCACACATACACACACAAACGCATGCACGCATGCACTCCACACACACACACACACACACACACCCTTCCGGTATATATGTATACATAGATATGTACATGTATGTATGTAGATATACAGGGGGGTGCAAAAGTAGGTATACAGTTTGACAGCAAGAAGTTGACAGAAATACCTTAGTCCTGAAGCTTATATATACTCTTTGGGCCGCTATAGTGAGAAAGCAGAGAGAGAGAAAGAGAGAGAGAGAGAGAGAGAGAGAGAGAGAGAGAGAGAGAGAGAGAAGAAGGAAGAGAAGGCAGACAGACAGATAGAAAGAACGATACATAGATAAGGAGATAGTGAAAGAGAGAGAGAGAGAAAAATATATACGAAGAGAGAGAGAGGGAGAGAGAAGTGGGGGGAGGGAAGAGAGATACAGACGAAGAGTGGGTCAGCTTCAGACAGACAAACGGGCAGACAGACATGGAAGGATATAGGGAAAGAGAGAGAAAAAAACTATGCAGAGAGGGGGGAACACAGAGAAAGAGACAGAGAGACAGCGACTGAGAGAGAGAGTGTGTGAGAGAGACAGAGAGAAACAGAGAGAGAGAGAGAGAGAGAGACAGACAGACAGACAGACAAAGACAGAGAGACAGAGGCAGAGAGAGAAACAGAGAGAGACAAGAGAGAGAGAGAGAGAGAGAGAGAGAAGCATACAGACAGACAGATTGACAAATACAGAGAAAAAGAGACCGACAGACAGAAACAGAGACAGAGAGACAGAGACAGAGAAAGAGAGAGAGGAAGAGGAGGAGGAGGAGGACAAGCTGGAAAGAGAGAGATGCAGGCTCAGAATGACTGACTGAAGGATTGATTTGACACACGTTTACACCAGCGCCCACTTTAGATAATACGGTCAATGGGGATAACCCATTTCAGGGGAATAAGGGAAAATGGGATTATCTTATCCTACATGGACTCCACCAAAACAACAACTGTGTAGAGACTGTCTGAAAGAACACCAGTAGAAATACAGTGGACGTATCAGTCCTGACAAATCCCTGAAAATAAATCTGGATTTGAGCATGTATCAAAGAACCAAAGAAAAGTTCTAATGTAGCCACCACCACCACCACCCGACCTCCTCCCCTTCCGATTTATCCACATTATATGACTCTTAGAAAGGAAAAGTCATTTCCGGCTCAGCACAAGATAGAAATATTGGACAGGAAGTTTGTCACAAAGAAAACATAAACGAAACGGTAATAAGCTTTAGCTTTTAGATGGTGGCTCTTTCCAAACACATAAATCCTGCTATCACGGCTTGGAAACGAATGAAGTATGATTACCAGTGCTCTCACCCTCTTAAAATAGTGTCGATGACTCATGACGTGATGTCTAGAGTTCAACTCTGATATAAAATCTGGTCTGTTCGCTGCTGATCTGTATGTTCACATCATTCTGGTTGTGTCGGTATACACACACACACACGCATACTCACACGCACAAACGCAAACGCGCACACACACACACACACACACACACACACACACACACACACAACACAACACACACACACACACACACACAAACACACACACACACACACGCGCGCGCGCGCGCGCACACACACACACACCGCATTCTCTCACACACATACATACACATACACACCCACACACACTCTACACACTCTCATCCATACACACACTCACACACACGCATACAGAAACAAAACACACACACACACACACACACACACACACACACACACACACACACACACACACATACACACACACACACACACTCACACCACCACCACCACCACCACCACCACTTACTTAAAGACACAGACTGCTACACAGTCTAAACTGACTCGTCTCCCTAACGTGTCATCCCTATCACTCTCAGGAGAGTTAATGGACCATAGAAATGCAGGGCTACCCAACAAGATCTGTGTGTTTTGAAGCCTTAGATTATAACAATGAAAAAAGTACACTAAAGTAGTATGGCCATGTTGCTAGATCAAACCATCCTCCAGAGATTTACAGGGAAAGATACGCAAAAAAAAACTAACCAAAAAAAAACAGGAAAGTAGACTCACCATACTGAACAGATAGCATGAGTGTTCTTCTGGGAGACACAAGCCTTCCAATAGTATTGTGAAGGCTGATACTCGGTTCATTGACCTAGCATTGCCATGATCCTCTTGAGACCTATTTCCCCATTGTCTACGCCATCTTAATGGCCACAGAAGCTGGGCAGTTTTTTTCTTACAATGCGATGATGATGATGATGATGATGATAATAACGATGAGGATGATAATCATGACGCTATAGAGTTCTACCTAGGACTGAGATTGCCTGACAGGGCTGTGCTCTACGCTTACTGTCATAATATATCCTGGCGTCGACCAGGCCCGTGAGATACAGACACCTGCGGTGCAGGTCAGAAAAGTTAAGCAGCACCATCGTCTTGGGACTTACCAGAGCAAGTCAGCTGCAAGGAAATGACACCAACAGATCCTGATCATCTCATATTTAATTTACACCACAAACAATGTCCTTCGGAAGGGTTTAAAAACGAGTCGGGCCCGTGTGCCTTCTGGCTGCCTTGGGATAAAACATTCGAGAGATAGGTTGATTTCCTAGGTCTCTCATCTTGAAGATCGATTAGCCTTCTTGCCTGTCTGAAGTCCTGGTAAAACCAGGACTGCACTGTGGCGCTGCACTGTGGGGACGGGCTTTCAAAATGAAGAGCAGCCAGAAATTCACGTGGTTGATCAACTGTAAAATATCCCCAAACATATGTCAAAACCAATTTTCATTGCACTTCCAAAGAAGACAGGGGTTATAGAATGCGAAATCCATCTCACAATCAGTTTGATGAGTTATGTAACAAAAATCCTATTAAGAATAATCATGATGAGGACAAGAAATAGAATCAAAAGAGAAATAGCAGATGAACAGTGTGGATTTGTGGAAGGGAAAGGAACTACTAATGCCATATACATCCTAAGAACTATCATAGAGAGGTCACTCGAGATGAATAAGGATTTATATTTATGTTTTGTTGATTATACCAAGGCTTTCGATCGGGTAAGACATGAAGAATTGATCAACCAACTAGAAAAACTCAATATTGATGGAAAAGATCTACGAATAATCAGAAATATGAATTGGGAACAAAAATCTGCGATGAGAATAGAAAACGATATAACCTCTTTTCCAAACATCAAAAGAGGAATCAGACAGGGTGTTTTGTCACCAGATCTGTTTTCACTTTACAGCGAAAACATCATGAGAAACCTAGAGGAAGACCCTGGATTAAAGGTTGGAGGAAAAATTATAAACAACATTCGATACGCAGATGACAACATGCTAATTGCAGAAAATGAAAGTGACCTACAAAACCTTGTGAATACTAGAAATAGAAAGCAAAGGAAAGGGCTTGGAACTAAACAGCAGGAAGACTGAAGTCATGATGATCAGTAAAAAAAATGAAATCCCCTCATGCACAATAACAGCAAACGGTACAACCTTGAGACAGGTTGATAAGTTTTATTACCTGGAAACGATCATTTCACCAGACGGCAGATGCACATCACAAATAGCAGAATCGGTCAAGCCAAAACAGCATTGAAGAAGATGACAAGTATTCTTACCAACAAATGCCTATCAATTAACATCAGGAAGAGAGTTCTGGAATGTTATATAGAACCAATACTGTTATACGGTTGTGAGGCGTGGACAGTCAACAAGCAAAGCCAGAACAAGATTGAGGCAGCCGAGATGTGGTTTCTAAGAAGAATGTTGAGAGTCCCATGGACAGCAAAGAAAACAAACGAAACAGTCTTGATGGAGGCAGACACAAGAAGATCATTCATTAGGAAGATTAGGAAAAGACAGGCAACATTTGTAGGACATTTTGTGAGGAAGGGGGAATTGGAGCACCTGGTCACAACAGGAAAGCTGGAGGGAAAGAGCGCACCAGGTAGACCCAGGGAGAAGATATTGGACGGACTTGCAGTGTAGCTGAAGACAAAGTGGGTGGGAGAGGTGCTTGAGGCAACAAGAGATAGAAACAGATGGAAGGCCATGATCGCCAACGCCATGTGGCAAGGCACCTGATGATGATGGTGATGATATATCAACTGTAACAAAAACTGAACATGACTATGTCTATGAAAAGTGTTTACAGGATAATCAACAACTTAGTGCTCCTTTGGAAGACGCACCTGCTATAGTACATAACTGGAAAAGGAAAAGGAAGGGTTTGTTGTTGGTGGTGGTGGTTGGTTGGTTGGTTGGCTTGCTTGGTTGCTTTGTTGCTTGCTTGCTTGATTGGTTGGTTGGTTGGTTGGTTGGTTGGTTGGTTGGTTGGTTGGATGGTTGGTTGGTTGGTAGGTGACAATTTTCTCTTTGTAATATCTTTTTATCTATATATTTTTATCTGCTACACTTCGATACATGAAGAAAGCTTGCTTATCACATCTATCGATTATGCATTGTGTACATTTAAACATGCTTGTAAATGTTTTGTATTATCTACCTGAAGATGATTAGAAACAAGTTAAACAAAATAAAAGTAAGAAAGAAAGAAGGAAAAGAAAAGGAAAAAAAAAGAAAAGAAAAGAAAACAAAAGTGGTATGACTACACAGTGAAATATAACTGGATAGCGATAGCAATCCTTCAGGAAATAGTTCAAGGACACGTCAAGGACGAAAATAATAGAACTGATGGTCGATGATATGAAAATGTGGAAAGGGAAAGACCTCAAGAGAGACACAGGGACCCAACACAACATGGAATGATGATACTCCACTATATGATGTGAGGGCCCCACTGGGCATCTCAAACTCAGACCACTCTGCACACGACAAATTGTAGATTACACAGAAAGCTGAAAAGTTATAGCCATTTTGTTAGATCACATAAAAAGAGTGAAGAGCCATAGCCAATTTGTTAAATCACATAGGAAGAGTGAAGTGCTATGGCCGATTTGTTAAATCACATGGGAAGAGTGAATTGTTATGGCCAATTTGTTAGATCACATGGGAAGAGTGAAGTGCTATGACCAATTTGTTAAATCACATGGGAAGAGTAAATTGTTATGGCCAATTTGTTAGATCACATGGGAAGAGTGAAGTGCTATGGCCAATTTGTTAGATCAGATGGGAAGTGTTAATTATTATGGCCAATTTGTTAGATGACATAGGAAGAGTGAAGTGCTATGGCCAATTTGTTAAATCACATGGGAAGAGTGAATTGTTATGGCCAATTTGTTAGATCACATGGAGAGTGAAGTGCTACGGCCAATTTGTTAGATCATACGGGAAGAATGAAGTGCTATGGCCAATTTGTTAGATCACATGGGAAGAGTGAAATGCAGGGGCCAATTTGTTAGATCACATGGAAAGAGTGAAGTGCTATGGCCAATTTGTTAGATCACATGGGAAGAGTGAAATGCAGGGGCCAATTTGTTAGATCATACAGGATGACTGAAGTGCTACGGCCATTTTGTTAGATCACACGAGAAGAACGAAAAGCTATGGCCAGTTTGTTATTTCACACGGAAAGAGTGAAGTGCTATGGCCAATACTGTTAGATCATACAGGATGACTGAAGTGCTATGACCATGTTGTTAGATCACACGGAATGACTGAAGTACTATGACCCATTTGTTAGATCACACGGGAAGAGTGAAGTGTTATGGCCAATTTGTTAGATCACATGGGGAAAAGTGAAGTGCTATGACCAAGTTGTTAGATCACACGGGGGAACAGTGAAGTGCTGTGGCTAATGTGTTAGATCACATGGGAAGTGTGAAGTGCTATGGCCAATTTGTTAGATCACACGAAAAGAGTGAAGTGGTACGGCCAATTTGTTAGTTAGATCACAGGAATGACTGAAGTCCTGTGGCCAATTTGTTAGATCACACCGACAGAGTAAAACGCAATGGCCAGTTTGTCAAATCACACGGGAAGAGTGAAGTGCTATGGCCTCTTTTTTTACAGCACAAGGGCGTTTCATGAAGTCATCCTCCAGGGAACAGTCTGGATCCATTGGAGGAAGAAATGTAAGAGGACAACGACAAGAGAAGTAACTTAACAAATGGAGGGGAACGACCTTCACAGAGACACACACTTCTATGACACGTCGTTTCCAAGACCAATGCCCATCTCACTGAGCTTAACGCCCACAGAACTCTCGCGGGAATCAAAGTACTAAACAGTGAGATTATGTCAATAGATCCTGGGCATCTCATACTTAAATTGCACTAATGAAATCCAAAGGTACCATGAAACAATATGATAGGTCCTTTGATGGCCTTTAAGCTAAAATGGCGTGGCCATATTGTTAAACGAGATGGCTAAAGACTAAGGTCCAGCTAGCAGTATTAGGGGTGAGAAACTCAAAAATGCCAGCAAATCAAGACAAGGCAAATGTGATGTAAGGCTGAAAAAGGGTCGTGCTTTTCAAACGTTGCTTATTATAACCGGTTTGTTTGTTTGTTTGATTTTGTTTGTTTGTTTGTTGTGTGTGTGTGTGTGTGTGTGTGTGTGTGTGTGTGTGTGTGTGTGTGTGTGTGTGTGTGTGTGTGTGTGTGTGTGTGTGTGTTTTTGTTATTGTTGTTGTTCTATAAAAATAATGGCCAAGTTTGAAATATGTCAAAAAATATGTGCCTCATCAAAATCTCAGAAGGTATTTTGTGTGTGTGTGTGTGGGGTGTGTGTGTGTGTGTGTGTGTGTGTGTGTGTGTGTGTGTGTGTGTGTGTGTGTGTGGTGTGTGGTGTGTGTTGTGTGTGTGTTTGTGTGTGTGAGTATGTGTGTGTGTGTGTGTGTGTGTGGTATTTTTTTGTTTATTGTTTTGTTTTTTGTGTGTGTTCGTTCGTTCGTTCCTTGATTTAACGTCTTTTC
>JAPXFY010000012.1:71358822-71373822 GCA_030674185.1 Monoplex corrugatus
GGTTGAACAAATCATTTATTAGCCAGTAAAGTTTATATTTACACTTTTACTAAAATTTCAGCCTTCCTTTTCCAGATAGATGTAGTAGGCTGAGAACAAAGTTTGGTGTTAAACCAATGGTTGTATCTATGTATGTATCTTTTAGTTTCTTATCAAGGTTACTCACTAGTTTATAATTTCATTGTTTTTGTTTGTTTGTTTGTTTGTTTGGGTTTTTTGGCCTATTTTTTTCATATATTCTGCAATATTAAAGTGTAAATATAAGGTTTCATTCGTGACGCTTTTGTGTCACAGGCCTACAGTTCTTTGATCAATCACAGTGGAACAAAACGATTAAAACTGCAATGAAATAGGGCTTTTCAGGTTAAATGCATTAAACTGTCTGAATAGAACTCATCAGCACTGCAATCAAATGGACACTTTGGAAACTATTTGAAATTTTTAACGTTCGTGTGACACCTGTCACGGATGTAACTATGCCCTATAAACTATGAGCTACTGCCTCTGGAAAAGCCAAATGATTTGTTCAACCACCATGAATTCATGTCTGCTATTTGATTTGACATTTAAAGCTCAATATCTAGGATTTTTCAGGTGTGCAAAGGCAAGAAAATTATTTGCACTGATTTGAACTAAGAAAGTTACCGCAAAGCACCTTTTGACCCTGGCTGGTCACGTGTGTGCACGCACGCGCGCGCGCGCGCGCGCGCGCGCGCGTGTGTGTGTGTGTGTGTGTGTGTGTGTGTGTGTGTGTGTGTGTGTGTGTGTGTGTGTGTGCGTGTGTATGTGTGTGTGTGTGTGTGTGTGCGTGTGTATGTGTGTGTGTATGAGTGTGTGTGTGTGTATGAGTGTGTGTGTATGTGTTTGTGTCTGTATGTGTGTGTGTGTGTGTGTGTGTGTGTGTGTGTGTGTGTGTGTGTGTGTGTGTGTGTGTGTGTGTCTGTTTGTTTGTTCGTCTGTCTGTCTATCAGTGTCTACTTGTCAGTTTGTGTATCGGAAAAAAAGTGTCAAGCAATATTTAATTAAGTGTTTCTGTATTTTTTTTCTTCCAATTTTGAGTCCAAACGTGTGGATCGCTGATGAGTTGTGAATGCATAAACTGCAAGTCAATGCGCTGTAGTGAAGGGCACACGGACCGAAAAAAGTGTCTCAATTTTGCACTTATTGAGAAAGGCGTGTAAACAGCACTTTGTCTTGAGCTTCTGACATCATTTAAATTCTTTTTTGACTATTGTAATAGTCTGCTATTGTCTTCATTTTAAGTCAAGTCGTATTTCATCTTATTTTTGTATTTCTGCTTAAAGCCCAGCCGACTGTGTACCGCCATATCATGGCTATAACCGTTTCAAAACATGCACAACATGCTTCAACAAGAAAAAAAAAAAAAAACGGGAAAAGAAAATTAAGTACACATATCAATGCATTCGCACACATTATCTAAGGAGATGCCCCCGCCGTTTGACTACTCCGTCCAATTTATCACTGGCGACTCTTCAAGTTTACAACGACTTTGAAAAGTAGAAAATCTGAATTTTCGGTGATACGTTTTCTAAAAAAAATGTGAGGTAGTTGTTGCACTTGGTTTATGCATTGAAATTGATGTATTAAGAATTCAGAACACTTTCCTTTATTTTCAGACCGTGTGTGTATATACATTTTTTGACTGATACTCAAGACTCAGATAGGGCAAGTGAGCTCAGACTGAAGGTATATTTTAAACAAGTAACAAAGACCACAAAAGGCAAAAAAGAATGTTCTCGATATGCGAGTAATTAGATGTTTTCTCGAAAAATGAATTTTGAATTTTAGGATGGCTTTGGAACTCTGCCAGCTCGATTGTTTTCAATTTATTGTAAGCCGTATAAAAATGGTCCAGATATAAGATAAGACTTCTCAAACTTGCATACATATGGCGCATGGGTGTGTCTTGAAATTGCAGAATATAAACTCTGGATTGTATGGGCGCTATTAGAATAAGCTAATTATCAACTGCAGTATTAACACGTTAAGGTGGGTTGCAAACTCCCTCTCTCTGTCTCTGTCTGTCTTTCTCTCTCTCTCTCTCTCACTCTCTCTCTCTGTCTCTGTCTGCCTCTCTCTGTCTCTGTCTCTCTGTTTCTGTCTCTGTCTGTCTGTCTGTCTGTCTGTCTCTCTCTCTCTCTCTCTCTTCTTTCTCTCTCTTGTGTCTTCAAGCTGTGGTCAAGGAATAAACTCAAGTCATATATACATTTACAGTTGTATGAATTCAGCCAGCCAGCCGGCCAGCTAGCTAGCCAGCCAGCCAAAGGCGCCATGGCTATTTTGAAGCCTCTGTCAAGTACTTCCTGATTCTCAATGTCACTATGAGACCACGGGTTTAACGATTCCCAGGCTATAAACTGTACCAATACTGCGGACTGGCTTGCCTGTAGTGTGGACAACCATTGCGCTAAAGCAGGATTATGTGAGAGAGAGGAAGAGAGAGAGAGAGAGAGAGAGAGAGAGAGAGAGAGAGAGAGAGAGTAAGAGAGAGAGAGACAGACAATTAAACAGAGGGATAGAGAGGGGGTGAGGGAGAGAGAGTGTGTGTGTGTGTGTTTCTCTCTCTTTCTCTCTCTCTCTCTCTCTCTCTCTCTCTCTCTCTCTCTCTCTCTCTCTCTCTCTCTCCTGTGTCTTCATGGTGTGTTCAAGGAATAAACTCAAGTCGTATATACAACTACAGTTGTATGAATTCCGCCTGCCAGTCAAAGGCGCCATGGCATTTTTGTGGCCTCAGCAAAGTACTTCTAACTTCTCAATGGCACTATGAGACCATGGGTTTACGATTCCCAGGCTGTGAACTGTATCAATACCATGGACTACCATTGCACTAAAGCAGGATTGTGTGTGTGGGAGGGAGAGAGAGGGAGGGAAGGAGGGAGGGAGAAGGAAGGAGGGAGAGTGTGTGTGTGTGTGTTTCTCTCTCTCTTTCTCTCTCTCTCTCTCTCTCTCTCTCTCTTTCTCTCCCACTATCTCTCTTTTTCTCTCTCTTTCTCCTCTCTCTCTCTCTCTGTCTCTCTCTCTCTTTCTCTCTCTCTTTCTCTCTCTGTATGTGTGTGTGTGTGTGTGTGTGTTTATCTGTCTCTGTCTCTCTCTGTCTCTCCCTCTCTCTGTCTCTCTCTGTCTCACCTGTCTCTGGATCTCTGTCTCTGTCTGTTTCTATCTGTCTCTTTTTATCTCTCTCCCTCTCTCTCTCTTTCTCCATATCTCTCTCTCTCTTTCTCTCTCTCTCTCTCTCTCTCTCTCTCTCTCTCTCTCTGTTCTCTCTTCTACCCCATTTTCTGTGCAGCTTTAGTGTCGATGATCCAATACAGCTCATTCCGGCACCTCAATACACCACCAGTCCCGATATCGTTCAGTCAAAGTCCCAGTGCCAAAAACCCACGTGAGCCAGCAATGACATGCCACCATGGGGTCACTCACCAAAGGAGACACTGCATTACGACTGCCAGGTCACTATGGGGGAAATAAATGATTCCCCTTCTTCCCGGTAGGATGACCACCATCACGTCCTTCAAAAGACCCCCCCCCCCCCCCCCCCATAAATCATTCACACAATCACATTGTAAACCATGGAGAAGAGTGGCAAATTATTCAGATGTTCGCCTGTCAGTAACTAAACTCGAGGTTCCAGGGTTTGCTCCCCCTAGAAGGTTTGACTTTTCTCCTCAATTTCACTGGAAAATCGAACTATAGGTTGATTTCCCAGGTCCTTGAAGACCAATTAGTCTTTTTGCCTTTCTGAAGTCTTGGCTAAAAAAAATGTAAACCATGCTAGCAAACCAAAACCTTGACCCTTTTACTCCCTCACTCTATCCACCAGCTTCCTGCAGAAAGCTGGTGGATAGGATGAGGGTGTTAAAGGGTCAAGTTATTTTCAGTTGGTGGATAGGATGCGGGAGTCAAAAGGTTAAATGGATAAGACTCGGTGTGTGGCCGCAGTCTTCACAACGAGCCCATAGCGCGTTCAACCTTGGAGGATATCAGTCAGGACCCCACAATCCCACCGTCATCTTTATTATCATTTTTTTGTTGTTGACTGATAGGAGTTTCAGCCCTCAACCTTCAGATCGATAGTCTGTTGCATTAACCACTTCAGCACGTTGACTGGTGGTTAAGTAAGATTCTTTTTTCTGTTCAAACTGTTGACTGACTAACAAATGAAGCTAATCAATAAGGCTGAAGCTTAACATCATGATGTGCTGCGTACTGTGTGGTTGAAAACGTAAGGGAGCGGTCAGCGTCCTCAGGCAGTCTGTATTGTTTGCCAGTACTCTCGTTCCCCTTCACCTTACCTCAGCTGGCTGAAGGTCACACTCTACTGCTTGATGCCAGAACAGTACATTGTTTGCCTTTTTTTTATTAGCGCACCCCCTCCCCTCTCTCTCTCTCTCTCTCTCTCTCTATTTCTCTTTCTGTCTTTCTCACTCACTCACTCTCTCTCTCTCTCTCTCTCTCTCTCTCTCTCTCTCTCTCTCTCTCTGTCTAATGATTTATTTATTTACTTCATATATATGATCCTTTTTGAAGGTAAGATACATACATAAAACATTGCTTCCAATTATACATGTAAACCAGTAATTATTATCTGGGTGGTCTAGGGCCTCAAAAAATGCCAGTATGAATTATGTCCATAGGCTTGTAAGAACATATCTGGCACCTGGACCTCCAGTGCATATGGATTGATTCCAGGCGCGGAGGTCATCATTGTGAGCAACTGGAACGTAATGAAATGTTCTGATCCTCGCTGTACTCATTTGGAAACTGTCTGATACTGTCTCTCTCTTCTCTCTCTCTCTCTTCTTCGTCTTCTTCTCTTTCTCTCTCTTTTTTCTCTTCTTCTTCTTTCTTTCTTTCTTTTTCTCTCTCTCTGTTCTCTTTCTTTCTTTCTTCTCTCTCTCTGTCCTCTCCCTCTCTCTCTCTCTCTCTCTCTGTCTCCCCTCTCCCACTCTCTCTCTCTGTCTCCCTCCCCCACTCTCTCTCTCTGTCTTCCCTCCCCCACTCTCTCTCTCTCTGTGTCTCCCCTCCCCCCCCCCACTCTCTCTCTCATGAAATAGATGTAGACGTAAACACCAGTCATCGACTACACTGCTGTTTGAACAGGTCAGACTTCATTGTGAGTCATGAATGTTGTTGTTTCTATTTACGAGTGTCTGACATTTTTTTTGTTTTAAATGTGGACATAATCGGGATTTTGAAATGTCGTCTTTGACACATACGTTGGCCTACAACAAGGGCTGTAGAATATTCTGAGTGCTGTTGCCAGCGCTGATCTTGAAGTGAACAAACACATACTTTGCCATTTACATACAGCTGAAACATAGGACAGCAAGAGCAACACTGAACAATGTTTCCTAAAAGGTTTGTGTGTGAAAATATTATAACCTGTGCAGGCAGGTTTTTAACAAAATTACTTTTACTGTCATTTAATTCCTAGATAAGTTTGGCAGCTACCTGCTTATCTTGCGCGTTTTTCTGCTGACTGAAAACGTGTCAATTTAGCTTATCATTGAGCATCGTGTGGAGGTCGGAACAAAACAAATTTAATCCGTTTGATTGTTTACAATTGTTTCGGCATTCCAACTAACAAGTATAAAATATACTGATATTTGTCATGAGGTGGTCGTACAAATCTTCCGCTCTTTAAAAATGTTCTTTGAATACCAGTGCTTCGTAATATTGTTTTCATTCTTGTTTATGTGTATATGTTTAGGATCATTACAGTTAGACAGCTCCTTTATGATCACCTTCATTATTTTCATTTTTTCTTTCTATTTTTTTTTCTTCAATTTTTACTCCACTTTAATGGCCACAGAAGCTGGGACACTTTATACCATGCAATGACGAGGATGACGATAAAGGTTATAAAAATCACGATGCTATGGTGTTCCATCTAGGATCAAGACTGTGTGACACGGCTGTACTCTACGCTCACTATCATATCTTGGCGTCAACCAGGCCAGAAAGATACGGACACCTTGGGTGTCAAGAGGTTTAAGCAACACACTCAATGGCGCAACCATGAAATGGAAGAGACTCGACTGTGAATTGTCAGTCTTCTTTATGAACCTATTGCGCTCAGAGTTCTAGTTAGGAGCCTGCGGAGACCGAAAAATCCCATAATGATTTTGAAAGGAACCCACAGTCTTCTAATCGGTACTCCGTTGGGCTAACAATCAGATCAAGGCAACTTGTCTCTTTACAGTTTTTCCTCGACCACTGGCTTCTTGATTTCAACATGTGACACTTAACCTCGTTGCTGCCTTCCTCTCTTCTGTCAAAATCAATCTATTTTATCCAGCTCGGCAAAAGCTGGGCAGACAGTGTGTTATTGGAACGACTGAAAATAATAGTGCTTTCCTCGTATTAAATCAACAAGCCTTCTTTTATGTAATGTTTACTAAGATAAGATCCCCTTCCTCTCTCACTCTCTCTATCAATCAACAAGCCTTCTTTTATCCAATGTTTACTGAGATAAGATCCTCTGTCTGTCTGTCTGTCTGTCTGTCTGTGTGTGTGTGTCTCTCTCTCTCTTTTCTCTCTCTTTCTTTCTTTCTTTCTGTTTTTCTTTCTCTCTCATGGCATCAACAAAAGAAGTGGAAATCCTCTTCGACATATTCATGCTTTGTAAACTACCAGATGTTTTTTGCTTCAAGTATTGTCCCACAATCTGTGCATGTCAGGTAGAGTTAAACGAAATGGTCACGCCAGACTTGTAATATTTTTTATATATTTTACGCATATTTGGGTCATGCTGAACCTCGACTAAAGCCATTCTCCTTCTGTGATTCACTATTCAGCCAAACGTTTGTCTACTAAAACAAAACAAAAAAGAGAAAGGAAAAGAAAAAAGTAAAGAAAGAAAAGAAAAAAACAAAGAAAAAACACACCCAAATAGGCTTGCACAAATAACGCATGCGCACATATATAGTTGATTTTGCCCAGACATAGGTCATGTCTATTGAAACTTGTGTATTAATGATTCCCCGTCAGGCCAGTTTTAGTGATATATTTGGTAAAGATCAGTCAACATAAAGCTATATTTTTCCTACTCTTTTATCAACAAAACTACAGACGCTTTCTCTGGTGGTAGATGGGAATTGTTCTTCTCGCTATTTTTAACAGAACGTGAAAAATCACAACATACGCCGTCAGGGAGAAACAGGAAGTGTTGAAAACACTGAAAACAGCAACTTAACAGAGATTAGACCATGGATACTCCGCAAAGAAGAAGCAGATATTCAGTGACTTGGTTGAACCAGAGAAACGGGTATCCTGTTTATATACTCCGCGAGCGTCATGGGATGTTTGCTCTCTCTTTATTGGTTCACAAGCTCTGCTTGTTGTTCTGAATATGTAATCGTATTTATTACATCAAGCTGTTTTTATATTTATGCCATTATATCTTACGACTCGAATAGAACGGCGTAACTGAACTCACTTTCAAGTTTTGTTTAACACAAGTAACAAAGAACAGGAAAGGGCGATATGAATACGTAACTTAATTCAGAACTGTTGGTCTTGGACGTTTGTTTAAGGATTCTTCATTCTGACATGGTTCTACGTGTTCTGTACAAAAATCTGCCAGCAACGAGGCGGGAAGTCAGACTTCTTGGACCATCATGTGTGAAGAGGTTTTGAAATTGTTGGAAATAAAACATGCATTCTGTATCTAGCATTGAGCGAATACTAACTCACTTATTGTTTCATATTATGATGTATATGGACATAACAGTAATTATATAGTGACCTTGAACTGAGCTCAAAGCAAATGAGCCCACAGCTCTCTCAAAACCATCTGGAAAATAAGCGTTGTACTTCCTTGTTGATTTGTTTTGTTTTCTTTACCCAAGGTGTCCCTCGGGTATAGTCTACAACTTAATGGCCTCATAATATGACTTTGAGTTTCATGCCTCCTGGCCAGGCGTGTAAACAACATCTGCGCAAAAAAAAAAAAAAAACGCAAAAAAAAAAAAAAACCCACAAAAAACCCCAGATTTATAACTGTTGGCTTATTAGTGGAGTCAGTCAGGAAAGTTGAATATTAGCGCTATGATTTGCTGCGTATTTTGAGTTTGATGGTTCGGGTCAGCTGCCCATGCTTCTGTTTCCTTCTGTCTGAAATGAGCATGTTGATGGTTAAAATGTATTGCCTGCTGTAAATTCATGCTGTTTCTCTCTGACTGTTTTGTCTGTCTGTATCTGTGTCTGTCTCAGACAGAGACAGAAACAGACAGACAGATAGGCATCCAGAGAGAGAGAGACAGAGAGAGACAGAGACAGAGAGACGAAGACAGAGAGAGACAGAGAGAGACAGAGAGAGACGGAGACAGAATAGCCAGACAGACACACTGACAGGCAGACAGAAAGAAAGAGAGAAAGAGAGAGAGAGACAGGAGGTATGAAAGAGAGAGAGAGACAGAGAGAGAGAGAGAGAGAGACTGACAGACAGAAAGAGAGACAGAGATACAGACAGACAGACAGATTGACAGGCAGAAAGAAAGAGAGAGAGAGAGAGAAAGAGAGCAGAGAGAAAGAGAAAGAGAGACAGAGAGAGAGAGAGGGCAGACAGACACATAGACAGACACACAGACATAAAGAGAGCTCGAAAAAGCGAAAAGAGACTGATAATGAGAAATAATTTTGGGTATGTGTTCTACGTGCCTCATAAAAGCGTTTTGTTGTGATGAAAAATAAAAGAAATGCCTACGAATAATACATTCAGATTACCGTAACAGTGTAACAGGAAAAAGAAGGGGGTGGGTAAATAAGGAAACGAGAAACATGTATATTTTGTTTAGTGTTTTGATTAACGTTTTAACACACGGGAGTGGGGAATAAAATCAAATCAAATCAGTAAAAACAAAAGAACAAGCGGAATAAAAAAAAAACACCAAATACAGTGATCAATGAAAGTATATGACAATATCAATACATGAATAATGTGAGAAAGAGACAAAATGAGAGTAAGAGACAGAGAGAGAGAAACAGAGACAGAGAGAGAGAGAGAGATAAAGAGAGAGAGAGAGATAGAGAGAGAGAGATAGACAGACAGAGAAACAGAGCTAGAGACAGAAACACACAGGCAAACAGAAAGACAGAGACAGAGAGCCAGAGAGAGACAGAGACAGAGACAGAGACAGATACAGAGACAGAGACAGAGACAGAAATAAAGGTAAGGAGGCTTATTCGATAATAGCAGAATGCAATTGTCTTTCCATCTGACCTGTATTGTTTCAAAACAAAAGAAAGAAAGAAAGAGAAGGAAACAAACAAGACGTTTTTTTTTTTCTAGAGAGCAAATCGTATGAAGACACTATCTCTCCTTCATGTTTTCTGTTCTGCTGTAAATGGCTGATGACGATCTACTGGGAAACAGTCTCCTGAATTCCCTAAATCCGTGTTTATCGTTCTTGGCGCTCGTGTTTCTAGCACCCTCCAGGCATGCGCGAGTAAAAAACGGATGCTCAAGCACAGCTCGTTTGTTTCCTGCTAAAAGACGGGGTTGATCTGAGTAGGATTTTAAAACAAGATGCTGAGGAAAAATCTGTATTTATGTGCTGGTTGGCTGTCACGCATCTGTCTGTCTGTCTGTCTGTCTGTCTGTCTGTCTGTCTGTCTGTCTGTCTGTCTCTCTCTCTCTCTCTCTCTCTCTTCTCTCTCTCTCTTTCTGTCTGTCTGTCTGTCTGTCTGTCTCTCTCTCTCTCTCTCTCTCTCTCTCACACACACACACACACGCTGTGCTCCGTGTGTGTACGTGTGTGCGTGCGTGGGTGCGTGTGTGTGTATGTGTGTATGTGTGCGTGCGTGCGTGTGTGCATGTGTGTGTGAGTGTTTGTGAGTGTTGTGTGTGTGTGTGTGTGTGTGTGTGTGTGCGTGCGTGTGTGTGTGTGTGTGTGTGTGTGTGTGTGTGTGACTGTGTGTGTGGTGGTGGTCTTTGATTTAATGTCTATTCACTAAAGTGATTTTAGACCAAAAAAAAAAAAAAAAAGGGGGGGGGGGAGTGATAGAGGAGGAGTGAAGAAGATATTTGAAAATTGTCAATTTTGAATTTGAGAAAAGATGATCCAGAAAACAACTGTTTTGAAGAGGGGAAGGTAAAACTAACAAATAATGTTATCATAATTATCGATTTAAACAAACAAACTGACAAACAAAATTAGTAAATATCCGGAAGAAATGAATAAAAAGTAAAACTAATAATTGACTAACCACAACAATGAACAAGTCAAATAACATTTTAAAGGTAATTCGCTATAGGACTTTTTGACAGGCTAACAAAAAATTCATACAGTAATGATGATGAGGCAAATATGTCAGAAACTGTACTCACAGATAGTGTTGGAATATGTCGTTTTACCCTAACGCAAGAAAGAATATGACTATGTGTTATCTTCTTTCCACACAGACACACTATGTTATTGGTATATTTTGTTTTGAATGCATCAAGTTTCCATCTGTACATAAGGGACTGTATAGTTCTGCTGGCATGAAGCTGCTTAAGTATTTTGCTAACTTCAAAGTTCATGTGACATTTATCATACTTTTTCTGTTTTAATTGGAACTGCTTCCAGACGTAGTTGTCCACTAAAGTGTAATTCTCGTGCAACGAGAGAGAAAGCTGGATATTGTTTGAATCTGGTGAGTTATTAGCTCCCCGTTTGGCAGCCCTGTCAACTTTATTATTATAACTAAAAGAACTATGAGAAGGTATCCAGCAGAAAGTAATATCAGTGCCTCTTAAAGATAAATTATGAATCAAGTGACTTATTTCCAGAATCATTTCTGATCTTGTTTGTAATTTTGATAATTCAAGAGCCTGAAGTACTGATTTTGAATCAACGCAAAGAAGTATCTGAAAAATTGTCCTAGGAAGACTTATCAGAAAGTTTAAAGCCATTAATATTGCAAAGAGTTCAGCTGTAAAGATAGATTTATCAAGTCCTATGTGTGTGTGTGTGTGTGACTCTGTGTGTGTGTGTGTGTGAGTGTGTGTGTGTGTGGTTGTTATCTGTGTCTATGTCTGTATGTGCGTATCTGTGTTTGTTTTTGGTTTGTTTGTTTGTTTGTTTTCATTTGCTAATTTGTTTGTTTTTAATAAATTCTAATTGAATGGACCAAGAAATAAGATATTCACTCTCGAACCATCGTTTTCATGGTCGCATAGAAAGTATTAAATATGCAAACACCTATGACACACCCTTTTCAACCCGTGGTTAGTACAGCACACACACACACACACACACACACACACACACACACACACACACACACACACGCACGCACGCACGCACACACACACACACACACACACGCGCGCGCGCACGCTCGCACGCACACGCATTTGGCGCTATATGAATGTCAATCTTCTTCTTCTTCTTCTTCTTCTTCTTCTTCTTCTTCTTCTTCTTCTTCTTCTTCTTCTTCTTCTTCTTCTTCTTCTTCTTCTGATTATGATTATTATTATTATCATCATCATCATTATTATTATCGTATTGTTGTTATTATTATTGTCATGATCATCATCATCATATTGTTCATATCATTTTATTATTACTATTTTGATGATGATTATTATTATCATCAGCAGCAGCATTATCATTATTATCACATTAAGTGTATATTTATGTATACATATACATTTCAGGGAAGGACAGACACATAGAGAAAAGGGGAAGAAGGAGGGGATAGTGGGATCATTTTGGCGTCATACAACATATTCCTGGGAGCAATATTCTTTTGTCAATACGAGCTGTGATTAATCTGGGAAGCAGGAGATTACTGATGTTTTCTTTGTCTCGTTGTTTCTCATTTCAATGTATAAGCAATTCCTTATCTTGTATAATTTTTTTTCATCAAAGACAAAGCGAATTTTCAGTTGAAACAATTATTACACATTATTCTTTTTTTTTTTTTTTTTTTTTTTTGGTCGTTATAGTGTTTCGACTTTTACCTTACTTGACAACCGCACCCGTCGCTACAGATACTTATTCAAAAATTCAAAGATATAATATAATATAATGGGACACGCTGGACCACTCAGTTGAATTTCATCTCCGTCTGGGTGATGAAGAGTTGTGCGTGTTGTTCATTTCTGGCGGTACCAGCGAACCACTGTGCTGCCACGCCAACCTACAAGCATGATGAATGGCCAGAGAGTTCACTGATCATCCCCATTCCCGGTCCCTATCGATCAACGTTTTGTGGATACGCATACCGTCCTGGCTTCCGTGAGCCTCTGAGCATGAGAGCTGGCAGCGAGAACTAGACCTAGAGAAATAGGTTATTATTATCATTTTCGTTATCATCATTATCATTATTACCATTATTCTCTTTTTCATCATGCTCATTCATCAGCAACATCTATGTTTGTTTGTTTTTTTCTTCTTTGTACCCGTCTGCGTGTGTTTCTTTTTCGTTTGTTTTTTTCTCAGTCTCCCTCCTGTCTGTCTCTGCCTCTGCCTTACTGTCTTTCGATCTATCTGTCTGTCTGTCTGTCTCTTTATCTGTTTTTCTGTTTGACTGTCTGTCTGCCTGTCTGTTTGTCTCTGTCTCTCTGTCTCTGTCTCTGTCTGTCTGTCTGTCTGTCTCTCTCTCTCTCTCTCTCTCTCTCTCTGTGCGTATGTGTTTTTGTGTCTCTAACTCTCTGTATATATGTGTATGAGTTTCTGTCCGTGTGTCTGCGAGTGTCTGTGTATCTGTATTTGAGAGAGAGTGAGAGTGAGAGAGAGAGAGAGAGAGGCAGAGAGACAGACAGACAGACAGACAGAGACAAACAGAGAGAGAGAGAGGAGTAGAGAAGGGCAGAACTCTGGAGAATGAGATACAGTCTAATTCTTGGACAATTTCACTTATTATTTACCCAGCTTGAACACTTCAGACACAGGAGCTAACTCTTAAAGACGTAACAAATCGATATGACGCTGATACTCGTAATGCCAACAGCCATGATTCCGAGGTTGTCATAAACTCATAATGTTGCTGGTTGTTAAGGACAGAAGAGGAACGTAAGTGCTGTTCGATAGCAGACAAACTGGCCACCGTTTGCTTACAACGATCAACATGATTTAGCCGCAAGCCTTTATTGAAACGAAAGAGGAGAAACTGTCAATATCGTATTGTTTCTGATACAATGGAGAGGACCAGGGAAAGTGCACAAGTTGATATAGGAAATGAATGGATCGATGATGTCTTGTATGTTGGGTTAATTGCCATTTTATGTTGTCACATTGGCTATGTAGAGATTTTCACCAACTCTAAATAACAGATAACAAACAGGTTTTCACTCGTGCTAATATTCCCAGCCTCTACGACCTCCTGTTGCAGCAGTGGGGCCTTCGCTTGTTGGATTATGTCCACTGCATGGTGGATGGAAACCCCCCTCCCCCACGCCCTCCAACGCTTTGTCTATGCCGAGCTGGCTGATGCTTCCAGATCACAAGGCATTGTCCCCAACATCGCTTGAAGGTCGTTGTGTAAGCGAGACATGAAATCCGTATTACACTCAACTCTGGTTAAGAGCTTTTTGGGGGCAGCAAAATCCCTTAAAGAGACTGATGGAATTCGAACCTGAAAAGTTCCAGTCTCTAGTCTGTTGCACTAACCATCGGATCACGGTGGCAGGTTCCATTGCGTTAGAGCATACGTTCAAAAATGATTTTTTTAAATATTGAAATATCTTGAATATGAAATCGTTTTCGCACGTAATCTTTACTCACTCATAAATAGAATCAGAATGTGTGCTTGATATAACAAGACAAGACAAGACAGGCGAAGGTTTTCGGCACTTTCAAGCGTGTACAAAAGACAGCAAAGAGTAAATGCACAAACCGTAATGAAAAAGAAATACAGAAGTCAAAGAAGCCAAGTTGGTCGAAAATTCCGCCTGTCTTCTCTTGACTTGTTATATCAAATATACGTTCTGACTCTCTTCCTCTCTCTTTTTCTCTTTCTGTGTGTATGTGTGTGTGTATGTGTGTGTGTGTGTATGTATGTGTGTGTGTGTGTGTGTGTGTGTGTGTGTGTGTGTGTGTGTGTGTGTGTGTGTGTTATGTGTGTGTGTGTAGTTCTGGTTCCTGTTTGCTTGAAAGCTGGCAGCAGTCACTTTGAATGAGATATTATTTTATCTCACGTCAACTACAATGCTCACACCAAACTAACGTTTCTACCCACCATGAAAAAAGAAAAAGAAAAAAAAAAACATTAATAAAGCCAAGGACGTGAGTCCCACTGTTTCAACAAAGTGACTAAGCACCCAAACACAGCCCCCGATACTTCGCCATTCAAGGCTGTGGCGGTCAGGAGAGGTGACTTCAATCAACAAGCTATCGACTCAGGCTTGATGAATACAAAGGGGCCAGGCCAACAATCGGTGGACAGGGGTGTGTGTAGCAACGTCCACTAGCGGTAACCACAGCCTGTCCAGCACCGGGCTAGTAACTACCAGGGCCCAATCGATGGCAAGATTCTGACCCCCATTTTGTCTCCCGCAGACGACACAGCATTTCCCCGGCGGCATTTTGGCGCCAGAGGCGGTAATGAAAACTTGCGGTAGTGACGTCTTATTTCATGGTCATGTCAACACGTGATGTGTAAGTGCTCTCCCCTTCCTGGTGCCCCTCCTTTTATTGGTTACTAGCAACAAGGGGAGGCAATGGGCTGGTTTCCCCCGATGTGGGTAAGACAGAGTCACAGTTCTCATATTAATTTAAAGGAATTAGATCGAATCTGTGTAGCAAAACTGAGTCGTTCACGAAGCTCCTAAAGTTTGTTTCGTGAAAAGAGGAGACTTATAACAGACGAAATCACGTGTTGTATGTTTAGGATGTTCAATAGTATATGTATATAGCTGCAACGTTTACTGATGGCAAAGAGGAGAACATATCAATAGTTTTGTTTAGACAGAATAGTGAAGAGGAACCAGAAAAACACAGGAAAAAAAGAATAAGAACGCGTATCTAATACAACCAGACAAGACAGGCG
>JAPXFY010000012.1:71381322-71388822 GCA_030674185.1 Monoplex corrugatus
CGCCATAGAGGTCGGGGCAAGAGGGTTTGTGGGCACCTCCGCTTATGATCTCATGAAACAACTCGCCATTTCTGGGAAGAAGAGGACTAGAGCCCTTAAAGCGATGGCAGAGGCAGCAGAAAGGAGCTCAAGCTGGATCTGGGCAAGGAGGAACCAAAAAAGTGAACTTCATAAGGATTAAATTCCCTACAGATGATGTGTGCCCCGTTAGCACATTGGTAAAACCGCGTACCGCAGTTCTGAAGCGCAGAATCGCCCAGGTTCGATCCCCGGCGTGGGAAAAAAAAAAAAAAATAGACAACAGCAGAAGGGCATCCAGGAGTCATGACCTGGATGTGGCCCGGCCCCCCGAGAGTGTAAGGAATTCAGGGCCGAAACACTTGTCTAAAGGGGGTTACTTCTCTGAAGACCTTCTGTTGTCTAGCTCTCCCTAGAGTTTCTTTCTACCTGCACATGGTCAGTCCATTGACTTCCGGGAATAGTTCGGAGGACATTCGGGAAAGACCGAAGGACACTGGGAAAGACTAGATCTGCGGGCTTTGTGGGTTGGCTTCCCACCTTGCCTTTGATAACATGCCACGAGTTTTTCAAATGAAAGATGCTCCCAGGATTCACCGAAAGGGGGAGAGAATGATGAATCCATCGGCACTGACTCCATCACGACTGGAAACGCACAACGGACCATGATTAATGACCAGTTGGAATTTCCGTGTGCGTGTGGAAGGAGATTCACCACCAAACGCGGCATGAAGATCCACAGGACAAAAATGGGCTGTTTGAAGACACATACGAACCAGCAGCAGCGCACTGCGATAGCAGGTGAGACGTTGGATGACCAAGGCCAGGAATTAAACCATAGTGCCAAGGACATACACGCTGACGGTTCTGATGCGGATTTTGCACAAGCTCTTAACGCCAAACGTGGAAAACTCAATTTGCCGCCTGCCGATGCAAAAGAACAATGGGAGAAATTAGATGAGGAACTTGTCCTTAAGCTGAATGCGCTAATAGGGAACAGTACGCTGGAACACAAACTTGACACATACGGAGACATCATATACTCTATCTGCAGGGACACTTATGGAGTGAAGCAGCCAAAGACAAAAACGCCTCCCCAGAAATCCAGAAGACAGCAACAGATGGAGAGCATCCGGAGGGAGAAAAGGAAGCTTAAAAAGCGAATGAAAACTGCCTCAGAATTCGAGAAGCAAGGGCTCCTGGAACTCTGGAAAGATCTGAAGGCCAAACACAATGCTCTCAGCAAAGTGGAATCAGCAAGGCGAAGAAAAAGCAAAAAGAAGAAGACTCAAGATCGTTTCTTCAAAGATCCCTTTGACTTTTCAAGAAAGCTGTTTGAACAACCCAAATCAGGGACTCTCACAGTGGGCAAGGAAACCCTAGAGCAGCATCTCAGGGAAACATATTCCGATTCTCAGCGCGAGGCACCACTTGAAATCCAGAATCTGGTTTGGCCTGCAGCGCCAGAAGGAAAATTCAATAACAAACCACCAACACTGGATGAAGTGAAGAACGTAGTAAAGAAAGCCAGAGCCAAGTCAGCACCTGGACCAAACGGAATACCATACCTGCTCTACAAGAAATGCCCAAAAGTGCTCGAGTGGCTCCACAAGATGATTCGATCAGCATGGAGGAACCAGAAGATCAGCGACCAATGGATGAGAGCTGAAGGAGTGTACATTCCGAAGGAGCAGAACTCCAGCAGCATCAATCAGTTCAGGCCAATATCACTTCTGAACGTCGAGGGGAAAATCTTCTTCTCTGTTATGGCAGCAAGATTGACAAAATACCTGACTGAAAACAAGTATCTGGATATGTCAGTCCAAAAGGGAGGCATACCAGGAATGCCTGGATGCTTGGAACATGCCACGTTGATTTGGGATGCCATCCAAAAAGCAAGAACAGAGAAGAGAGACATTGACGTAGTTTGGCTTGATCTGGCGAATGCATATGGATCAGTTCCACACGATATGATCCAGCTGGCTCTTGAAATGTATCACATCCCAGAAAACATCCGAACAATGCTGAGGAAGTATTTCCAAGGGTTCTCAATGCGGTTCTCTACCAAAGAATACACCACGGACTGGATAGACCTAGAGGTGGGCATTGCAATGGGCTGTGCAATCTCTCCCATACTGTTCGTGTTGGCAATGGAAGTCATCTTGAAAGCTGCAATGAAGAGTTCAGGTCCAGTGAATCTGGGAGATGGATACCAGATGCCTCCTCTGAAAGCTTTCATGGATGACACAACAGTCTTGTCCACGGATGAGGAAGAGACACACCAAATCTTAAAGCAGCTGGATGAGCTGGTGGCCTCTTCAAGAATGAGGTTCAAACCTAAGAAATCCCGAAGTCTCTCACTGCGAAAAGGAAAAGTGGCAGATTCAGTCAAATTCATGGTAGCCAACCAAGCCATCCCCACTGTCACAGAGTAGCCAGTAAAAAGTCTCGGAAGATGGTATGATGACTCCCTGAAAGACACACAAAGGGGATGTGAAACCAAGCAAACAGCAGAAGAAGGCCTGAAGAAAATAGATAACTGCGGACTGCCAGGCAAATACAAAGTCTGGTGTCTACAGTTCATGCTGATACCAAAGCTGCTGTGGCCACTGCTAATCTGTGACATTTGCACCAGCACAGTCGAAGCAATGGAAGCCAAAATCAACAAATACACAAGAAAATGGCTCGGTGTCCCACCTGGTCTCACTGATGTTGCATTCTACTGTCGTCAAGCAATGCTGAAGCTACCTCTCAAATCCATAGTGGAGGAATACAAAGTTGGAAAAGCAAGACTGTTGAGCATGCTGGAGGAATCGGAAGACAATATCGTGAGATCAGTTCATCCAAAGCTGAGAACTGGCAGAAAGTGGAAAGTCCAAGAGGCTGTAAACAATGCCAAGAGAAACCTCAGCATCAAAGAAATAATTGGACACACGCAAACCAACAGACAGGGACTGGGAGCAACAAAAATGCAGTGGTGGTCCAAAGCCAAAGGGAAGGAAAAAAGAGACATGATCATACAGGAGTTGAAGGAAGAAGAAGATGTCAAAAGAGTGCAGAAGGCAGTCCAGCAAGGTCAACAGGGGCAATGGACAACATGGGACAGTGCACTCCAAAGAAGTCTCAGCTGGAACGATATGTGGCACATGGCTCCTCTAAGGATAAGCTTCCTCCTCAGATCTGTATATGACCTGCTCCCCTCGAATGCAAACTTAGTGAAATGGGGGAAAGCAGACGACCCAGCATGTCCGCTCTGTCAGAAGAAACAAACAGTGGAACATGTCCTAAGCTCTTGCAAAGTAGCGCTAGCCCAAGGAAGGTATACATGGAGGCACAACCAAGTTCTGAAAGTGATCACAGATGTGGTTAGCGAAAAAAACATGACCCCAAACGCACCAATTGCTATGACAACGTTCTACAAAGCAGGAGGGAAACAGGTCTGGCCCGAAAGTGCTATGACAACCAGCACATTGCCAAAGGGTCTTCTGGATGGAGCAGTCGACTGGGAGTGTACAGCAGACCTCCCAGAGTGGAGAAATTACCCAGATGTCATCAGCAAGACAGGCATGAGACCAGACATCGCTCTCCACTCTGACTCCTCGAAACAAGTGATTCTGATAGAACTCACTGTGCCATACGAAAGCAGAATGGAAGAAGCACATATCTACAAGACCGAAAAATACGCCGGTCTTGCCAGCACCCTGAAGAAAGCAGGTCTGCGGGTCAAAATCTTCGCCATAGAGGTCGGGGCAAGAGGGTTTGTGGGCACCTCCGCTTATGATCTCATGAAACAACTCGCCATTTCTGGGAAGAAGAGGACTAGAGCCCTTAAAGCGATGGCAGAGGCAGCAGAAAGGAGCTCAAGCTGGATCTGGGCAAGGAGGAACCAAAAAAGTGAACTTCATAAGGATTAAATTCCCTACAGATGATGTGTGCCCCGTTAGCACATTGGTAAAACCGCGTACCGCAGTTCTGAAGCGCAGAATCGCCCAGGTTCGATCCCCGGCGTGGGAAAAAAAAAAAAAAAAATAGACAACAGCAGAAGGGCATCCAGGAGTCATGACCTGGATGTGGCCCGGCCCCCCGAGAGTGTAAGGAATTCAGGGCCGAAACACTTGTCTAAAGGGGGTTACTTCTCTGAAGACCTTCTGTTGTCTAGCTCTCCCTAGAGTTTCTTTCTACCTTTCTATCAAGGAGTAAAATGAGTTTCTTTCATACCCTAGAATTTGAATTAACCAGACCAGGTCTACTGATAGTCAAAATAAAATTATAACACTATGAACGTTGTCTCTCAGTAAAAATTCAAAAATGTAATATGATGCTTATTGTTTCGTAACAAGTTTAAAATTAGTAATGTTTTCCACAAGAATTAACCAAGTGTAAGGAAAAGCGTGGCACTCACATGATGGAATTAAGTAAATTACAACAAACACAGCACCCGCATATGCGGTTCAACACTTGTGGTCAGTTGACTAAGAACTAATGAATGCAAAAAGTGTAATGGACTTGACTGGGAGTTCACAGTGGGATACACAGGATGCTTGTAGCCAGTGTCCTCCACCAATGGCCAAACGTTGTCCAGTGCTGGGCCAGCAATCACAGGACCTGATCGATGGCAAGGTTCTGGCTTCCATTTCCTCCAACAGACAACAGGGTTTTTTTTCTCTCATCGACATCTTGCCAACAGGGCGGCGAAGAAAACTGGTGGTAGCAGAATCTTATTTGATGATCATGTTAACACGTGGTGCCTTGGTTCTCTCCCTTCCTGATGCCCTGTCTTATTAGTTACTGGAGAAAGGGAAGTAATGGACTTATTCTCCCCATATGAAATCGGGACAAACTGAACAATTCGATATTGGAAAAGACTGGATTGATTTTTTGTTCTTGGAGCAAAACTTGATCAGGTTCTTTAGACTTACTGTGTTAGCCTTTGGGGCATTTTTAACAATACAAAATCATGTGGTTTATAACATGATGATAATGAAATGGAACAAAAGTTTGTCAATCAAGTGATCTTTTCAATTCTAGATAATAAGAGGTTGACGCAAACACAGAGATTGTTCTGTCATTCTGATGTTTATTCCTTTTCCAGATTTTTAACATCATTTAGGCGATCATCCTGTTTACATTATTCATTTTTATTTAAAACATCAAATCTGGGTAACAACAATTTTACCAAATTTTGGTATTGATTCTTCCATCAGAAGTATATTGTAGATATAGAACATTCTAATGGCAACCAATTTCAATGTGACCACTTTCGGCAGACTTTTCTGTTGCTCTCGTTACTGGTTCATTTTTTGCAGTTTTATCTTTCTGATCTTACTTATTTTCTATATTAATGGTTGCACTCATATCGACATTTTAATCTGAATGCCTAGTTTGGAAAGAGAAATGTGAACAACTTAAGAAAGAACTCGCCATTAGACTCTTGTCTTTTAATTAGTGGCGTAAATGTTGAAACAGTTGTTGAATACAATGCAAAGTTTTAGAAACGAGGAGAAGCAGGTGTGCTAGTGTGGAATGTTCCGTAACATATTGCCATAATTAATGAAAGAAAACAATGGCCTATAACCTGAACGATCGTTGGAAAGCAACATTTAAGAGTCATCAATTAGTTTAAGGGCCAGAACTTCACGGACAGTATCTATGTGTTCTCCAGTGGTGACTTTCTTTATTATCCCCAAGGACTTGGATGCAAGCCTTAGAAATTACTGTTACTAGACGTTAGATACATCGATCATGTCACCAGTGAACAAGTGAGCGTCAAACCACCAAGCAATGGACAATACAAACATTTGCTAACATCAGTCAAGAAAAGAGAAAAGAAAACGACTTTGGTATGACCATGTAACAAGATCCAATGACCTTGCCATATCAATCCTTTAGAGAACTTTTGAGGGAAGGAGACGGAGGGGAAGACAGCAAAAGAAATGATGGCCTGACAACATTGCGGAATGGACAATGAAAGTTTTTGCAGAGACCCAGACTTTGGCACAGAAACTATTGGCAGAGGCGCAGACGTTGGCACACAGCCGACCACGGAATGGGGGAGAAAAAGTTTCCTATAAACAGGCAGGTACCCATTTACAGTTTGAGATCTTCTGTAGGGATCTTGTTCTTCTCTCCTGACTCCGTGGTTGGTTATACGCCAACGCCTGTGTCTCTGCCAATGGTTTTCGTGGGCTGAGATAGCGTGTTCAAACCCGAACAGACAAGTTGGCCGTTAGTGGATTTGACAACCACGCTGGATCATGTTAATTTTACCATTTGGGAGCCACTGCTCTGACCATCTTGCTGTTCTTTTCTTCCCTTTCTGTTTTTATTTTAACATATTTTCCCTACTAGAGATGTTTTGATATTATTTACCTTTTTTAAAGAATTCATTTCGTTTTTGACTTGAAAATGCATGTGAAAATACTGATTACAGATACAAGCTGGCACCACTATCGTCGAAACATTATCATGCAGACGTATGGAGTTTTACAAAAGTACATGACATTCATTTTAAACATGTTCTGACCGAAGAGAATGTCTCATGTAATCGAATCAAACATTTTCAATCAGTCATTTCTAAAATTACCAGTTGATTTGCAATCTGTTAAAATTCATATTCATAGTGACACATGTTTTTCATCATCACACGGTACTCAAATATCTCCTGAATAATATGATTTGTCGAACACACTTTCTAATTCATTCTTGAATCTACAATCTGGCTTGCAGTAAAATCAAGTCGAATGTAAGATTTAATATAAAATGCTTGTCGTGTCCAGATAATATAATCTTTTCCACTTATATGTTTATATTTATTCTGTTTATTACAGAGGATCCATGAAATGTGTACAATACTTATTCTGGTTATATGTAGAGAATCCATGAACAGTGTACAATACCTATTCTGGTTATTACAGAGGTCCATAAAATGTGTACAATACTTATTCTGGTTATGCATAGAGAATTCATGAAATGTGTACAATCACCACTGGCTTGAAAATTGATGATACAGAAAAGTCTGGGGTCACAGATTGTGTAGTGTGATCCAGTATTCAGATACCAAACTGACTTGTGTTCATTTCTGGCGGTACCAGTAGAATAGTGCCCTGTCACTTCAGTCTGCAGGCATGATGGATGACCAAATGTTCGCATATGATCCCCATAGCTATTGACCACTGCTTGTGGATAGTGTCCTGGCTTTTAGAGGCCTCTGAGAGCTGTGAGCTGGGTGAGGACTGCGGAAATTTGTTTCTTTTCCTATTCTTTTCTGATCTTCATCATTTTCTTCCTTCTCGTCCTCCTTTTAGTTATCATTAATGTCATTATTGTCACTATTTTCTTTTTTTTTATTTTCGTCTACTTATGTCTTCATTGTGTCTTGTTTTTGCCCGCCATCGTCCCTCCATCTCACTATTTCTCTCTAACTGTGTATGTTTACATGTGCCCGGGGGTAGTGTATGTCGTATGTGTGGCGTGTGTGTGTGT
>JAPXFY010000012.1:71403822-71421322 GCA_030674185.1 Monoplex corrugatus
CAGTAGAACGATCGATCACCAAACTGCAGAAATAAGGGAAGGAGTGTTGGCAGACGGGGAATCGTGATATATGCTGAGCATAATAAAAGTGCTAGGAAGAAAGGTGGCAGGATAGTTCAAACGTTCACCTGAATTAAACTCGAGTTTCCTGTCTTGTCTTGTATAAATACGCATTCTTATTCTTTTTTCGTGTTTTGTGTCTGGTTCCTGTTTGCTTTAACGCAGGCAGTCACACTTGTTTCGCATTTTGTTCCTCCTGTCATTTGCTAGCAAGAGACTGGTTTTTTAGCTGTCCATTCTAGATATGCCCTGACTTAGAAATGTCCGTTAAGATGGGCAGTTTTGTTTTAGAATTTTTTTCCCCTTGCCTGTCTCTGTAGATGGGTCTGTCTGTCTGCCTGTCTGTATCGATCTCGATCTCCTTCTTCTCTCTCTCTCTCTCTCTCTCTCTCTCTCTCTCTCTCTCTCTCTCTCTCTCCGACTCTGTCTCTGTCTCTGTCTTTATGTCTCTGTCTGTCTTTGTCTGTCAGTCAGTCAGTCCGTTTGTCTGTCTGTCTGTCTCTGTCTGTCTCTCTCTCTGTCTCTGTCTGTCTCTCTGTTACCTCTCTCTGCCTCTGTCTCTTTCTGTCATTTTCTATCTATCTCTCTGTCTATCTGTCTCTCTCTCTCTCTTTCCTCTCTCTCTTTTTTCTCTGTCTCTCTTTCCCCCCCCCCCTCTCTCTCTCTTCCTTTTTTCCCCTTAGTCTTCTCCATCCATGTTCCCTTCCATTTCCGTGACCCACCTAAAGCAAACTGGATTAATTTTCTTCATCAAGTGAAAGCCAGCCTTTCACACATGCCAAACAATTCAAGTCATTTAAGAAAATAAAAACTAGTTTCTGGAACGGAAAAGGGGTAGAATTTAAACTTGAAAACAAAATCAGGAAAGGCAAAAAGAAAAGAAATAAATACACGACAAGACAACAAGAGCACCAACAAATGCAAATTCTTTCTGCTTTTAATTCAGTTTGTACACATCCAAAATGAAATCCACGAATACTGAACATGCAACATTTCCTCAATTGATTCAATTCTACTGTTTTTGTTTTCTGCTGCGTAAGAAATTGTGGATCCATTGTCAGGAAACAAGACACTGACTCAACTCGTCAGGTAAGTGGTGGAGGAACAGAGAGAGTGAACTGGACAGGAGGAAGACCGGCCTGGATACAACAAAACGTTAAGGAAAACTCTGTGTGTGTGTGTGTGTGTGTGTGTGTGTGTGTGTGTGTGTGTGTGTGTGTGTGTGTGTGTGTGTGTGTGTGTGTGTGTTTGCGTGTGTGTGTGCAAGATTATGAAACAAAATAGACGCGAATATAAATGTTGCTTTTTTTGTCCTTTGGTTTTCTTGCTTTCTTTCTTGCTTCCCTTTCTGGTTTGTTTCGTTTCGCTTTGTTTTGAGTTTTTGGTTTTGTTTTCTTGGCCTTAACAAGAGGGCTTAATCCTAAATTCCACAGTTTTCTATGGTATTTCTTGCCAAGGAAATGAGATCAGTTGAAGGAATTGTGAACTCTTCACCTACACACAAACTTAATTCTCCCTGCTTTCGATTTTTCTTTAAATCTCATTCATCTACAATCAATTCCATGACCAGAGAGTGTTTCGGCATCCCCATTATTATTTGTTATATTGTATTCTATTTGTGCAGGTCACAGAAACTGCCATCAGAAAAAAGGAACAATACTTCGTCTGCAGAAAGGAAGAAAGGGAAGATGGGTGAAGAAGAAAACACGCGATCTGTTCTGAGAATGCGCAAAATGAAAGAAAGACAAGACAGAGAGGAAACCAATACATGTTTTTTTCCTCATTATTTTTTTGCAGAGAGAAGGTTGAATCTTCAACTTCACGGGGCTGACTTGAATCATTTTTTTTTTTATCTTTCTTCCAAGGTCACTAGGATTTTTACAACTTGTTGAGGGATTCTTTCTCTCTCTCGCTCTCTCTCCTCTCTCTCTCTCTCTCTCTCTCTCTCTCTCTCTCTCTCTCTCTCACTTTATACTGTTCTTATGTTTATTTGCCAGATTTGGGTCTTCCTCTTACTTATATGACTAATTACGTCGGGTGGTCAACTGTTTCTTCAACTTTTTGTTCAACTTTTTTCCTTCAATTGTTTCTTCATCATTAGGAAAAAATTTAAATGGATGTAATGTCAGCCATGACTATATCTATAAATATTTATTTCGCGAAAACGTCGCCGTAAAACTTAATGACTGTTTTATGCTCCTTGCCACAAGGACAAAAATGTCCATGACAATAAACCATTTTCAGTTTCAGTTTCAGTTTCAGTTTCAGTTCAGTTTCAGTTTCTCTCTCTCTCTTCTCTCTCTCTCTCTCTCTCTCTTTCTCTCTCTCTCTTCTCTTTCCCTCTTTCTGTATTCCTTCCCCTTCTCTCTCTTGTCTCTTTCCTTTCCTCTCGTCATTCCTCATCCTGTCTGTCTTACTCACGCAGAACAAACCAGTTTGTTCTTCCTCATCAATTAACGACCATTCTTCACAACATGTACAGCATTTCAGGATCGCTTAGAAAAGGAGTGTGTGAGAGAGAAAAGAGGATAGTCTGAACTTGGCACAAAACAAGGGAGAAAACGGAAAAGAAACAGAGGAAGAAAAAAAGAAAAAAGATCCAAAAAGAAAAAAAAAAAAGAATAGGAGAAACAGCTTCAACAGAAACAAATCCTTCCCCATTAAGTTTGTATGTTACTTATTTAACGTACTAATTTACTTACTCATTTACTGACTGACTGAATAAATGAGTGAATAAATGACTGACTGACTGACTTACTTACTTTCTACTTACCTACCCATTGCCTAATAGTCCATTATTATGTCGGGCAGCAACGAAGATTCTCCACTCCTGTATGTTCTATGCTGCCTTCTGTATGGTACCCAAGGCGCGTTTGAGGGCCTTAAGAGCTTTATTCATTTTGCTAGATCTGCTGGGTTGGACTGTGTTCTCATCTAACACGAAGTCCATGAGTAGTAAATATACAGCCTCTCTTCTAATTGTTTAATTTAATTCACCTGTTGTTGTTTCTGCACTTTTGAATAAAACCATTGGCGAAGGATAATGGGCAAGAAAAAGGCGTCGAATGAACTATTGAAGTATGTCGAATGAACTGTTGAAGTATGTCGAATGAACTATTGAAGTATGTCGAATGAACTATTGAAGTATGTCGAATGAACAAAGTAGGAAGTAGTAGTCGAATGAACTATTGAAGTATGTCGAATGAACTATTGACGTATGTCAAATGAACTATTGAAGTCACGTATGCTGAACAGGTGAGAATGGGTGTAGTTTATTGTCTCCTTTTATTAAATGTTGTTTGTGAGAGTGAGAAGACTTCATCCTGAATCCAGTATGCACTTACGACGTTAGCTTTGAAAGAAATGGAAATGAAAATCTAAAAAAGAATTGTGGAATCATTGGTACACGCACAGATCACCAAATCCTGCTTCTAACAATCCCTACCCATTCCATATTTTATTTTTTAACTCTTTCACTCCCGCATCCTGTCCACCAGCATTCTGCATTGCCAATCATACCAGCAAAGGCAAAACCCCAACCCTTTGATTCCCTCACCCTATCCTGTAGGAAGCTGGTTGATACGGTGAGGGAATCAAAGGGTTGGGTTTTTGCAAATGGTGGAGAGGATGCGGGAGTCAAAGGGTTGAGGTACCTTCCATAGGCATGAGGCTTACAGAATTTCTGTCATGCTAGTTACTTCATTTCTATATACCATTGCAGACTTTGAATGAAAACACTGTTGACCTGTCTTTTGAATGAAAGGAAAATGTGATGGGAAGGGAAAGAGTTATGCGTGCTAAGCATGTGCAAGATTGTGAGAGAAGAAGAGAGAAGAGAACAAAAACTGATTTTCCCTCGATACCTTGTTGACAGAAGACTGAAGGCTCAATTGCACAATGCGGACACGTTTTCACTCAGAAGCCATTGCAGAATTCGCAAATTTCTTTATGCAAAAGCAGACTAGGTTATTCCCTTCCCCTCTTCAAAATGAAGTCTGGTTTTACTTGTTGGTTGGTCAGTTGGATGGCAAGCTGGTTTCAGGATTTGTTTATATAAGTACATGTCTCTTTTTCCTTTGGCATGTTGGTCAGATTTCCTGTGGCTTGCAATAGACCATCATGCAACATAACACCTACCCCGTTCATTGCCCATCTTAATGCTTAAAAATCATTCTGGTGGTGTCAGCATAATAGCTCAGCAGTCATATCACCATTCCTTTTCCATTCCAAACCTTTGTCACCGTATAGTGGTTTGCACATGCTAAGAGAATCTGCTTGACTACAGATGGCAGACTTGATGGAGTATATATGTGACCCATTCTCACAAAAGGCACAATAAGTCTCAGTTTAGGCAATTTTAGGTTTTGGTATCACTATAAAGTTTAGAATCTCAGCTTTCAAATGGTACTAAAGTTGAGTTTCAGGCTACAAAAACAAAAAAGTTATGGGCTTTCACAGATGAGAGGGATCAAGTCAGCCATTTTGAGAAAAACAGCGTTGATGAGAATAGGTCTGAATTGAAAGGGAATGGTCAGAAACTCCTTAGCAACAAGCATTAAATATCAACCAAATCAGCTGAAATTCCATACTTCCCTTGTTTAATTAATTGTCCATCCATCCAAAACAACAAAAAGAAAAATCAATTTCAGAAAAGTGTACTTTAATCACCAAAATGTTACGGAACTTGTGAATATTTTGAAAGGAGATAGTAGCACTTACCACACATTAAAACACACAAAAAATATACTTATCGATTGAATTTGACTTTATTGTGTTAGGACATAGTGTAAAAGTGGTTAGGGCATGAAAATGCAGAAAACTCAAAATTGACAATTGTGTCCCTGTTTAGAGTTTTCAGCCCACAGCAGCAAAAGGCCCCGCCCGACTTATTATACCTTTTGTCAGAACGGGTCACATATGGAATTTTCCGACTGCGACCAATCTCTCTTGGTTTAATTCCAGACTCTAAATTTCTGCGGTTGCATTTGATTGTCTGGTTGTTAAGTTCTTTTGGTGGGTGATTGCTGTTCTTCCCTGAAACCTCCAATACGTGTGGTGCAACGTAACCGTGAGAGCAGGATCGGTACATGCCTGTATGTATTGACGATGACAGAATGTAGCACAAGCAAGAGTTGCCTCACTGATTTTATTTATTTGTGTTCAGTGTTTATATAGTTCACAAATTATTCATTTCTCGAAGTCAATCGAGATTTTCCAGATCAACTACCTTGATTTTGCGAAATAAGAGAGTAACACACTCTCTTTCTATTTCTGGTTCTGTATCTGCGTCTCTCTGTCGCTTTTTGTCTTTCTATCTGTTTGTCTGTCCGTCGGTCTGTCTGTTTGTCTGTCTCTCTCTCCACATATATGTATATACACACATATATATATGTATATATATATTATATATGCGTATGTGTGAATATGTATATATATATATATAATAGAGAGAGAGAGAGAGAGAGAGAGAACTATACATATGTATATATGTGTGTATGTGTGTGTGTATGTGTGTGTGTGTGTGTGTGTGTGTGTATGTGTGTGTGTGTGTGTGTGGATTCTGTTTCTCTCTCCGCCCCCCCCCCTTTTCATTGCTGGTTTGGAAAAGAAGGAAGAAAAGAAAGGAAAGAAAAAAAAAAGCCGAAGAAAAGACGAATTTAAAAATATGTAAGAAGATACACTATCATAAAAAAAAATGTTTCCCCATTTTAAGCCAACTGATAATCATGCAACACGAACCCCATGAGTATTGTAAATAGAGATGTGTGTGTGTGTGTGTGTGTGTGTGTGTGTGTGTGTGTGTGTGTGTGTGTGTGTGTGTGTGTGTGTGTGTGTGTGTGTGTGTGTGTGTGTGTGTGTGTGTGTGTGTGTGTGTTTCTCCTTGCCAGATCTTGTACTCAATTCTAGCATGTCAGACCCGTGGAGCCACTGTCAGGATAAGAAGAAACAACTGCAGTCTTTAGGGAAATTACGAGAGAGACTGTCGGGAAGAAGAGAGAGACAGTCTAGAAGAGGGTGGAGGTAAAGTGGACATGATGTGTTTTAAGCACGTACATGACTTAAAAGGAAAGAAAAAAAAAATAATAGAGGTGGGGAGAAGGTGGAATGTAAGTGCCATGTATTTTTTATTAGATTTTTTCCTTCAATATGTTTAATATTTTGAGTCTCAAAATTGAATCATATATTGCCAAAATAACCTTTCATTTGCCCAGTTCCTTTTTATGCTCAGTGGAACGACTATGTGTCTATATTTTCTCTGCATAAAACAATGTTTTTCCACAACATGTAACTAAGTCTTGATGTACGTATTGAAACTTTCATTGTTTAAGATAATATTAGATATGTTATGTATGTCATATGTTGTATACATGTCAACAAACGTTTTTCCTAAGTGTATGAATTAATATCATTTTTTGTTGTCACATTGCTTTTTTTTTTCCAGTATCTTCTTCTTCTTCTTCTTCTTCTTCTTCTTCTTCTTCTTCTTCTTCTTTCTTCTTCTTCTTCTTCTTCTTCTTCTTCTTCTTCTTCTTTTCTTCTTCTTCTTCTTCTTCTTCTTCTTCTTCTTCTTCTTCTTCTTCTTCTTCTTCTTCTTCTTCTTTCTTCTTCTTCTTCTCCTGCTTCTTCCTCTTCTTTTTCTTCTTCGTCGTCGTCTTTTCCTTCTAATTCTCTATCTCTTTCTATTCCTCCTCCTCCACCTCCACACCACCACCTTCTTCCCCCTCTTCCTTCTCCTCCTTTTTCTTCTTCTTCTTCTTGCTCTCTCTCTCTCCCCTCTTTCTCTCTTTCTCTGTCTGTCTGTCTGTCTGTCTCTCTCTCTCTCTCTCTCTCTCTCTCTCTCAGCTCTTCTTTTTTGTTTGTTTATCTGCCTATCTCCCTGTCTTTCTGTCTGCCTTAATAGCTTTCACTCTCTCTTGCTGTCTGTCTCTGACCCAGGCAGAGCAAGTCTGTACCGTCCTCGTCAACAATTAAGAACCATTCTCTCACAGCTGCCAGTCATTCTTGGGTCAGTTATAAACCGTGCATTGTGAAGGAGCAAACAATAAACAAACAAACAAATAACAAACAAATAAATCATAACAAAAAGAAAAGAAAAAAAAAGGAAAACAACAGACAGAAATCGTAAGTCTTGGTAAACAACGTAAAGCCTCTCCATTACAGAAAGTCAGATGTAGTAGTCCAGCATGAAGTCTATGCGTCTCAAGCAAGCAGTCCTACCGATGTCATGTGTTGTTGTTGTTGGTTTTTTGTTTTTTTTTAGCTCTTCTCCCCCCTGCCCATTACTGTTTTTTAACATGTAAGATCTATGGGCTTTCTGTCAGAAAAGGGAACGATGGCTCTTTTCTTGAAGATTTACTAACAGTGTCAGCTCTGGTATGTCTGTCGGTCTGTCTGTCTGTCGGTCTGTCTGTCGGTCTGTCTGTCTGTCTCTCTGTCTGTCTGTCTCTCTGTCTCTCTCTGCCTCTCTTTGTCTCTCTGTCTCTCTTGTCTCTGTCTGTCTGTCTGTGTGTCTGTTTGTCTGTCTTTCTCTCTCTCTTTCTCACTCTCTGTCTCTGTCTCTGTCTGTCTCTCTCTCTCTCTCTCTCTTTCTCTCTCTCTTTTTCTGCCCTACGCAAATCAAATCGATTTTGTTCTCCCTCATCAATTAGCGACCACTCTTCAACACATGTCTGACATTCCCGAATCAACTCAGACAAATTGTTGGGAAGAGAAAAACAGACAGAGTCTGAATCTAACATAAAACAAAACAACAAGGAAAATTGGAAAGAAAACAAAACGAAGCGAAACAATAGAAAAAGGAAATGCAACTAAAAATCAAACTATTTAATTTTTCATTCTAGTTGTATAAATTTAAGTTGAAATCTAGAAATATTCAGCAGGCAGCTTGTCCACCAGTGGATTCAGTCTTCCTCTTTTTGTTGTTTCCCATATTGTTGTTTCCCTGTCACACGTGTAGAGCTGCAGTCTGGACAACATCAGAATAACTCGACTCCTGAGGGAAATGTTGAGAAAGCCTGCGGGGCAAGGGAGTGACATGCATGAACAAGTTGCAAAATGAAAACAAGCAAGCAAAGAAGAAAGCAAACAAAGAAACAAACGGACATTTTGTAGGTTGAACTCGTACAAGGACGAAAAAAATGACACCAGTGAGAATGCACATAAGTTTATTCGTTTGTCGAAGAGATAAGAGTTGATACTGTATTCCAAGAGAGTTCTTGAATGCTATATAGAACTGATAATGATCTACAGTTGTGAGGCGTGGACAGTCCACACGCAAAGCCAGTACAAGACTGAGGCTACCCAGACGTGGTTTCTAAAAAGAATGTTGAGAGTTCGATGGACAGCAAAGAAAACAAACGAGACAGTCTTGATGGTGGCAGACACAAGAAATTTTTGATAGGGAAGATTAGGAAAAGACAAGCAATAATTATTGGCCATTTTATGAGGAAAGGGGAATTAGAGCACCTGGTCACAACAGGAAAGGTGAAGGGAAAGAGAACACCAGGTAGACCCAGGGAGAAAACATTGGACGGACTTGCAGGGTGGCTGAGGACAGAGAGGATGGAAGATGTGCTTGCGGTGACAGGGGACAGATGCATATGGAGGGCCATGATCGCCAACGCAATGCAGCAGGGCACATGATGATGATGATGACTGTATTCGATATGTCTTCACAACGTTGATTTTCAAAGAAAGGAAATTTCAACCAAGGAAACATACAATGTTCACATAAGCACAAACTTTCTTTATCCAACCTTCCCCCATCCCGCTCGTATTTCATTCTTTTACAATGTCTTCCCTAATCACATGAAGAGTATAGGTTTTCCCCAGTATCATTTGCTTCATTTGTTTATGCGTGTTTATATGTGTTTGTGTTTATATGTGAATGTGTGTGTATTTGTGTATGTGTGTGTGTGTGTGTTGTGTGTGTGTGTGTGTGCGTGTGTGTGTGTGTGTGTGTGTGTGTGTGTGTGTGTGTTTGTGTGTGTGGTGTGTGCGTGTGCGTGCGTGTGTGTGTGTGTGTGTGAGGGTGTGTGTGTGTGTGTGTGTTGTGTGTTTGTGTATCTGTCTGTCTATCTGCCTTTCTGTCTCATTGTTTAGGTGTATCTCTGTATTTCAGTCCTTCATTTCTTTTTATTGCAGACTTTGATGAAAAGAACAATCACCTCGTTACTGAATGAAGGGAATGAATGAATGAACAGAAAATTTGATGAAAAGGAGACGCTTGATGTTCGCTGAGCATGCGCAAGATAGTGAGAGAAAAGGAGAGATGGAGAATCAACGATGTTTTTTCTTTCCATCGTTGACAGAAGTTCAGACTGCAGACACGTTTTCATTTCATTTGGAAGCCTCTGCAAAGGTTGGCAGTTTTTTTTCTCTCTAATAAATGGGAAACTGTACTATTCCCTCTTTCCTTTAAAACAAATCAAGTTCTCATCCTTTGGTTGGTTGGTTGCCTGGTATTTTCGGTTGTTGTTTTTTTTGCTTGTTTGTTTTTTTGTTTTTTTGTTTTTTGTTTTTGTTTTTTGGTGTATCTTTGTTTATTTGTTCATGTGTGTGTGTATGTGTTTGTGTTTATATGCTAATGTGTGTGTGTGTGTGTGTGTGTGTGTGTGTGTGTGTGTGTGTGTGTGTGTGTGTGTGTGTGTGCCTGTGTGTGTGTGCATGTGTGTGTGTATGTGTATGTATCTGTGTGTATGTGTTTGCGTGTTTGTGTTTGTGTTTAATGTGAATTTGTGGGGTGTGTGTGTGTGTGTGTGTGTGTGTGTGTGTGTGTGTGTGTTTGTGTGTGTGTGTGTGTTTATGTGCAGATTTGTGTGTTTGTGTGTTGTGTGTGTATGTTTGCGTATCTGTCTATCTCTCTGTCTTTCTGTCTCATTGTTTCTGTGTCTCTCTGTATTTATGTCTGTCAGCCTGCATGACTGTCTGGTTATCTTTTTGTCTGTATATCTGTGACCATAAATGTGTTATCAAGATTTGTCCATCGGTTTCTCGATGGATCTTTATCAAATTTGGGCAAAACATGTCTATCAAAGAGGAGTCGCAAATACATAAGTCTGGAAGTCATTACGTCAGGATCAAAGTCACACTGACCACGAAGTAATTAAAATCAGCCTATTATGAGGAAATTGTAAGAATAGCACTATATCAGGAACAACTGGCAATATTCATATTCTGTTTTTCTTTTGCGACATTCAAAAGCTGTCCTTATTTTATGTCACTTTTTTTATATTTTGTGTAATATTTCTTCAAGGTCACAGTGACGTTCAGAAATATAAAAATCTAGATTTTTCTTTTTTGTTTTGTTTTGATTATAATAAATAAACCGAAAATGATACCACATCTCAGCTGTGGTTAAAGATAATTATGACAGCCGCGTTATGTTCAAAGTTTGTAAAATGTCAGTATTGCGTATACTTTGAAACAGGTTATAGCCTTGATATGATGGCTGTACGCAGTCGGCTGGTCTTTATGTAAACAAAAAATAACACTAACAGCAATTTTTGCTTATGGTTTTTCTGTCATTTTGAGACCAACAAATACAGACGAATTATTCCTCAGTTTCACAAAGCTTGGTAATGTCAGTTTAGTTTTCAGGGAAGGAGAAGCTATGGCGAAGCACATTACAACCACACAAACACAACGTTTCTTGTTTCCTAGCTTCCTCCAGCTGCCGCCATTCGCAGTGAAAACCCACAAACATGACAGATTTACGAATCTAATTTTCTCATTCCTGTCTGTGACTGCGGACTCTGGAAGTTGCCATTAGGCAAACAGAATTTTGATCTGTCTTCTCGTCTTCTAAATGGAAAGGGAATTTGACGTGAAGAGGATACATGATTTATGCCGAACGTGCACAAGATGGTGGTAGAGAAGAAACACTGAATCAGCTCTCTTTTTTAACAGGTCCTGTTCCTTTCTTTCTTTCTATCTTTTTTTCTACTACGTTTTTCTATTTTGTTTGACCGTCTGGTTGTTTTCTCTCTGTTCCATACAGATAACCAGATAACCGTTTTCTCTCTGTTCCATGCAGATAATGTTTCCTCTCTGTTCTATACAGATAATTGTTGTCTCTGTTCCATGCAGATAACTGTTTTCTCTCTGTTCTATACAGATAATTGTTTTCTCTCTGTTCTATACAGATAACTGTTTTCTCTCTGTTCTATACAGATAACTGTTTTCTCTCTGTTCTATACAGATAACTGTTTTCTCTCTGTTCTATACAGATAATTGTTGTCTCTGTTCCATACAGATAACTGTTTTCTCTCTGTTCTATACAGATAACTGTTTTCTCTGTTCTATACAGATAACTGTTTTCTCTGTTCTATACAGATAATTGTTTTTCTCTCTGTTCTATACAGATAACTGTTTTCTCTGTTCTATACAGATAACTGTTTTCTCTGTTCTATACAGATAACTGTTTTCTCTGTTCTATACAGATAATTTTTTTCTCTGTTCTATACAGATAACTGTTTTCTCTCTGTTCCATACAGATAACTGTTTTCTCTCTGTTCCATACAGATAACTGTTTTCTCTCTGTTCCATACAGAAAACTGTTTTCTCTGTTCTATACAGATAACTGTTTTCTCTCTGTTCCATACAGATAACTGTTTTCTCTGTTCTATACAGATAATTGTTTTCTCTCTGTTCTATACAGATAACTGTTTTCTCTGTTCTATACAGATAACTGTTTTCTCTGTTCTATACAGATATTGTTTTCTCTCTGTTCTATACAGATAACTGTTTTCTCTCTGTTCTATACAGATAACTGTTTTCTCTGTTCTATACAGATAACTGTTTTCTCTGTTCTATACAGATAATTGTTTTCTCTCTGTTCCATACAGATAACTGTTTTCTCTCTGTTCCATACAGATAACTGTTTTCTCTCTGTTCCATACAGAAAACTGTTTTCTCTGTTCTATACAGATAACTGTTTTCTCTCTGTTCCATACAGATAACTGTTTTCTCTGTTCTATACAGATAATTGTTTTCTCTCTGTTCTATACAGATAACTGTTTTCTCTGTTCTATACAGATAACTGTTTTTCTGCTCTATTTTCTCTGTTCTATACAGATAATTGTTTTCTCTCTGTTCCATACAGATAACTGTTTTCTCTCTGTTCCATACAGATAACTGTTTTCTCTGTTCTATACAGATAACTGTTTTCTCTCTGTTCTATACAGATAATCGTTTTCTCTCTGGTCCATGCAGATAAGTGTTTTCTCTCTGGTCCATGCAGATAACTGTTTTCTCTCTGGTCCATGCAGATAAGTGTTTTCTCTCTGGTCCATGCAGATAAGTGTTTTCTCTCTGGTCCATGCAGATAAGTGTTTTCTCTCTGGTCCATGCAGATAACTGTTTTCTCTCTGTTCCATACAGATAACTGTTTTCTCTCTGTTCCATACAGATAACTGTTTTCTCTCTGTTCTATACAGATAACTGTTTTCTCTCTGTTCTATACAGATAATCGTTTTCTCTCTGGTCCATGCAGATAAGTGTTTTCTCTCTGGTCCATGCAGATAACTGTTTTTCTCTGGTCCATGCAGATAAGTGTTTTCTCTCTGGTCCATGCAGATAAGTGTTTTCTCTCTGGTCCATACAGATGTGTTTTCTCTCTGGTTCCATACAGATAACAGTTTCTCTCTGGTCCATACAGATACAGTTTCTCTCTGTTCCATACATATGACTGTTTCTCTCTGTTCCATACATATAACTGTTTTCTCTCTGTTCCATTCAGATAACTGTTTTCTCTCTGGTCCATACAGATAACTGTTTTCTCTCTGGTCCATACAGATAACAGTTTCTCTCTGGTCCATACAGATAACAGTGTCTCTCTGGTCCATACAGATGACTGTTTCTCTCTGTTCCATACATATGACTGTTTCTCTCTGTTCCATACATATAACTGTTTTCTCTCTGTTCTATTCAGAAAACTGTTTTCTCTCTGGTCCATGCAGATAACTGTTTTCTTTCTGTTCCATACATATAACTGTTTTCTCTCTGTTCCATACAGAGAAGTGTTTTCTCTCTGGTCCATTCAGATAACTGTTTTCTTTCTGTTCCATACAGATAAGTGTTTTCTCTCTGGTCCATTCAGATAACTGTTTTCTTTCTGTTCCATACAGAGAAGTGTTTTCTCTCTGGTCCATTCAGATAACTGTTTTCTTTCTGTTCCATACATATAACTGTTTTCTCTCTGGTCCATGCAGATGACTGTTTTCTCTCTGGTCCATACAGATAAGTGTTTTCTCTCTGGTCCATGCAGATAACTGTTTTCTTTCTGTTCCATACAGATAAGTGTTTTCTCTCTGGTCCATGCAGATAACTGTTTTGTTTTTTTCTTTCCCTGTTTTCCTGCAGAAAGTGTTTGTTTTCTCCTCTTGCTGGTCCATGCAGATAACTGTTTTCTCTCTGGTCCATACAGATAAGTGTTTTCTCTCTGGTCCATGCAGATAACTGTTTTCTTTCTGTTCTCCATACAGATAAGTGTTTTCTCTCTGGTCCATGCAGATAACTGTTTTCTTTCTGTTCCATACAGATAAGTGTTTTCTCTCTGGTCCATGCAGATGACTGTTTTGTTTTCTTTCTGTTCCATACAGATAAGTGTTTTCTCTCTGGTCCATGCAGATAACTGTTTTCTTTCTGTTCCATACAGATAAGTGTTTTCTCTCTGGTCCATGCAGATGACTGTTTTGTTTTCTTTCTGTTCCATACAGATAGTGTTTTCTCTCTGGTCCATGCAGATGACTGTTTTCTCTCTGTTCCCTATAGGTAATTCATTCATGACTTTTTTATATTCCTTCGTGTTGCCAGTTTTTATGGATTGGAAACACAGCAAAATACTAATGATAATAATCATAATAGTAATAACGATACTACTACTATTACTACTACTACTACTACTATTACTACTGCTGCTACTGCTACTACTACTACTACTACTACTAGTAGTAGTAGTAATATAATAATAATGATAATAATAATAATAATAATAATAATAATAATAATATAATAATAATGATAATAATTAATAATAATATAATAAATACAAAGAAGAAGAAGAAGAAATGAATGAATGTTGAACGAACAAACAAACGAACGAACGATCGAATGAATGAATGAATAAATGAAAGAATGAATGAATGAACGAACGAACGAAACGAACGAACGAACGAACGAATGAATGAATGAATGAATGAATGAATGAATGAATGAATGAATGAAGCAAAGAACGTTTAGACTTTACTTTAATCTAGCTTCTTCCGACTTTCTGTCTCTTTCATTTATACACAGTGAACTAGATAATAATTCTGCTAATATGCTTTCAACACATTTCCACTTGCTCGTTGTTTTTCTACTATTGCAGACGTCAGGAGGTTTTTAAAAAAAAACAACACGTTGATCAGTCTTATCAGGGGAATGAGAGTGCAATGCACGCTGAGTAGACAGACGACAGGGGGAAGAGGGGGGGGGGGTGAGAATCAGATGTGTCTTAAGAAGTCGGGTTGGGAAAATCAGATGAGTCTTTCCCCTTCTGTCTCCTACCGCGTGAAGGCTGTATCCTCAACTTTCCATTGCCGTCACGTTTCTATTTAAAAGTCTGTGTCGTGATCAGCAACTTTCTGTGTGTGGTGTGTGGTGTTGTGTGTGTGTGTGGTGTGTGTTGTGTGTGTGTGTGTGTGTTGTGTTGTATGTGGTGTGTGTGTGTGTGTGTGTGTGTGTGTGTGTGTGTGTGTAGTGTGTGTATGTGTGTGTGTGTTGGTGTTTGTGTGTGTATGGTGTGTGTGTGTGTGTGTGTGTGTGTATGTGTGTTGTGTGTGTGTGTGTTGTTGTGTGGTGTGTGTGTGTTTGTGTAGTGTGTGTGATGTTGTGTGTGTTGGTGTTGTTCGTTCGTTTGATTTAACAACTTTTCCTATAAGTGTATTAGACGGTGTGTTGTGTGTGTGTGTGTGTGTGTGTGTGTGTGTGTGTGTGGTGTGTGTGTGTGTGTGTGTGTGTGTGTGTGTGTGTGTGTGTGTGTGTGTGTCTATGTGTTTATGTGTATGTTTGTGTGTGAGTGATGTGTAAAAATCGTTTGTCTCCAAAGTGCTTTTCTCTCCGTCTCTGTGTCGTTCTCTCTGTTTGTCTGTGTGTGTGTGTGTGTGTGTGTGTGTGTGTGTGGTGTGTGTGTGTGTGTGTGTGTGTGTGTGTGTGTCTGTGTGTCTGTGTCTGCGTGTGTGTGTGTATTTGTCTGCCTGTCTGTCTCTCTGTCTCTGTCTCCCTGTTTCCGTCTCTGTCTCTGTCTATCTGTCTCTCTCTCTCTTTCTCTCTCTCTCTCTCAACACACACACACATACACACACACACACACACCACACACACACACACACACACACACACACACACACACCACACATTGATACACAGTGAATTCGATAATAACTCTGCTAGTATGCTTTCAACACTATCCATTTGTTCGTTGTTTTTCTACTATTGCAGACGTCAGGAGGTGGTAAAAAAATCACATTGATCAGTCTTATCAGGGGAATGAGAGTGCAATGTACGTTGACTAGACAGAAAGACAGGGGGAAGGGGGGAGGGGGAAGGGGGGGAATCAGATGTGTCTTAAGAAGTCGGGTTGGAAAATTCAGACGTGTCTTTCCCCTTCTGTCTCCTACCGAGTGAAGGTTCTATCCTCAGCTTGCCATTGCCGTCACGTTTCCACTTAAAAGTCTGTGTCGTGATCAGCAACTTTTTTTCTTCTTTAAAGCAAATTGAATTTCAAGCAAACTGGAGACTTTCCTATGTCTATCTTTTTTTTTAGACAGATGTTCAGTTTGTCTTTTTTTTTTCTTTTGCAGTATAGCTACTTTTCCTCCATTGTTTATCTGTTTCTTATTTTTGTGTTGTTTTGTTTTGCTTTTGTTTGTCATGTTTTCATTAGCTTGTTTCTTAACAAGACTGTTTATTCACTACAATGTCATCTAATGGATGTTGATATTATTGTGGTTGAACTGTTGTTTTAGACACTAATTTTTCTTTATTCTTCTCAGTATAGAAATTAACATTGCGGTACAAACAGGAACATACGTTGAAAAGTGTATGAATGTGTCTAGGAATATATATGAATGATGTTGTAGTTTTACCACGAAATTATCACAATATCTTATCCTTGTTGTTGTTGTTGTTGTTGTTGTTGTTGTTGTTGTTGTTGTTGTTGTTGTTGTTTTCTTCTTCTTCTTCTTCTTCTTCTTCTTCTTCTTCTTCTTCTTCTTCTTCTTCTTCTTCTTCTTCTTCTTTTTCTTCTTCTTTTTTCTTCTTCTTCTTCTTCTTCTTCTTCTTCTTCTTCTTCTTCTTCTCTCTCTCTTTCTCTCTCTCTTTCTCTCTCTCTTTCTTTCTCTCTCTCTCTCTGTCTCTCTCTCACACACACAATATGCTTTCAACACTATCCATTTGTTCGTTGTTTTTCTACTATTGCAGACGTCAGGAGGTGGTAAAAAAATCACATTGATCAGTCTTATCAGGGGAATGAGAGTCCAATGTGCACTGAGTAGACAGAAAGACAGGGGGGGGGGGGGAGAGGGGGGGAATCAGATGTGTCTTAAGAAGTCGGGTTGGGAAAATTCAGACGTGTCTTTCCCCTTCTGTCTCCTACCGAGTGAAGGCTATATCCTCAACTTTCCATTGCCGTCACGTTTCTATTAAAAGTCTGTGTCGTGATCAGCAACTTTCTGTGTGTGTGTGTGTGTGTGTGTGTGTGTGTGTGTGTGTGTGTGTGTGTGTGTGTGTGTGTGTGTGTGTGTAAGTGTGTTGTGTGTGTGTGTGTGTGTGTGTGTGTGTGTGTGTGTGTGTGTGTGTGTGTGTGTGTGTGTATGTGTGTGTTTGTGTGTGAGTGATGTGTAAAAATCGTTTGTCTCCAAAGTGCTTTTCTCTCCGTCTCTGTGTCATTCTGTCTGTTTGTCTGTGTGTGTGTGTGTGTGTGTGTGTGTGTGTGTGTGTGTGTGTGTGTGTGTGTGTGTGTGTGTGTGTCTGTGTGTCTGTGTGTCTGTGTCTGCGTGTGTGTGTATTTGTCTGCCTGTCTGTCTCTCTATCTCTGTCTCCCTGTTTCCGTCTCTGTCTCTGTCTGTCTGTCTGTCTGTCTCTCTCTCTCTCTCTCTCTCTCTCTCTCACAACACACACACACACACACACACACACACACACACACACACACACACACACACACACACATTGATACACAGTGAATTCGATAATAACTCTGCTAATATGCTTTCAACACCATTCCATTTACTCTTTGTTTTTCTACTATTGCAGACGTCAGGAGGTGGTAAGAAAAACACATTGATCAATCTTATCAGGGGAATGAGAGTGCAATGTACGTTGACTAGACAGAAAGACAGGGGGAAGGGGGAGGGGAAGGGGGAGAATCAGATGTGTCTTAAGAAGTCGGGTTGGAAAA
>JAPXFY010000012.1:71426322-71428822 GCA_030674185.1 Monoplex corrugatus
ATAGAATGGGAGTTGGTGATGGTGGACAGGGGGGAGGTGTAAAGAGTGAAAAGAACAGGGCCAAGACAGATCCTTGTGGAACACCACAGGTCAGGTATGCAGGTTGAGAGTAAGTGCCATTGATGAGAACGGTTTGTTTTCTGTTTGATAGGTATGAAGTGAACCAAGACAGAGCAATGTCAGAGATGCCAAAAGTATGATGAAGTCTAGAAAGGAGAATACCATGATCAATGGTATCAAAGGCTGCAGACAGATCAAGGAGTGTGAGGAGAGAGACTTTGCCAGTATCAGTTGCAAGGAGGAGATTGTTGAGAATGTGTAGTAGGGCAGTTTCAGTGCTATGGCATGGCGTGTGACTGGAAAGGATTGAGGAGATTGTTGGCAGACAGGTGAGAGTTCAGCTGGTTGAGGACGCTTTTTCAAGGAGTTTTGACAAGAAAGAGAGATTAGAGATAGGCCGGTAATTTTTCAGTTCATTTGGATCTAAATTGTGTTTCTTGAGGAGAGGGTGAACAATAGCAGACTTGAAAGAATCTGGGACAGTTCCAGTTTGAAGAGAAGTGTTGATGATGTCAGTGATGAATGGGAGGAGAGTAGGGAGACAGTCGGCGTAGACAGAACCTGGAAGAGGATCCAGTTCGCAGGTTTTGAACGACATGGATCTGATTGTGTTGAGAATTTCTTCTTGTGAGACTGGGGTAAAAGTAGTAAGAGGTGTGCCAGAGAAGGAAGGGTCAGGTGGGCATAGTTGACAGGGTGTCCTGTCAAGCCTGTCACGAAGAGTTTGTATTTTGGTGGTGAAATAGTTGGAGAATACAGATGGGAGTTCTTCATTTGTATGTTTTGTTGGGAGAGGTAAATCTTTTCGTGTGCCAAGGAGATGATTCATGGTTGTAAAGAGTTCTTTTGAAGAAGAGGCATTCAGGATTTTGGTTTGGAAATAGCTTGTTTTTGCTGATGCAATGAGGGTGGATACTTTTGTTTTAGAGGCTTGGAAAAGTTGCCTGTGTACAGTGAGTTTGGATTTGCGCCAGCGGCGCTCTGCTCTGCGGCGGGCACGTTTTGCACAGGCGATCTCATGAGTGAGCCAGGGGGTAGGGGGGCGGTCAGGTAAAAGACGGGTTGTGGCTGGAGCATGAGTGTCCAGAAGATGGTGGAGAGTAGTATAGAATTCATCGGCAAGGTTATGTGACTTTTCAGAAAGGAGACGGGAGGCATCAGATGAAAATGTGGAGAGGTCGATAGATTTGAGATTGCGTCGAGTCACTGTGCGCATGGTACGGGAAGGAGGAGAAATGTCGAGAGAACAGAGAATTGCAGAGTGGTCAGATGGAAGGGCTGAAGTTAGACGGGTAGAAAGAACTAAGCAGTTGTCAGTAGCGGAATTGTGATGATCACGAGAAATGATCCAGTCAAGAATGTGACCTTTTTGATGGGTTGGTTCAGAAATGTGTTGAGTCATATTGTGATTGGACAGAGAGTTGATGATATGTCTTGTGTCATAACGGTGAGTGTTGTCATAGTGGACATTGATATCACCTAGAATGATGAGATTTCCAGGTAAGAGGCAGTAGTGGTCAAGCAATTGGTCAAAGTCAGAGAGAAACATGGATGTGGTGAGTTTGTTGGCAGAGCTAGGTGGGGGTCGATAGACACAGGAGAAGGTGATGGGGTGAGGGGTGGATTGGAAGGATACTTCAACGTGCTCGAAAGAAGGATGGGAGAAAGGCAGAGACTGCGAGAAAGATAGGCGGGAATGGAGTGAGTCGTTGTAGAGGATGGCGATACCGCCACCTCGGGATGAGCGATGGAAAGAAGCAAGCCTGTAACCACTCGGAGTGAGGCTAGCAAGTATAGGTTCGTGACCAAGGGGGTTAAGCCATGTCTCCGTGATAAAAGCAATGTCAACATGCTCATCTGCGACAAACTATTCAAAGACTAATTGGTATGATGTGTAAGTAAGCTACAAAGATGGAAATAACGAACCGATAGGGGAAAAAAGAAAAAGAAACGAACAAGCAAAAAATGGTGCGAACAAAATCCAGCAACACCAAAAAAACAACAAAAAACAAACAACAAAAGCAACAAACTATACGACGTGTAGAGCAAAAAAGGGAGAAAAGGTGACAATTTCCTCATACAAGATACAAGAATTTTATTTAGCCCAAAGCATCACAATGGGAAATTGTTTTGGCATTCGCATTAAAATGCATATAGGCACAAAACGCATAAACACATGTACACACATACTCTTACTCTCTCTCACTCTCTCTTTCACCCCTCTCTCACCCTCCTCCTCCCCTCATCTCACTCCCCCTCCCTCTTTGTCGAAACAATATCAAAGATAATGACTAAATCTAAATATGTACGGTTAAAAAAGCACATCATAAGAGTCAGATGCCTTGGTCAGGACTTTTAACAATGGACAAAAAGGGCAATACTCATTGAAAAACAACTTTGGTAGGTATAGAAAAAAATTGATTAAAGATGCAACGCGATA
>JAPXFY010000012.1:71433822-71438822 GCA_030674185.1 Monoplex corrugatus
TTTCTGATCTGTCTTCCTTCCTTATCCCCTTTCTAATCTGTCTTCTTCCTTCCTTATCCCCTTTCTAATCTGTCTTCTTTCCTTCCTTATCCCCTTTCTAATCTGTCTTCCTTCCTTCCTTATCCCCTTTGTAATATGTCTTCCTTCCTGATCCCCTTTCTAATCTGTCTTGCTTCGTTCCTGGTCCCCTTTCTAATCTGTCTTACTTCCTTCCTCATCCCCTTTCTAACCTGTCTTTTACTTCCTTCCTTATCCCCTTTCTAATCTGTCTTCCTTTCTTCCTTATCCCCTTTCTAATCTGTCTTCCTTTCTTCCTTATCCCCTTTCTAATCTGTCTTCCTTTCTTCCTTATCCCCTTTCTAACCTGTCTTCCTTCCTTCCTTATCCCCTTTCTAATCTGTCTTCCTTCTTTCCTTATCCCCTTTCTAATCTGTCTTTCCCTTTTACTTATTCCCTTTCGAACTATCTTTTTCCTTCCTTATCCCCTTTCTAATTGTTCTTCCTTCCTTATCCCCTTTCTAATCTGTCTTCTTCTTCCTTATCCCCTTTCTAATCTTTCTTTCCTTCCTTCCTTATCCCCTTTCTAATCTGTCTTCTTCCTTCCTTATCCCTCTTTCTAATCTGTCTTCTTCTTTCTATCCCCTTTCTAATCTGTCTTCTTTCTTATCCCTTTCTAATCTGTCTCTTCCTTTTCCCTTTCTAATCTGTCTTTCCTTCCTGTATCCCCTTTCTAATCTGTCTTCTTCCTTTCTTGATCCCCTTTCTAATCTGTCTTCCTCTTCCTTATCCCTTTCTAATCTGTCCTTCCTTCCTGATCCCCTTTCTAATCTGTCTTCTTCCTTCTGATCCCTTTCTAATCTGTCTTCCTTCCTATATCCCTTTCTAATCTGTCTTCTTCCTTCCTGATCCCCTTTCTAATCTGTCTTCTTCCTTTATCCCTTTCTAATCTGTCTTCCTTCCTTATTCCCTTTCTAATCTGTCTTCTTCCTTCCTGATCCCCTTTCTAATCTGTCTTCTTCCTTCCTGATCCCCTTTCTAATCTGTCTTCCTTCCTTATTCCCTTTCTAATTGTCTTCTTCCTTCCTGATCCCCTTTCTAATCTGTCTTCTTCCTTTCTGATCCCCTTTCTAATCTGTCTCTTCCTTCATTTTCCCTTTCTAATCTGTCTTCTTCCTTCCTGATCCCCTTTCTAATCTGTTTTCCCTTCCTTATTCCCTTTCTAGTATGTCTTCTTTCCTTATTCCCTTTCTAATCTGTCTTCTTCCTGTCCTGATCCCCTTTCTAATCTGTCTTCTTCCTGATCCCCTTTCTAATCTGTCTTCTTCCTTTCTGATCCCCTTTCTAATCTGTCTTCCTTCCTTATTCCCTTTCTAATCTGTCTTCTTCCTTCCTGATCCCCTTTCTAATCTGTCTTCCTTCCTTATTCCCTTTCTAGTATGTCTTCTTTCCTTATCCCCTTTTTAATCTGAAAAAGACGAAATGCACATGCATCATCTAGTAACTGTACATGCACATGTCTCTTACTTTTCTAATGTAATCTATCGATCGATCAGCTATAATGGGTTTCTGTGTGCTTCTTTTTCTTTTCTTTTTTTTTTTTTTTTTTTTTTTTGTTTTCTCTCATAATTTTCTTTTATTATTGTTTTCTGAAATGCTGGGCTTTTGGAGCTGGCAGGAAATGGGAACAATACACCAGTGCCAGGCTGACCGAACTGCCAGAATATGAGAACAATGATCCTGATTCAAAGTACAAAAGGGGAGAGAAGAGAAGTGGGAAGGGTGGGGGTGTGTGTAGGAAACAAAACCTGGGGTAGGGTAGAAACTTAGCTGAGCAGTCACAATGGAAACGCTACGGGACAAGGTTTATGATGAGAATGGGAAAGTTAGTGTTCAGATAAAGTCACTAACCTTTGGCTGTTGTTATTGTTGTTGTTGTTGTTGTTGTTGTTTTTGGTTTGTTTGGTTGGATGGTTGGTTGGTCGGTTTGTTGTTGGTTGGTTGGTTGGTTGGTTGGTTGGTTGGTTGGTTGGTTGGTTGGTGGGTGGGTTGGTTGGTTGGTTGGTGGCTGGTGGGTTTGTTGGTTGGTTGGTGGGTTTGTTGGTTGGTTGGTGGGTTAGTGGGTTGGTTGTTTGGTTGGTTGGTTGGTTGGTTGGTTGGTTGGTTGGTTGGTTGGTTGGTTGGTTGGTTGGTTGGTAGACTGTTTGTTGTTGTTGTTGTTGATCTTCTTCTTCTTGTCTAACGCCGTCAAACGTGGAGACCAGATCTCATGACGAAATCGGCAGTCTTCTGCAACGCCTCCACACAGCCATGCAGCTTCTCCAGGAGTCCGGCAGGCTCTGGCCAGATCTCGTCCCTCAGCTTCCGTAGACCAGGGCAGTCCTGCAATATGTGCTCGGCTGTCTGCTCTGCCAGTCCACAGAAGCAGAGTGGAGAGGGTGCAAGGCGGAGCTTTCTGGACATGTGGTGATTTAGTTGTTGTTGATAATTTAGTGCTAGTTTCGCTGTTCATATATCTACTTCCAATTTTTGTTCGGTTGTCTGTTTCTTTGTTTCCAGTTGTTGTTTTTTTCTCTTTTTTCCCCTTCATCTGTTCAGAAAGGCTAAGGTATCGGTTTTACACTACATTATAATGAATTGGACTGTTTATGTAGATAATCTGGACAAGGAATCAAACAAGTACCACCTAAACACAAACGCTTCCCAAATTTCTTTTTGTTGTTTTTGTTGTTGTTATTGTTGTTGCTGTTCTTATTCTTGTTCTTGTTCTTGTTCTTGTTCCTGTTCCTGTTCCTGTTCCTTTTCCTGTTCTTGTTCTTGTTCTTGTTCTTGTTCTTGTTCTTGTTGTTTTTCATCTCTCATTCATTCACAATAAAGTCTACAAGCTTTGGCAAATAGCTAGGGTATCGTCTTTCCGTTCCATGCCATTTGTCGCATTGCTTATCATCATGGCTAGACTTCTGGAACCGCCCTCAAAACAACAATCCCATGTTCCAGGAAAGTCAGGACACAGTGACATGTGATGTTTACTGACCGTGCAGAATATGTCGAGATGGAGAGAACAGTTGAGAGGGAATTGTTTCTTTTTTTTTTTCTTTTCTTTTTTTTTTTTCTTTTCTGTGTTTCCCTACAGCGTCATCTATTGGAGAGAAGGTGGAATCTTTAACTTTGCATTGCAGACACGTTTCGTGCTATTTTTTTTTTTTAACGTCTACCAAGATTAAAACGGTTTTTTTTGTTTGTTTGTTCCTTAGGAGGATGGGATGCTTTTTCAAGTTTTTGACCATTTTAAACAGTTTTTTGTTTGTTTGTTTCTTTCTTTCTTTGGCTTTTTTCTTTTTTTTTTTTGGTCTTTCTTCTGTGTGTTTGTTTGTTTTCCCTACGTTATGTTATTCAGTTTGGCTCGGTGTGGTTTTTGTTGGTTTTGTTTCTCTGTTTTTTGTTTTGTTTTGTTTTTTTATATTTTCCATTGCTTCGTTCTTTTGTTCTTTCTTTTTGTCTGCATGTCTAACCCACTCTATGTATTTGTCTGTCTGTCTGTCTGTCTATCTGTCTTTGTCTTTGTCTATCTTTGTCTCTGTCTCTTTGTCTCATCTCTGTGTTCTCTCTCTGTCTCTCTCTCTATTTCTGTCTCTGTCTCTCTGTCTCTGTCTCTCTCTCTCTCTCTCTCTCTCTCTCTCTCTCTCTCTCTGTGTCTTTCGCTGGTTTTCTTTCTGTCCCTCACGTTTGAAATGAAAATAAAAGATCAGGAGAGCAAAACGCATGAAACATGCTGAACATGCACAAAATCAAGACAGAAGGTCCGGCACAAGAGAGAAAATAAGTATCCCCCTTTCCCTTTCCCCCTTCTGTCTTGGATTTAGCTTAACACGAAAGCAAACATTCCTGAGTTCATGGTGGGGACATGATTCCAGATGACCTGGGCATGCTACACTAAATCAACCCCGTCGTAAAAATCATAAAATTTGTTTGTTTGATTGTTTGTTTGTTTATTTTTATATTTATTTATTTATTTATTATTTATTTATTCATTGTTTATTCATTTAATTGGTTTGTTTTGTTTATTTATTTGTTTAGTTAGTTAGGGTTTTTTTAGTTATTAACTTACTTACTTACCTACTTACTTATTTAGTTGTGTATTTATTTGTTTATTTATTTATTCATCTATTTATTTTATTTGTTTATTTACTTATTTTTCTATTAACTAATTTGTTAATCACTGTTTTCATTTTTCTTATCATTTGTTTATTTTCATAGTTCAACAGTTGCTGTCTGGTTTCCGTGTTTCTGTTTTCGCGTATTTCTCTGTACCTAGAAACCAGATTTTTTCAACAAAATTTTCCAGAGACAACACTCTAGCCGTGGGATCTTTGACGTACGCTGAGTGTGAGCTGCTCACGGGACCTCCGTTTACTGTCTCATCTAAAAGACTAGTACATAAGACCTAGTAGAATGGAGAAGGGGAGGGGGTGCTTTTTGTCCAATCTGTTATTCGAACCGTGGTTCTTCGTGTTCTAGGCAGATGACTTTAAACAACTGAATCACACGCTCCACATAAGCAGGGAAGTGAAAGAAATTAAAAGAGAGTAAGGCAGATGGAAGACAGAGGAAATAGACAGATACAAGAGATAGTCAACAACAAATAAACAACTAAAAAATGGTAAGATCCCATTCCTCTTCACATGCACACAAATGAACAAAGAAATAATTAAACAGACTTACAAACGAATCAAGAAACACAATTTCGAAAAGCCAAAGCGAACACAAAAACAAAAATTATTATCATGATCAAAAGTTGGAAGAGAGAATGATTGTTTTGTGTATATTCTCTTCTTCGTCCCATAGGGAACATATCGTCGATCAAGTTTTATAGAGTTGTATTTTATCTCATTCGTTGTTGAGTGTTTCATTTTTTGTTTGTTTTGGGATTCCGTTGACAGAAGATATTATCTGTTTCCACCCGTCCTATCTTTTTTTCAGATTGAACAAGAAAATAAATGAGT
>JAPXFY010000012.1:71453822-71473822 GCA_030674185.1 Monoplex corrugatus
AGCATATATTTTAGAGCTCGAACATTTCGTCATGAGTTTGAGACACTACTAAATGGAAGAATTGAGACAGGCGGCGATAACACAGATTCCAGTTAACAGAGTCACTGTTTTATTTTGAAACATCTATACCTCTTAGATCAATTCCATGGATGTCATTCTTTCTCTTTTCTTTTTTTTTTTTCTTTTTTTTTCATATTTCTCGTCAACATACATTTACGGTCTGCATCATTACATAAAAACCTAGCATTGATGTTTCATCATCATCATCATCATCATCATCATCATTTCTTCTTCAACAACTACATCAACATCATCACCACCCTCATCATCATGTGCCTTGCCACATGACGTTGGCGATCGTGGCGTCCATACGAATCTATTATTTGTCCTCATCCACTCTGCATAACTGTCTAATATTCCTCCCTGGGTCTACCCTGTGCTTTCCCCCCTAACTTTCCCGTTGTGACTAGTATTCAAATTTCTCTTGCCTTATAAAATGTCCTTTATATGTTGCTTGTCTTTTCCTGATCTTCTTCAATTATGTTCTTTTTGCCTTTGCTTCTTTCAAGACTTTCTCGTTTGTTTTCTTTGTGTCCATGGAACTCTTAACTTTCTACTTCGAAACTACATTTCAGCTGCTTCAATCATGTCCTGACTTTGCTTGTTGAATGTCCAGGCTTTGCATTCGCATAATAGTACTGGTTCTATATGACACTGCAAAACTCTCTTCTTGATGTCCATTGATAGACATTTGTTGGTAAGAAAGCTTTTCGTTTTGTGGAATGCTGTTTTAGGATAGTCAGTTCTGATGGATATTTTTAATGTGCATCTGGTGTCTGATCGGTTAACTATTCCCAGATACTTGAGAAGATACGATGATGGTTTTGCGTTGCCTTCTTTCGGTTTTTGTATGGATTGTCCGTTAGCTGTTGTCGTTCTCATGACTATCCTCAAGGCAGTGGAGGCTGTAGGCAGGTTTTATGGCGCATCCCTTTGCTCAAACGATCCTTCTTCGAGCATATAAGGCATTTGATTACACATATGTGCCACCAGATGTACTCCTCGGTCTCCACGATCGCCACCATATGGTTCATGATTACTAAGCAGCTAACCTTCATATCTGGAAGTCCGTCCCCTGTACACCACATGGGGACGCGCTGGGTTTGGTATGGTAATCCACACTGTAACTATAGTGACCTCAGGTTGATGTTTCACGTGTGTTAAATTATTAGGCAAATAGAAAGATTGCTACCGTTCCCAAACAACATTGACGCTATACACAGTTCTCTAACTACTTTGTCTGATTTCATTGTCACCCCCCCCCCCCCCATTGTCACCCAGTCCTGAAGTATCTGACAAACAGACAAACAGAACACGCAGCCAGACAAACAGACACAGTGTCGCTAACATAGAGGCTTTCTGTGTATCACAATATCACACTTGTTTCGTCCATTATTCCCCAAACGAATGATGACTGTGCACAATTCTCTAACCATTGTGTCTCGTCTCATAGTCCCTCTGTCCTCAGGCAACAGGCCCACAGGACATGGTGACAGGCACATCAGGCTGATGTGAGTGGACAGGGTGTGGTCACTGTGCAGGCCAGCTAATCCAATTCCTTGGACAAGTGTTCAGCTTGATTAGGCAGCCTGACATTGACACCCCCCCCCCCCCTCTGCGACTTGGTTCTAACCCTGTCCTTCCTGCTCTTTCCATTTCCTCCACTCAGGAACATTTCTGTGATATGAGGTCTGCTGATTGCAGGATTCCATTTGGTGTTGGCAGTAGGATGGTCAGAGTGAAGTTTCCCATCTGTACTCATTTCCTCAATTGTTCCTGTTTAGCAACATAGAGAGAAACTGTTACATACTGCTGGTGATAGTTTTTTGCTCAATCTCAATTTCAATTTCAATTTCTCAAAATAATGTCACTACGCTCGGATGAAATTCTGTATGCACTGACACCATTCATGCCATGCGATGTAGAAGATCCAAAAGGGCTGATTATGCTGATGATGACCCAACGTAAGCTTTTGAGCGTTCTGCAGCGTTTGTCTTGAGGAAATGTATGTTTTCGCCTTGTTATGCACCATTTCATCATGGAATTATCAGATTGTCATGGATTTTAACTCTTTTAGAGCGTCTATGAGAGTAATATTTGAAATAGTTGGAAAACGGACGGGTCAAGTTTAAACATTCCGGGGGGCAAGAACAACTTTGTTTCTCAAACTGCCAGATCCTGCTACTATCATCTCCATCGTATAAAGCTGATCAGGAAGTATCTCTCTGTCGAAACAACTGCAAAACTCGTTCTCTCCTTCATAATGTCTCGCATTGACTATTGCAATTCACTCCTGTCTGGTCTTCCTGCCTCCACCATTCACATCCTACAGCGCATTCAAAACAATGCTGCACGCCTTGTACTCAAAAAGAAAAAAGCTGACCACATATCTCCTCTCCTGGCACAACTTCACTGGCTCCCTGTATCAAAGCGCATACAGTACAAACTAGACACCATGTGCTACAAAAGCCTCAATAACGCAGCCCCCGATTACCTGTCAAGCCTACTTGAGATCTATGTTCCCTCACGTACCCTCCGCTCTGCCTCTGATCCTCTGACTCTTCGCTTTCCACGCACTAAGCTCAATACCTATGGTCCACGAGCCTTCTCTGTTTCTGGTCCACTCTCCTGGAACAAACTTCCTCTCTCAGTCCGTCAGCAACCTACTTTTGTCTCCTTCAAGTCCGCTCTCAAAACTCACCTTTTCTCTCCTGCATAAAATCCTAACCTCACTCAACCCTCCCCTCTGCAGCCTGTCTCCGCTCGGAGGGAATCACATGGTTATAATATATAATTGTATGCTATGCTCTCTATAATTTTCCATTGCTTTTATTCTTGCTTTTATTGCTTTTATTCTTTCTCCCCATTTATAGCCATGCGTGTGTGTGTGTGTGTGTGTGTGTGTGTGTGTGTGTGTGTGTGTGTGTGTGTGTGTGTGTGTCTGTATGTGTGCGTGCGTGTGTGTGCGAGCGTGCGTGCCTGCGTGTGTGTCTGCTTCAGCGCTTAGATTTGATTTTATCAAGATTTTGCGCTATATAAATATTGTAATTATTATTGTAATTATTATACCCCACCCCTCCACTGAACGGCCAACCCCTTCGAGAGGGCACGTCTCCATGCCATACGTCAGCGGCGTCACTGAGACTCTCAGCAGGAAGATCAGGAAGTTGGGAGTCAGTGTCCACGCCAAGCCCACCAACACCATCAGAAGCCAGTTAGTCCACCCCAAAGACAAAACAGACAAATTGGACACATCAGGGGTGATATACAAGATAGACTGCCAGGACTGTGACCATAGTTATATTGGCGAAACTGAGCGCAACTTGCACAAAAGATTAAAAGAACACAAACGTGAGTCCCCTTCAGTGGGAGAACATCTGACCCACACCCAACACCACTTTGAAAAGGACAATGTGCAAGTTCTCGACAAAGAAGCAAGATGGTTCCAGAGGGGAGTAAAGGAGGCAGTTTACAACGCCGCAAGGAACCCCACCCTCAACCGTGACCGGGGCCGACACAACCTGCCATCGGTGTACTCCTCACTTATTCAGTCGCACTGTCGTGAGTTCGCTCACGGCGGTGCGCACTGAAGCCAGTCCTCAACCCAGCAGTTGCGCTGAAGAAGTCGGCTGGATCGCCGATGAAAGCTACACAGTAAGTAGCCTTTTTTGTAACTGAGAGCCAGGTTCAACTGGGTAGCCATTAAGTTTAAACTTGTACGGCTATGTTTTGATTAAAAAGGTATCGCATTTCTCAAACTTCTTTATGATTATTTCGGAAAGTGCACCTGGTTGATGTAAAGGTAGACTACCTCCCTTTTAATTTGACAGCATGGGTTCAAGACTGGTTAGCAGAACCCTGTGTGGGCTGCTTACAATTTACCCAGCTGTGAAAAGGTATCTCACCCTATTCAGAACAAATAAAGATGAAGTAATAAGGGATAGAAGTGGAAATTACCTCAAAGAGCTGACTTACGAGCAGTGAATTCTCGACGACCCCATTCTCCAAACAACACTGGTTAGGGTTATGGGACTGTCTCTACCTTTAGCTACGTTTGAAACCAAAGACAAATACTTACTGTGTATTAGTGTGTCAGACAATAAAGCACTTGTATGGTTTCTATCATCCCCCTAGACATATTGATAACTATGCACATAGTTCTTACGATCGTTTTTTGCTTCATTCTCCCTTTTTCCACAAACAGCAAACTCACACAGAACACCAAGACATACAGACGATTCCCTAAGCAACAGACCCACAGGTCAAATGAGAAAATCAGGCTGATGTGAGGGGACAGTGTGTTTTTACTGTGCAGACCAGCTAATGCAATTGCTCGGACAAGTCTTCAGGCTGGTTAGACAGCCCAACACTGACCCCCACATTGTGACTAGGATCTACTGTCCTTTGTGCCCGTTACTTCCATTCTCTGCACTCAGGACAGGGCTCTGCGATGATGTGTGCTGATTGCAGCGTCTTATTTGCATTTATTTGGCATTGGCGATAGGATGGTCATCCATGAAGGTTTATTTTCTATTGACATGAAGACTGCTGAAAGATAAAAAGAAATTAGCAGAAACTTCCCCTGATACCTCTTAATTGTTTTGATAACTATCTTGATATGTTATGCAACATAGCCTCTTCAAAATGCCGTGTTTTCATGATTCCTAATTCCTTTAGAACGTTTTTGAGAAAATTAATGAAACATTACAGGGAAGGAGATGGATAGCACAACATTTGCAAGATCATAATAACATTTCGTTATGATTTTTGTTGTTAATTGTACAGCTTGTTGTATTTTTTTGCGTTTTATTTTTGAAAACAAAGATAGTACTTTTAACATAGATGTTACCATGTTTCTTCAGTACCATTCAACAAAAAACTCCGATGGTTTGGCTTATTCTCCAGAACAGATTAATAACTACACATAATTCTAACGATTATGTCTTCTCTTATCCTCCCCGAGCCTCAAACAGCAGACACACACAGGACATCAAGGCAGACAGACGAGTCTATAAGCATCAGGTCCACAGGTCAGAGGGTAATTCAGACTGATGTGAGGGAACAGGGTGTTTTCACTGTACAGACCAGCTAATCCATTTATTCAGACAAGTGTTCATCTTAGTTAGGCAGCCTGACACTGACTGCCACACTGATACTAGGATCTGCCTCCGTTTTTTTTTTTTCGCTTACTTCCACTTTCTCCACTCAGTGACAGGACTCTGTGATGATGTCTGCTGAATACAGGGACCAGTTTGCATTTATTTGGCGTTGGTAACAGGATGATCAGTCTAAGCATTAACTCTGTGTCGACACGAAAACCACTGACAGCTGAAAAGGGACACGCAAAAGCTGCTGAGAATGCCTCTTACTAATTTTGATGACTTCTGTTTTAACACAATGTGTGTTAACTCAGTGTTTTACGGTGTTAAATCTTGGGAAGGCAACATGTTTATAGATTCGATTCCTCCAGAACTATTTTCAGTTGATAATTCTGAAATTAGCAGTAGAAGAGATAAATTTTAGAACTTTTCTAAAATTGAAATCAAATTTTCTTTGATTCTTGTTTGTTAAACTGTACACCTTATAGCATTATAATTTTTGTAATACTGTCTTTGCCAGTGATGCTAACACATATGCTTACCACGCATTTGTATATTAGACCACAAAATACTGCTATGGTTTTTCTTTCTCTACAAAACAAATTGATAACTAAACGCTATAGTTTTCTCTTACTCCCCAAAACAAATTGATAACTAAACACTATGTTTTCTCTTACTCCTCAAAACAAATTGATAATTAAATACAATTATCTAGTGAGTGTGTCTCGCTGTATTCTCCCTTAGTCCCAAAACAGCACACACACACAGGACACCAAAGCAGACAGACGAGTCTCTAAGCAGCAGGTCCACAGGTCAGAGGGATAATTCAGGCTGATGTGAGGGGACAAGGTGTTTTCACTGTACAGACCAGCCAATCCATTTGTTCAAACAAGTGTTCATCTGAGTTAGACAACCTGACACTGACTGCCACACTGACACTAGGATCTGTGTCCGTCCTTTCTGTCCCTTACTTCCACTTTCTCCAGTCATGGACAGGGCTCTGTGATGATGTCTGCTAACTGCAGGGTTCAATTTGCATTCATTTGGTGTTGGTAACAGGATAATCTGTCTAAGACAACGACAGCTGAAAAGGGACTTGCAGAAGCTACTGACAATACCCCTTACTCGTTTCGATAACTTCTGTTTTAACACAGTGTGTGTTAACTCAATGTTATGCGGTGTTAAATCTTGGGAAAGCAGCATCTTCAAGTATTCTAATTCCTCCAGAACGATTTTCAGAATAAACTAAACTTAGCAGGAGAAGAGGTGAATTTTGGAACTTTTGCAAAGATTCCAATCGAATTTTTTGTTTTTGTTTTTAAACTGCACAGCTTATTACATTATTATTTGTGTGACATAATTTTGAAAGCAAAAACAGTACTTCTAACACAGATACTTACCATGAATTTCTGCATTAGACAACAAAAGACTGCTAAGGTTTCTCTCACTCTCCAAAACAAACTGATGATTAAACACTATGGTTTCTCTTTCTCCCCAAAACAATTTGATAACTGAACACTATGGTTATTTTTACTCAACAAAACAAATTGATAATTCAATACAGTTATCTAACCAGTGTGTCTCGCTGTATTCTCCCTTAGTCCCAAAACCGCACACACACAGCATACCAAGGCAGACAGACGAGTCTCCAAGCAGCAGGTCCACAGGTCAGAGGGATAATTCAGGCTGATGTGAGGGGACAAGGTGTTTTCACTGTACAGACCAGCTAATCCATTTGTTCAGACAAGTGTTCATCTTACTTAGGCAGCCTGACACTGACTGCCACACTGACACTAGAATCTGTCTCCGTCCTTTCTGTCCGTTACTTCCACTTTCTCCACTCATGGACAGGGCTCTGTGATGATGTCTGCTGATTGCAGGGTTCAATTTGCATTCATTTGGCGTTGGCAATAGGATGATCAGTCTGAAGATTTCGTCTCTATTTACATTAAGACTACTGGGGATTGAAAAGGGGACTGGCATAAACTACTGACTGTATCTCTTTCTCGTTTTGATGACTCATGTCTTAACAAAATGTGTATTTAGTGAATATTACATAGCATTGTGTCTTGGAAATACTGGATCTACAAGGATGTTAATTCCTGTTTCAACTTTTTTGAGAAATCGAAAATAGCCTGAGAAGAGATGAATTTTACGTATTTTGCAAGTTTACAATAAAGTTCTTTTTTGTTGTTATTTGTTAAATTGTACAGGTTATCGCATAATTATGGTCGTGACATTACTATTGTAAACAAAGACAATGACTTTCACGTACATGTTTACCGTGTATTTCAGTACTAGACAACAAACAATGACTGTTTCTCTTAATCCCTGAAACAAATTGATAACTTATACACACAGTGATCTAATGATAATAGTAATCTTATTCTCCTTGAGTCCACAAACAGCAGACACACAGCACACCAAGACAGACGATTCCCTGAGCAGCATAGGGGGCAAATGTACAGACTAGTTAATCCAATTGCTCAGACAAGTGTTCGGACCAGACAGGCTGACACTGACCTCCCACTGTGTCAGAAATCTACCTCTGTCCTTCATGCCCCTTACTTCCATTCACCCCACCCATGACGCTGACCTCACACTGTGTGAAGAATCTACCTCTGTCCTTCATGCCTGTTACGTACACTCACCCCACTCATGACACTGACCTCACACTGTGTGAAGAATTTACCTCTGTCTTTCATGCTCATTATATACACTCATCCCACTCAAGACACTGACCTCACACTGTGTGAAGAATCTACCTCTGTCCTTCATACCTGTTACTTCCACTCACTTTACTCATGACAATGACCTCACACTGTGTGAAGAATCTACTCTGTCCTTCATGCCTGTTACTTCCACTCACTTCACTCAAGATACTGACCTCACACTGTGTCAAGAGTCTACCTGTCCTTCATGCCTGTCACTTACACACACTTCACTCATGACTCTCACCTCACACTGTGTCAAGAGTCTACCTGTCCTTCATGCCTGTTACTTCTACTCACTTCACTCAAGACACTGATCTCACACTGTGTCAAGATCTACCTCTGTCCTTCATGCTTGACACTTCCACTCACCCCACTCATGATATTGACCTCACACTGTGTCAAGAGTCTACCTGTCCTTCGTGCCTGTCACTTATACACACTTCACTCATGACTCTCACCTCACACTGTGTCAAGACCTACCTCTGTACTTCATGCTTGTTACTTCCACACACTCCACGCAAGACACTGTCCTCTCACTGTGTCGAGAATCTACCTCTGTCCTTTATGCTCATTACTTCCTCTCACTCCACTCAATACAGGGTTCTGTGATGACGTCTGCCAACTGCATGGTTATAGTTGCATTATTTGGACGTTGTCGATAGGATGCCTAGTCTAGAGTAGTTTCTCCTTCATTACTATGAACATTTGGGGCGGGGAAAATTACGGGCTGAGAAAGATGTTGTAGACAAAAGGACGTTGTCAGCAACTCTTCGTTTTGTTGACAGTATTTGTTTCAACAAAACAATCATATGCTTGTTGTTACAAAATATGCACTGAAAATTGTCTCCAGATCTTGACAAAATCTACTTTACTCAGAATCTATATAACAGGGGAAAAAACAACAGAAGAGACAGATGTTAAAAATGTAGTAGCTCTGGAATGTTTTAATTCACGTATTTCAGTTTAAACCATTTCACTTCTTTCACATACGTTGGTGTTATTACTTTAGAAAATAAATACTATAACGTTTAGATACATCTTGTTATGTATTACAACACCAAACAGCAAATGAAAGGTTTGGTTTCCATTAGTGCCCCAAACGCACTAACTGCATTCAGTTCCCTAACCATCGTATCTTGTTCCAGTCTCTCAGTCCTAGGTAGCAGAACACAAGACCCGGAGGCAAATAAATAAGGCTGATGTGAGGGGCAAGCCAATCCAGTAGCCCAGACAAGTGTTCAGCCCGGTTAGATGGCCTGACACTGACCTCCACACAGTAATTTGGTCATACATCTGTCTTTCCTGCACCTTACTTCCATTATTTCCACAGAGCTCTGAGACGATGCCTGCTGTTTGCATTAATTTTACTTCGTAGGCAAAATGATTGGGACAGACCATTGGGAGGCTGAAAGAGATTGGCAAAATTTGTTGGTGATATCTCTCACATGGTTTTTATATCGTTTGTCGTTGATGAAACTAGTGAGTGCTTGTTGTTATACAATATTTCGGCTCCTGGAAGTCCCTGTCACTTATACATTCCAATTCAGAATCTCTGTAAGAACAGCGTGGAAAATAATTCAAGAAAATATTAATTACGTTGCTGCTTTTTTCACTGGTGTGGCATACGTATTTCGTTTCAGATTTTGTTGTTTCTGTAATTGTTTTTATAGTAGTTGTTGATGTTGTTGTTGATGTTGATGATGATGATGTTGCTGTTGTTATTTTGTTGTTGTTATTGTTATGATTTTTTTCTTTGCTATCTACTTTTAATTTTTCGTTTCTTTTTCTATTCTTTTAATTTCCATTGTACGTGTAAAGGTATTCCCTGTAGAGGCAAGGAAGGTTTATTTACGTTCATTTATCTTCCATATGTTGTTAGACATATGCACACACAAACACTTATACAATATTTTTCTAGTAGTTGTTGTTGATGCTGTTGATGATGCTGTTGCTGTTATCTTGTTGTTGCTGTTGTTATGACTCTTTTGTTTGCTATCTACTTTTAATTTTTCGTTTCTTTTTCTATTCTTTTAATTTCCATTGTACGTGTAAAGATATTCCCTGTAGAGGCAAGGAAGGTTTATTTACGTTCATTTATCTTCCATACGTTGTTAGACATATGCACACACAAACACTTATACACACAGACATATAGACACACATACGCACACACACCACACACACACACACACACACACACACACACACACACACACACCACACACACACCACACACACATACACACACATGTATATGTATATATATATATATACATGTGTGTGTGTGTGTACATACATGTATACATCTATATCTATACATTATATTATATACATATATATATATATGGAAGAGAGAGAGAGAGAGAGAGAGAGAGAGAGAGAGAGAGAGAGAGAGAGAAAGAGATAGAGAGAGAGAGAGAGCTTTGTTTCTGCCCTGCTCCTCTGCTTTCTGTCATCCTTTCCTGTCATTTTCTGCCCTGTTTGCTCATTCACCTGTACGTGTTCTATAAAACCCTACATACTTCCTCTTAGGATTGATAATTGGGTACATTTTTGGCTCTCAGGAAATGTGAGGCGCAGAAGCAATTTTAGGTAATTCAGGATAACATTTGCATATGCTTAGTGACTCAGTTATATCATACACTTCTATTCAGGTTTGTTGATTTTATTAATTTGGGCCTGCTTTTATACATTTTTAGTGTCCTTAGTTACATTTTCATTTGTATTCAGGTTTCTTGTTTTTATAAAACGTTTTGGTGATAAACTGGGCAGAATGGTCAATGCCAGAGGTAGATGTTTACACTACGTTCGCGAATGCGTTGATATGAGTACGTATTTTTTTCTCGTTTTTATTCTTATTGTTGTTGTTGTTTGTTGTTTTCCTGTTGTTGTTTTCTTCAGTGATGTGTTGTGTATGTTTTGAAACAGTTATAGCCCTGATATGGTTCTGGGCAGTTGGCTGGGCTTTAACCGTTAAGAACAACAGGGCTCGTCCTTACTTGACCCATGAAAGAATCCTCCGTTGTATTAAATATGTATAATGAACACCACCTGTTTCACTTACCTTGGCAGTAATCAAATAGCAAACAGTGCAGAAAGTGAGTTCAGAATAGGTGATTTACCTGTGTCTGTAGGCCCATCTACCATCTGCCACAGAAGTTCATGAATGTCAGCATTCGGATCAGTCGCAGGACGTGCGTAAGTGTATGTATGTATGTGTTGTTCGTGCTATAGTCTTTCTATAGTGATATTGGTGTGTTGTGTGTGTGTGTGTGTGTGTGTGTGTGTGTTTTGTTGTGTGTTGTGTGTGTCTGTGTGTGTGTGTGTGGTGTGTGTGTGTGTGTGTGTGTGTGTGTGTGTGTGTGTGTGTGTGTGTGTGTGTGTTTTTGTACGCGTATGCTGATGTGTGTGAGTGTGTGTGTGCGTGTGTGGGGTGTGTATAGATGTCTGTGTGTGAGTGTGTGAGTGTGCACATGTAAGTGCTTGTAACCGTTGTCTGTGCGTGTACGCGTGTGTTTGTGTATTGTGCGTGTGAGTGTATATGTGTGGTAGTTTGTTTGAGCGTGTGTGTGTGCGTTTGTGCATGCATGCGTGTGAGTATAATTATGTGTGCGTTTAATATGTGCCTCTGTGTGTGTTTAAATATGTGTCTGTGTGTGTGCGTGTGTGTGTAGATTGTACGTATGTGCGCGCTCGTGCATGTACGATTCTATGTCTACGTGCATGTGTGTACGTCCATGTGTGTATGTTTTTTGTGTGTGGATATGTGTGTGCTTGTGTGTTTGCGCGCGCGCGCGCGCGGTGTGTGTGTGTGTGTATGTGTGTGTGTGTGGATGTGAAGCGTGAGTGTGTGTGTGTGTGTGTGTCTGTCTGTGTGTCTGTGTGTCTGTGTGTGTGTGTTAGGAAGGGGACAAGAGAGAAGGGGGTGACGTGTGCACACAGTGAGAACAAAACAGGATTACAGACGGTACATTATAGATCACAAGTAATCCCATAAGCTCTCTGCTCAATACGTTTTTCCTCTTTTCATCAGTCTGAGTGTGTGTGTGTGTGTGTGTGTGTGTGTGTGTGTGTGTGTGTGTGTGTGTGTGTGTGTGTGTGTGTGTGTGTGGATGTGAGTGTGTGTGTGGTGTGTATGTGTGTGTGGATGTGAGTGGTGTGTGTGTGTGTGTGTGTGTGTTGTGTGTGTGTGTGTGTGTGTGTGTGTGTGTGTGTGTTTCATGTATGTGAATGTGTGCGTGTGTGTTGTGCTTGTGTTGTGTTGTGTTGTGTGTGCTGTGCTGTGTTGTGTTGTGTTGTGTTGTGTTGTGTTGTGTTGTGTTGTGTTGTGTTGTGTTGTGTTGTGTTGTGATGCGGTGCGGTGCGGTGCGTGTGTGTGTGTGTGTGTGTGTGTGTGTGTGTGTGTGTGTGTTGTGTGTCGTGTGTGTGTGTGTGTGTGTGTGTGTGTGTGTGTGTGTGTGTGTTTGTGTGGTTGTGTGTGTGTGTGTGTGTGTGTGTGTGTGTGTGTGTGTGTGTGTTGTGTGTGTGTGTGTGTGTGTGTGTGTTTTGCGTTTCCGTGTGTGAGTGAGTATGTGTGTGATAGATATATACTCGTATCTCTGTGCTTCTCTCTCTCTCTCTCTCTCTCTCTCTCTCTCTCTCTCTCTCTCTCTTCTCTGTCTCTGTCTCTGTCTCTGTCCCTGTCCCTACCTATGTCTCTGTCTGTCTGTTTGTCTCTGTCTCTGTCTGTCTCTCTTTCTCTGTTTTCTCTCTCTCTCTCTGTCTATCTATCTGTCTGTCTATCTATATATCTGTCTATATCTATCTATCTATCTATCTATCTATTTCTATCTACCTATCTCTATCTCTCACCCTCCCTCTTCTCTGAATTCTGTTGTCGTCATCGATGTACATCGTCGTTATCGTTCCCGACGTTTTTATCATTTTTATTTGTTTTGGAGGAGACAGACAGCCTCGATGAAATCCCCCAGCTCTAGGCTGCTATTATATGAGATAAAATGACTTGGACGGTTATGTCATTATATTTCAAATTGTCCAGACTGGCCCAAGGCAATGTAGTGTGTGTGTCCCAGTCTGACCAACATTAACCCTGTATCTAACAGAATCGATAATCCCTGTTGATAGATTGCGTGTGTACTGCATACTATAAGAACAAAATATTTCTCTGGTGTATGCTACTTAATTTAAAAAACTGTACGAACACATCGACTACATGAATACAGACACTTTTGACTAAGCAAGTAAGTATATGCGCGCGTGCACATACACACACACCACACACCACACACACACACACCACACACACACACAACACGCACGCACAAACACATAAACTAACATGCACACACACACAAAACACTAACATGCACACACACACACACATGCATACACAAAACAACACAACACAACACACACATACACACACACACAGACACACACACACACACACAAATACACAAACACACATACGCACACATCAAGACACACACTCTCTCCGTCTCTCTCTCCCCTCTCTCTCTCTCTTCTGGTCTCTCTCTCTTGTTCTTCTCTGTCTGTCTCTCTCTTCTTCTCTCTCTCTCTCTCTTCTCTCTTTCTCTCTCTTCTTCTCTCTCTCTCTCTCTTCTTCTCTCCTCTCTCTCTCTCTCTCTCTCTCTCTTCTCTCTCTCTCTCTCTCTCTCTCTCTCTCTCTCTTCTCTCTCTCTCTCTCTCTCTCTCTCTCTCTCTCTCTCTCTCTCTCTCTCTCTCTCTCACTGATGAAAGGAGGAAAAACGTACTGAGCAGAGAGCTTATGGGATTACTTGTGATCTATAATGTACCATGTGTAATACTGTTTGCTCTCACTGTGTGCACACGTCACCCCCCTCTCTCTTGTCCCCTTCCTAACACACACACACACACACACACACACACACATCACCACACACACACACACACACACACACACACATCACATCACATCGCATCACATCACATCACATCACATACACCACAAAGTGTACCGACGTCTGATTAATATCATTAATGTTTTTTGGTTTTGTTAACAGCGCTGTTTCATTTCTCAGCTACATGGAGTTTTGCAATAGAAAATAATTGTGTGTTAAAACAGAGTGTTTTTTGTTTTGCCAGCATTCTTTTTGATAAGGGGAATTGATAGCATCGCTTGTTTGTGTTGGGTTTTTGTTTGTTTTTGTTTGTTTGTTTTTGTTTCTTCATTTGTGTGTTTGTGTGTGTGTGTGTGTGTTTTGTGTGTGTGTGTGTGTGTGTGGTGTGTGTGTGTGTGTGTGTGTGTGTGTGTTTGTGTGTGTGTGTGTGTTTGAGGGGAGTGTTGTTCTTTTAACTGTTGTTAGTCTCTTACTGTGTCCACGTATTTGCACACCCATGTGCATGCAGAATCGCACATGCACACCCACGGACTCAGTTCAATCGTTCAAGTGTCGCATGAGTTAACATCTGAGTGTTGATATTATTTATTATTTATTTCCTTCGGGTGAGAATCCATATTATGGCTTTTTTATGCAAACAACTTTGTGTAATGGGTATCTCCATAAGCAAACAAACAAACAAACAACAAAAACAGCAACAAAAACAACAACAATTCTGGCACCTGATAGTTGCATAGAATGTGTTTAAAACATGACAGTCGCTAAGCAACAAATTCTCCAGTAGAATTATGGCGCCATGAAAGTTGAGACAATATCTCTACCGGAAGTGACGCACGTCCATAAACATGCATGGAGCAAGCTGTTAATGAGGTTTGTCACGCACACGGTTTTACCTCGGTGCACAAAGAAAACAGTATCCCTTCAAAATGATGGCTGAGCCTTACTCTTTCTTATCGTTTTTTTTTTTTTCTGTTCCTACTTTTATGTGTGTGCGTGTTGTTTTAGAATAAAATAGTAGGATCTTTGACTTTTAAGAGGTCTTTGTCAGTTCAGAATGCAGCTTAAGTATGATCGAAAATAACATTATGTACAGTACGTAGTACGCAGACAACGTCCACAAACATGACAGCAAATATAGAGCATGACTGACACAATACAACAAACACAACACAGAACAACACAACTCAACTCAACACAACACAATCACGTAATGCGATAAAAAACAACAACTCAGGTATATATATATATTATGTATGTATGTATGTATGTATTTGAATTTGAAATTATTGTTATTGTGATTAGTTTACTTGACGACATGGCAATCATTGCGTATCTCGTACAAAAAGAAGTCAGAGACACAGCTAGACGCTATTTCATGGGAAAAGGATTTGGTGTCAACTCTAGAAAAATGGACAGAACGAACAGTTATCTGTCTTTGTCTTTGAGACACACCACTACACTACACTACACTACACTACACTACACTACACTACACTACACTACACTACACTACACTACACTACACTACACTACACTACACTACACTACACTACACTACACTACACTACACATACACTACACTACACTACACTACACTACACTATACTATACTACACTACACTACACTACACTACACTTCACCTCACTTCACTTAATGTCCTTCACTACACTTCACTATACTACACTATACTGCACTGCAATGCACTACACTACACTACACCACACCACACCACACCACACCACCAACCACACCACACCACACTACACTACACTACACTACAATACACTACACTACACTTCACTTCACTTAACGTCACTTCACTACACTTCACTACACTACACTATACTATACTGCATTGCACTGCACTACACTACACTACACCACACCACACCACACCACACCACACCACACTACATTACACTACACAACACTACACAGCACTACACTACACTACACTACACTACACTACACTGCACTGCACTACACTACACTACACTACACTACACTACACTTCACTACACTACACTACACTACACTACACTACACTACACTACACTACACTACACTACACTACACTACACTACACTACACTACACTACACTGCACTACATTGTTGTGTACAATAATCTCCACACAAAAAGACGACGAAAAACAGAAGCACTCTAAGGGTATAATGCTACCAATTTTGAAGAACAAGGTCTCCCAACAGTGTAAAAATCGCTACTCACAGTTCCGTAGCTTTCGATGGCGTTCTCGCCATCTTCGTCAGCGCTCTAATGCTGTCTGCGTGAATCTCTACTCAGATCTCGCGAACATGGGATGAACCCAGCTCACGAGATCGAATCAGAGAATGGTACACCGGGGGCAGGGTGTAACGGCCCCGGTCCCTGTTGAGCGGGGGGTTGGTGGCTGCGATGTAGATGGCCTCCTTGACTCCTCGCTGGAACCACTTATTTTCTCTGTCCAGGATGTTGACATTGTCCGCACTGAATTGATGTTTTTCGGCGTGTAGGTGAGCTCCTACTGGAGAAGAGTCCCTCTTGTGTTCTGTTAGTCTCTTCTGAAGGGGGCGTTCAGTTTCACCGACATAATGTTGGTTACAGTCCTGGCAGTCTATTCTGTATATAATGCCAGCTTTGTCGAGTTTGCTGGTTTTGTCCTTGGGGGTGACCAGCTGGCTGCGTATGGTGTTGGAAGGTTTGGAATGTACAGCCACCCCCAGTTTTCTGATCTTTCTGGACAGAGCGTCACTCACACCTCCTACGTATGGGATGGTGATGTGTCCCTTGCGCTGGTGTTGTTTCACTGGCTGTTGGGATGCGGTGTTGGATTTCCTGCCTCCCGGGCTGTTCCAGGCCCACTTTTTGTAGCCCGAGATGGTGAGCACTTTTTTCAGGTGGTTTGTCTCCTTGTCTTTTGCCTCTTGGGTACTGCATATGGTGTTAGCTCTGTGGGTAAGGGTTCGAATCACTCCCAGTTTGTGTTCAAGGGGCTGGTGGCTGTCGAACTGTAAATATTGGTCCGTATGAGTTGGTTTACGGTAGACCGAGAAGGATAGAATGCCATCAGTTCTGGTGATGAGGGTGTCCAGCATGGCTATGGAGTTGTTCTGTTCCACTTCCCTCGTGAATTTGATGGCTGGGTGTTGGTTGTTCAGATGTTCTGTGAACTGTTCGACCAGTTGCTGGGGGAGGATAGTCATGGTGTCGTCTACGTAGCGCCCCCAGTATCGTGGTGGGGAGTGGAAAGAAGCCAATGCTTTCTCTTCAAAATCCTCCATGAACAGGTTGGCTACTATTGGGCTTACTGGGGAGCCCATGGCTGCTCCTTCTTTTTGTTGGTAGAATTCACCTTGGAAGGTGAAGTAGGTGGTGGTGAGGCAGCAGGACAAGAGTTCACATACGTCGTCCACTGTGAGAGATGTACGTTGGTGGAGGGTTTGGTCGTTTTGTAACCTTCGGCGTATGATCTCTATGCTTTCTTTCACTGGTACGCTGGTAAATAGGGCAGAGACATCATATGACACAAGGAGTTCATCATGAGCGAGGGTGTAGTTACTCAGTTTTTCCACTAGGTCAGCACTGTTGTGGATGTGATGATCTGTGTGTCCTACGAGAGGTGATAGGATGTCCGCCACAAATCTAGCCGTCTCATACATGATGGAACCTCTGGATGCGACTATGGGACGGAGGGGGACTTCTTTCTTGTGGACTTTGGGTAGACCATAGAACTTGGGGACGTCGGACACAGTTGGGTATAATTTCCTGTACTGTTCTAATGACAGGCGGTCCGTCTCTTTCAGGCGTTTCAGTGTGTCTTTCAGTTTGTTGGAAAACTTGGAAGTAGGATCTTTCTTGAGGCGTTCATATGTTGTAGTATCTTCCAGAAGTTTGCTTGCCTTCTCATAGTACATGGGTCTAGGCATGATGACTGTGGCACGACCTTTGTCAGCTGGTAGGATCATCGTGGCGTGTTCGTTCTTTAAATCCGCCAGAGCCCGTCTTTGGTCCGGTGTTAAGTTGGATTTCGGTAGTTTGGCCTGTTTCATGATTCTGACACAGTCTGATCTTAAGTGTGTGGCTTCTTCTGAATTAGGGCCAATATACCTGCAAGCTGTTTCAATGCTTGTGATGAGGTCTACCACTGGAAGCTTGTTAGGGGCTACGGCGAAATTTAGTCCTTTCTCTAGTACTTCCTGTTCTGGTTTAGTGAGTTGGCGATCTGATAGATTGATCACCCACCTCTCTTTGGTCTTTCTTTTTGTTTCTTCCGGTACAGGTGTAATCTCGCTAAGGGTATTCAGGAGTCATGATTCCCAGGGACATCCAGGGACCTGGATGCGGCCCAGCCCTCTTAGAGTGTCAGGAGTTAAGGGCCGAAACACTTGCTTGACGGGGGTTTCTCCTCTGAGGAACTACTGCTGTCCGGCTCTCCCCAGAGTTTCTTTTACTACCAATATATCTCACTACAAAGAGACGACGAAAAATATATCTCACTTCAAAGAGACGACGAAAAATGGAAATACGCTAGCAACCTGCTCAAATTGCCATATCGTACCTTTAAGTCATGCGCAAGATACTGTACGTCACGTATGATTGCAAAACAAGTGATGATCATTGCCAGCTGAAAATAAATTGTTTGCTAAATTTGCTTCTTATACTGCTGTATCTGAAATAATCCACAGTCAATTGCTTGAGCGACGTGGGGTGTCCATGGTATGCATTTTTAACATCACCCTTAGAAATACATGTTGCCAAAGTAGGATCTATTTAGTTTTTTCTCTCGTTCCATTACCATATTTTAAGGAAGCAGATATTTGATTATAATACAGCTTTATTGCTTCCTTTTCATTGCATTATTATAGTTCGTCTCTTTTCTTCATAGCAATATTGGGTGACATGCATTTGCCCAGTGTTTCTGCCTTTATCTCTCATGCTTTTGTTATGTGCTTTGGGTTCTCGTTAGGTGAGGTGCTGTACTGATGAGGAGGAGGGGGAGGAGAAGGAGGAGGGTAAGTTTCATCACTATTATTTTATTATTATTTCTTCAATAATGGCCACAGGATTTGAGACCATTTTCCACAAAACTATGATGACGTTGACGATGGAAATGATAATCATGATACTTTGGAGTCTCATCAAAAATTGATTGCACGACTGGGCTGTACTCTACTATCACTATTACAATATATCCTGACATCAGTCAGGTCCAAGAAACACAGACACATGTGGTCTTGGTAAAATAAATTTCAAAATTTCAGCAACACCCTTTATAATGCATCCGTAAAGTAGGATGTTGAGAGTTCCATGGACAGCAAAGAAAATAAACGAGACAGTCTTGATGGAGGCAGACACAAAAAGATCATTCATAAGGAAGATTAGGAAAAGACAAACAACCTTTTTATGCCATTTTATGAGAAAAGGGGAATTAGAGCTCTTGGTCACAACAGGAAAGTTGGAGGGAAAGAGGACACCAGGTAGACCCAGGGAGAAAATATTGGACGGACTTGCAGGATGGCTGAAGACAGAGTAGATGAAAGATGTGCTTGCGGCGACAAGGGATAGATGCATATGGAGGGCCATGATCGCCAAAGCCATACGGCAGGACACATGATGATGATGATGATGAAAGAAGGTAAGACTCGACTGTGTGATCCCAGTCTTCCTAACGAGCCAATAGCCAACTCAGCTCTGGGTTCGAGCTGATTGGAGCAAAAAAATCCCACAATTGATTTACACAGGACTGACAGGGATTTGAACCAATAACCTTCCAATCTCTGGTCCTTTGTGGTAACCACCGCACCACGATGACTGGATTTTGCCACAGCAGTTTAGTAACTTGTGGTGCCTCCTTCCAGAAAATACCGCCTTCCCATCACCTTGCCTGTTTTGTAGAATAATTTGGCTTTCAGTTGTTCACGCGTGCTACAGACTATGTAAATGTCAGCTCACAATTGCTATTTGCCAGAAACGTCTGGAGAACATGCGATGCAATAGTGTTAGAGGGAGTAGGGGGCTCTTGTCTGGGATGGTTGGTTGTGCTGAGTGGAAGGAGACAGTTATGAGGTTTGGGGGGTGGGGTGGGGGCACATGGGGAAAAGGGGGGGGGGGTAGGACAGGGAGCAAATCAAACTGAAAGTCTTTGATGACGATTTTCGGGCCAGGAGCGTGGAAAAAGTGTGGGTTCCTTTTAACTTTTTTCCTCTCTCTCGGATACAAACAGAGAGAGAGAGGGAGGGAGGGAG
>JAPXFY010000012.1:71481322-71483822 GCA_030674185.1 Monoplex corrugatus
ACACACACACATACACACATACATACAAGATTTACCATTATTTATGTTTTGATACATCCAGAAATGTTCAGACAGTTTCGCCATGCAACATTTTATCTTATATGTAACCTGTCTGTCTGTCTGTCTCAGTCTCTCTCTCTCTGTCTCTCTCAAGTCTCTCAGTCTCTCTCTCTCTGTCTCTCTCTGTCCTCTCTGCCTTCTCTCTCTCTCTCCTCTCTCTTTGTCTGTCTCTCTGTCGCTTAGTCTCTCTGTCTGTCTATCTCTTTCTCTCCATCTCTCTGCCTCTGTCTGTCTGTTGTTAGTATGTCTGTCTGTCCTGTCTCTGTCTCTCTCTCTCTCTCTCTCTCTCTCTCTTTGTCTGTCTCTCATTCTCTCTCTGTCTGTCTATCTCTCTCTGTCTCTCTCTTTGTCTCTCTCTCTCTCTCTGTCTATCTGTCTGTCTGCCTGTCTGTCTGTCTGTCTCTCTGTCTCTCTGTCCCTGTCTTTGTCTCTGTCTTTGTCTTTGTCTTTGTCTCTGTCTCTGTCTCACGCTTTCTCTCTCTCTCTCTCCCTCTGCCACACTCTCTCTCTCTCTCTCTCTCTCTCTCTGTCCCTGTCTTTGTCTCAATCTTTGTCTTTGTCTTTGTCTCTGTCTCTGTCTCACTCTTTCTCTCTCTCCTCTGCTCCTCTCTCTCTCTCTCTCTCTCTCTCTCCTCTCTTCTCTCTCTCTCTCTGTTGTTTTGTGTGTGTGTGTGGGTTTTTTTTTTTTTCTTTTCTTTCTGTCTCTGGCTTTCGATTTTCCTGTTGCACAAGTTTTTGCTCAGCTGTGTCAACTTCGATTCCTTTGATTCTGTCCGCATTGACAAGCCAATTTGCCAGCAAGATTTCAATACAACCCCCTACATCTCTCCTCCCACATTTTCTTTTGCTTTCTTTCTCTTCCACTAATGTTTGGGTGTTTTTTTTCCTTCCTGTCCTCTCTCATCACACGTTCTCTTACTGGTGGAGAATAGCAGACCCATGAATACAATCACGAGTTCAAAGAAACCGATTCTGGAGGGAAAGGAAATCAATAGGAATCAATATGGCGACTACAAGACCAAGTTTGGTCTCTCTGAGCATGCTCATCGTGGATCATTCAGCCGTAACTGGAAGGTCAAAGAGGCTCCAGATAAAGACACGCAAACAGTAGAAGTAATGTTGAAATGATGGAGTCACAAGAAGACAGTACTTGATTTGACACGAGAAAGGATGTTCCGTCAGAAAGTCATAGATGATGTCTGATTATTTCCGGTTGAGAAAAGAAATTTTGATAAAGGTTCGGACAGAGTTACTACACAAAGGACGACCTGCTTCCAGATTTGAAAATAAAAATCGATAATGTTCTTCGATTAGAAAATCAGAGATATTGTCTGATATTTTTTTTTTCATTTTTATGATTGTGAAAAGCCATTGATAGAATTCTTTCATCAGAAAATCACAAAAGCTTTTAGATATGTTTTCCTTTCCTCTTCCTCCTGTTCTGTCAGTCTTCTTTTCAGGATTACTGCTTTTGCGTTGATTACGAATTCGAGATTGCTGTTAATATTCTATTTCATGGAAGCATTGTCACTGTTGGAGAGGGACGAATGATTGAAAAGATAGGGATGAGAGAGAGAGAGAGAGAGAGAGAGAGAGAGAGAGAGAGAGAGAGAGAGAGAGGAAGGCAGGCAGAGACTGAGAGACAGAAACAGAGAGACAGAGACAGAAAGAGGTACACAAAGAGAGAAACAGAGAGAAGACAGAAAGAGATACAGAGAGAGACACACACACACACAGACACAAAGAGATACAGAGAGACAGAGAAAGACAGAAACAAACAGAAAGACAGAGACAGACAGAGTGGCTATTTATTCTGTTCTGGTGGACGGAGAAGGGAGATTTGGATGAGCAGAGCAGAAAACTATGTGAGATCTTTTCCATGTAGTTCAAGAATAAAACAAATATTTCCATACCCTAGGTCTCTGTCTGTCTTTCAATCTGTCTGTCTGTGTGCAGGCATGTGTATGTGTGTGTTTGTGTGTGAATGTGTGTTGTATTCGCGTGCGCGTGTGTGTGTTTCTGTGTTGTATTCATGCGCGCGTGTGTGTGTTTGTGTGCGTGTGTTTTTGTTTATGTGTGTGTGTGTGTGTGTGTGTGTGTGTGTGTGTGTGTGCGTGCGTGTATGTGTGTGTTTGTGTGTGAATGTGTTTTGTATTCGCGCGCACGTGTGTGTGTTTGTGTGTTTGTGTGTGTGTGTGTGTGTGTGTGTGTGTGTGTGTGTGTGTGTGTGTGCGTGCGTGCGTGCGTGTGTGTGTGTGTGTGTCTGTGTGTCTGTGTGTCTGTGTGTCTCTGTCTGTGTCTGTGTGAGCGAGCTCGCCATAATGGCTTCTGTGTGTGTGTCACTCCACTTGCGACCATAATTTTATGTTAACAAAAAGAAGAAGAGGGAATAATAACAGGAAAGAGATCAATGCATTGCCTGTCTTCTGAATTAATTAAC
>JAPXFY010000012.1:71486322-71498822 GCA_030674185.1 Monoplex corrugatus
GTGTGTGTGTGTGTGTGTGTGTGTGTGTGTGTGTGTGTGTGTGTGTCTGTGTGTGTCTTTCCCTTTTAATTAGAAAAGTTTTAGCCGGTGCTACCAACACATACAGTTTGTTTCAGAGGGACTCAACACCATTGAGGGAATCCTCACCGCTACCAGTGATGAGAGAAGAAGTGGAAGAAGCCATCCGCAGCCTACCAGCAGGGAAATCACCTGGAGCAGACAATATCCCAGCAGAACTGCTCAAACATGGAGGGAATGATTTGGTCACTCGTGTAACATCGATTTGTCAGAAGATCTGGGAGACAAAACAGTGGCCCACAGAATGGACTCAATCACTCATCATCCCCCTGCCCAAAAAGGGAAATATGCGCCAATGCCAGAACTACAGAACAATAAGTCTCATTAGCCACACCAGCAAGATCATGCTCAGAGTCATATTGAATCGACTGAAGAAAGAAGCGGAAAAACACCTTGCGGAAGAACAAGCTGGATTTAGGGCGGGCAGAAGCACAGTAGAACAGATCTTCACCTGCCGGATAATGATGGAGAAACATCTGCAGCATCAGAGAGACCTGTTCCACAACTTCATAGACTTTAAAAAAGCATTCGACAGGGTGTGGCATAAGGGTTTGTGGCAGGTGCTAAGAAAGTTTGGCATAGAGGAAGGTCTCGTCCAAACCATCCAGGCGCTGTATAACACTGCCCTCCATGACTTCCACTCCACTGTCTCCATCGGAGGAAGAACCATCAACAACCTGAGGTTCGCAGATGACATCGACCTGATGGGAGGCAGCAACGAAGAACTACAAGACCTGACCATGAGACTGGAAGAAAGTGCAGGTGCACACGGAATGGAAGTGAGCACAGAAAAAAGCAAAGTCCTGGTCAACAGCACAACCAACACGCATGCTGAAATCTACATGAACGGGCAACAGCTTGAAGAAGTGGACGCTTTCAAATACCTTGGCGCCACTCTCACCAAAGACGGTCGCTCTACAACAGAAATCAAGACCAGACTAGCGATCGCAACAGCAGCAATGGTAAAGCTAAACAAGATCTGGAAGAGCAGAGAGATCGGCTTTCCATCGAAGATGAAGCTGTACAAGTCCCTGGTGCTCCCCATCCTGCTGTATGGATGCGAGAGCTGGACCATGACAGCAGAGACCACCAAGAGAATCCAGACGTTTGAAACTAAATGCTTCAGGCGCTTGCTCGGGATCTCTTGGCAAGATCGGAAGACAAACGACTTTGTGTGGAGCCAAATAACAACACTCGCAGGCCCACAAGAACCCCTCCTGGCAACAGTCAAGAACAGGAAGCTGTCGTGGTTCGGGCATGTCACACGCCACAACTCACTGCCCAAAACGGTCCTCCAGGGTACACTGGGAGGCGGCAGACGAAGGGGACGACAAGCCAAATGCTGGATGGACAACATCAAAGAATGGACCAGGTTGGATGGCCCCACGCTGGTGCGACAGGCCGAGGACAGGACCGGTTGGCGACGGCTGGCTTCAAGAGTGTCTCTCATCTCTCCTCTACGCCCATCACGGGCAGGAGAATGATGATGATGATGATGACCAACACATAAAAAATAGAATCCTCCTCTTTTTTCTGTATCCAGCTGTCTTTCTCCCTGCTTCTCTGTTGCTGTCACTCCCATTTGGACATTCTATTTTTTTCTCTTTCTTGCTGTCAAAAGCCTCTCTGCCATTCTCTTTTTTTTTTTCTCGTTTTACTATCAAAAGTCTCTCTGCAGTTTAAAAACATAACACGATTTAATTCCCGAAATATCAGTTGACATAAGTCTTCTTCCTTTCTCTTCTCTCTGCTGGCATGCCATGCCCTCACCTCTCTCTCTCTCTCTCTCTCTCCTCTCTCTCTCTCTCTCTCTCTCTCTCTCTCTCTCTCTCTCTCTCTCTCTTTCTCTCTCTCTCTCTCTCTCATCCTATTTATGCCTAATGTCTTAATGCGATGGATACATGAATACCTACTCGTATTTAGAGCAGGATGACCGTGTAGGTGTCATACATTCCTTATATCACACTAAGATTTGTCTGTAAAAATAATGTCCAACTTATGCCGTATTGGGAGAAAAAAGAACAAACAAACAACAAATTTATTCATGAATAAGATAAACAGAAACAGATAATCAAGCAAGCATGTATATGAGCAAAGTTGACAAAATGTCATCAAAAACAAAAGGAATGATAACATGACAGGAAATCCATTCAGTATAAGATTCGTACAAAACTATTGTGTTCGTCATCCTGTCTCTGCCCGGAGCATGCATTTCTGCACTGGTAGATCCTCGATTTTTGTAAAAAAAAAAAAAATACGTAAAAAAATAATACACTAGATCAAATGTGCTTTTCAGATCGATGATCATCAAGCCCATAATTCTATGGTTGCTAGAGGAAAAAAATGATTCGAGGCTGTTGGAGATCCTGTCTGTATAGATTTTTTCTCTTGGATCTGACAGGTACCTTAAGCTGACTGGAAACATCTTTGATAGATGTCTTCTTTGATATGCTGAGCCATTTGCCAGACAGCCTGTCCCAGAAATATGAAGTTAATGATCAGTATCTGATGTCCATCAGTAGTTCTGGTGTTTGTTTGGCCATGCTGTTTTTTGCCCATCTGGTTTGTCGTTTGGTAGTTTGTTTGGTTATTTAGTGTTCATTTGTTTACCAGTTCATTTATAGTCTATCATCTACTGGTGATTTCGCTCGTTTATTTCTCCTCATTGATTTGTTTTTTATCTTTTGATAGTTTATCAGTTCTATGGTTTGTCTATTGGTTTGTTTATTGCTTATTCTGATCTAAAAGATGTCACAAGCTTTCAGATAATTCAAGATGCATTTGCTTTACAAAAAACAAATCAGTCATTGCGTGCAAATGAGGCCTATACACTGCCGAGATATTGAGATTCTGTGTCTAACTTGCATGTTGTAAATTACGTTGCCAGTCTTTGTAGCCACTTGTTTGCGAACCATCCAGATACTCATATAAAGTCTATAATGAGTCTCGCATCCATTGCCATTGTTACATCTAATTCCAATAAAAGTTCCAGGCAAGTTCTAGGCCAACGTCCACTAACTCTTTATCCTGTCACGCACGACCTCTTCAAAATGGGTATCTAACCTCCCATCAAAAAACAAAGACTAATCTACAACATCTCCAACTTTTACATCTACCATCTTACACCCCCACCCCTCTTTATATGCATATGTATACAAATATATGTATGTATATATATATATATATATAATATATATATATATACATATACATCTGTGTGTGTATGGGGGGGGTGTGTGTGTGTGTGTGAGTGTGTGTGTGTGTGTGTGAGTGTGTTGTGTGTGTGTGTGTGTGTGTGTGTGTGTGTGTGTGTGTAAACCAAAAACAGGCTTGTGCAATGGGGAAAAAACAGATGTGCACTGGGGAAAGGTCAGAGCACTATACTGTCCAGAACATAAATCAGAAACCACAAACAGCCATACCATTGTGACTCCCATCTCCCATTGCAAGCACAAATCTTTCCATCTCTCTCTCTCTCTCTCTCTCTCTCTCTCTCTCTCTCTCTCTCTCTCTCTCTCTCTCTCTCTCTCTTTCTTCTCTCTCTCTCTCTCTCTTTCTCTCTCTCTCTTTCTCTCTCCCTCTCTCTCTCTCTCTGTCTCCCTCTGTCTCCATCTCTCTCTCTCTCTCTCTCTCACTCACACACACACACATACAGACACATATATGCACACACACATACACACAGGCACATACACACACACACACACACACACACACACACACACACACACACACACACACACACACACACACACTTATACACAAATATGTGGAATAAGACAGAGTTCAACTGCTTCTTATTGATATATAACATTTATCAATTTTCATGTATTGATGTGTTCACAATGTTCAAATGGTTTCACCATGTACCATCCTGTTCTTTACATGAGACCTTTCTAATCTCAATTCTTTTATGTGCGTCTGTTTTTCGATTTTCACGTTGCACGAGTTTTTGTTCAGCTGTCAACTTCGATTCCTCTGATTTTGCTCACATTGACAAGCCAATTAGCCAGCAAGGTTCTCAATACAAACTCTTACAACTCCTCCCCTGTATTCCTTCCCTGTCCACTTCTCTCTTACTGCTAAAAGTTCCTTCTGTCTGACAGAAGCTAGCGCACGCCTGAATACAATTACGAGATCAAAGAAACTGCTTCCGGCGGACAGAGAATCAATAGGAATCAATATGGCGACCGTGCGGTGTCTGCAAGGCCACCCTTTGATCTATTTGAGCATGCTCATCATGGATCATTCAGCCGTCACTGGAACATTAAGGAGGCTTGATATGAAGAAACGCAAACAGTAGAAATAATGTTGAAATAATAGAGTCACAGGAAGAAAGTACTTGATTTAACATTGGAATGGATGTTCAGTCAGAAATTTAGAGATGTCTGATGATTTTTTATTTGAAAAGATATTGGTAGAGGTTCATTTCATCACAAAATCACAGATGTTCTCATAGTTTGTTTAAATTGGAGAAAGACAGAGCAGACAAAAGATCCCCAAACTCATTTCACTCTTCTCACTGAGCTTTTCTGTCTGTCTGTTTCTATTTGTGTGCTTTTTGTTTGTCTGTCCATCTGTCCATCTGTCTGTCTGTTTCTGTCTTTATCAGTCTCTGTCTCTCACTCTGGGTGTGTGTGTCTCTCTCTGTGTCTCTGTCTCTGTCTCTCTGTCTCTCTCTATCTCTGTCTTTCTGTCTTTCTGTCTCTCTGTCTCTGTTTCTTTTTGTCTGTCTGTCTGTCTGTCTCTCTGTTTCTCTGTCTGTCTATCTCTCTCTCTCTCTCTGCCTGTACCTGCCTTTTTTTCTATTTTCTCTGTTTCTCTCCGTCTGTCTGTCTGTCTGTCTGTCTGTCTTTCTGTCTGTCTATTTCTCTGTTGTGTGTGTCTGTTTCCCCCAATCTCTGTCTCTGTCTCTCTCTGTGTCTGTCTCTCTGTCTGTCTGTCTGTCTGACTCTCCCTCCTTCCCTCTCTCTCTCTCTCTCTCTCTCTCTCTCTCTCTCTCCTCACCTCATTTCTTCATAGTATTTTAGTCTGATGAAATACATATCCTTACTCAGAGTAGGATGTCTATGCATATGTCATATATTCCTTGAATCATTCTAAGATTTGTCTTTAGAAAAATCACAAAAATTGTATTACACTTGAAAGAAATAAAACACAAAAACAACAACTTCCTTCATGAAAAAAAGACACAGGAACAAATGGTCATGTCATGCAAGCAGCTATACAAACAGAGTCACTGAAAATCAGACGCCACACACATCCGTACTGTTGTGACCCCCATTGTAAGCGTAAATCTTCCCATTTCTCCCCTCCCCCTCTCTCTCTCTCTCTGTCTCTCTGTCTCTCTCTTTCTTTCTCTCTCTTTCTCTCTCTCTCTCAAAACACACACACACACACTCACTCACTCCCCACGCACACACACACACACACACACACACACACACACACACACACACACACACACACACACACACACACACAACACACACACACACACTGAGACAAAGTTTATTTGCATATTATTGATACGAAATATTCATCAATACCCATGTATTGATATTCGAAGAATGTTTAAATAATTTCACCATGTACCATCCAGTCTTTTTGCATATAATCTTTCTTTCCTTTTTTTTTTCTTTTCACGATCTCTGTTTTTCGATTTCCCTGTTGCACGAGTTTTTATCCAGCTGTGTCAACTTTGATTCCTCTGATGTTGCCCACATTGACAAGCCAATTAGCCGGCAAGGTTCTCAATACAAACTCTTACAACTTCTCTCCTGCATTCATTCCCTGTCCTCACTCTCTTACTGCTAAAAATCTTTCTGTCTGACACCAGCCAATGCACGTCTGAGTACAACTTTGAGTTCAAAGAAACTGCTTCCGGCGGACAGAGAATCAATAGGAATCAATATGGCGACCGTGCGGTGTCTGCAAGGCCACCCTTGATCTATTTGAGCATGCTCATCATGGATCATTCAGCCGTCACAGGGAGATTAAGGAGGCTCGAGATGAAGAAACGCAAACAGTAGAAGTAATGCTGAAATAATGGAGTCACAGGATGAAAACCCTGGTTAAACATGATAAGAATGCTTACTCAGAAAGTCAGAGGTGATAACTGGTTATACGTAATTGGAAAAGATATTGATAGAGATTCTTTTTATCACAAGAATAAAGATGTTCTCAATCTTTATGTTTAACTACAAGAGATGCTGGTGGAGGTTTTTTTTTATCAGAAAATCATAGATGTTGGCAAGTGTTTTGTTCTCTACCAATAACCTTCTCAGTTTCTCATTTCTGGTCTAGATTACTCTTTTTTTGTGTTGATTGGGAATTTGAGATGCTCTGTTAATATTCTGTTCTGTGAATCCATTGTCATTGTTGGGTGGGAAAAAATTATTAACCAGATGGAGATGAAACAAGATAACGGTAGGAAGGAGAGATCTGGACATGTGGAACAGAGATGTGAACTCTGGTGACTCGTAGTTTCAGAACAGAACAAATATCCCTCTCCTTCCCACTCTGTCCCTGACTCCCTTGGTCTATTTCTGCCTGTCTGTGACTCTTTCCTGTATTCTCTATGTATCTCTGTCTCTCTCTTTCTTTAACTCTCTCTTTCTCTCTCTCACTCTCTCTCTCTCTCTCTCTCTCTCTCTCTCTCTGTTTCTCTCTGTTTCTGTGTGTTTGCTATCTTTGCCTGTCTTTCTCTTTGTCTCTCTTTGTTTCTGTCTGGTTCTTTGTTTGTCTGTCTGTCTCTCTGTCTATTTCTCTCCTCTGTCTCTGTCTCTCTGTCTCTGTCTCTCTCTGTCTCTCTGTATTTCTCTGTCTCTGTCTCTGTCTCTGTCTGTCTCTCTCTCTCTCTCTCTCTCTCTGTCTCTCTCTGTCACTCTGTCTCTGTCTGTCTGTCTGTTTGTCTCTCTGTCTATTTCTCTGCTCTGTTTCTGTCTCTGTCTGTCTGTCTGTCTGTCTCTCTCTCTCTCTCAAAATAGCAAAATTTAGGCTTGGCGAATCGACCACGAAAGCCCATCAGCTGAGATACAAGCAACAGAAAGAGTCTGATTTAATCTTCCCCTTATGTGTGCAAGCTAAAGAAGATGAGGAACATTCTGGCTTGTATTGTACAGCTTAAGTTGGTATGTTTAATCTATGTTTGTTAATGTGTTCAACTCGTTTTTGATTATAATAAGAATATACGTTTGTTCCTGATTAAAGCATCTAAAAATAAAAGTAATTGTTTTATAGTTGTATGCAGTTTATTCATTTATTTAGTTATTTATCTATTATTGTTAACTTTTAATTGTACTCAACCTGCTATTTGACTATCTAATCTTATGTATAAGCAGCCCTTCAGTAGGGACTATGGCCTTTTTTGAAAAAACAATTCTGAAGTCGGAACTCCTCTCTCTCTCTCTCTCTCTCTCTCTCTCTCTCTCTCTCTCTCTCTCTCTCTCTCTCTCTCTCTCTCTCTCTCTCTCTCTCTCTCTCTCTCCGTGTGTGTGTGTGTGTGTGTGTGTGTGTGTGTGTATGTGTGTGTGTGCATACATATATATCTTTCTCTCTCTTCCTCTCTCTCTCTCTCTCTCTCTCTCTCTCTCTCTCTCTCCTCCTTCTCCTCCTCCTCTCTCTCTCAGTGCGTGAGTGCATAAGTATGTTTGTTGACATGCGTATGGATTTCTACAGCTTGTTTGTCTGTGTGGCTTCCTCCACATTTTTATAGCAGACAAAGATAAAAACAGTACATTAACAATGAATAAAAACAACATGTCATCTCTTTACTGAATTATCACAGTACTATGTGCGCATTTACGTCATGAGTTTAGAGTTCAGAGTATGGAGTTTGTTCAAGAGGAATTCATCGCACTCGGACAATTCCATATGCACTTAACCCCAATTTGCCAGCAATTACCTTGCAGGTTCCATGAGCCTGTGCAAACACTATACGCTGGAAAGGTCCACAACTAAGGAGCAAAAATGGGCAGGGGGTGGGTAGGAAGACCTTTGAAGCATAACGCTAACACCTCTAGAATGATGGAAACGTTAAGATGGGCAATAAACGTTGAGGACTGGGACTGACCTGGAATTATCAGGTTCTGGGTCTATCTGACCAACTGGTACATCACTAACTAAAGCTTCTTTCTTTTTCTTCTTCTTCTTCTGCTTTTTCTTCTTCTTCTTGTTCTTGTTCTCTTGCTTGTTCTTGTTCTTGTTCTTCTTGTTCTTGTTCTTCTTGTTCTTGTTCTTCTTGTTCTTGTTCTTCTTTTCTTGTTCTTCTTCTTCTTCTTCTTCTTCTTCTTCTTCTTCTTCTTCTTCTTCTTTTCTTCTTCTTTTTCTTGTTCTTCTTCTTCTTCTTCTTTTCTTCTTCTTCTTCTTCTTCTTCTTTTTCTTCTTCTTCTTCTTCTTCTTCTTCTTCTTCTTCTTCTTCTTCCATTCTTCTTCTTCGCATTCTTCTTCTTCTTCTTCTTCTTCGCATTCTTCTTCTTCGCATTCTTCTTCTTCTTCTTCGCATTCTTCTTCGCCGCATTCTTATTCGCATTCTTCTTCGCATTCTTCTTCTTCTCCTCCTCTTATTCCTCCTCCTTCTTTTTCTTTATTCGTCCCTTCTCGTTATTCCTTTCTTTCTGGGTTTTTTTCTTTTATGATTTTTTTTTATTTTCTTCTTATGTATTAAGCAAGAACGTCAGCAATTTAAAGAACAAGGAGTTCTGTTGCTAGAGAGCCAAATCAGATTTTCTGCTGGATCGACAATGGGATGCCAAAGAAAATAAACTCGTATACAGCAAACACGTTTCTCCCCATTCTTGATTCCTGCTGACCATGCCTCTAGTAAAAACTCTTAGACTACGTTCAAAGATGTGAGCCAAGCATAAGTAAAAGACAACCTAAAGCTGCATGTTTCGCAATGCAATGACAGTTTCCTGCACAATGCAGGGAAAGAAAAGGCTGAGGGGGGGGGGGGAAGAAGGTGGACAAGGACTGAAAGAAAGAAAACAGACCAAAACAAATGAAGAAGAGCAACATCAGCAACATTGAAAACATTACAGAAAAACAGATCCAGCAAACAAATCAATAACAACAAGCAATTCTTATCCAGAAACCTAGATAACCAAGGAAGTGTAACTCAGTTCTGTTCAGAACTGATGATCCATTGAATCTGATTTACTTCCAAAAATAAAAAAGTATCAAATCAAATCAAGGGAAAATGTGGTTCAAGTCCTTTTGCTAGGACAAATGCAGGTGATTAGTTTGAGAAGCAAGACGAGATATTTTGTAATCTTTTTCCCCCTTCTCTGTCTGTCTGTCTGTCTGTCTGTTTGTCTGTCTGTCTCTCTCTCTCTCTCTCTCTCTCCTCTCTCTTTCTTTCTTTCTCTCTCTCCTGTCTTTCTCCGTTCCCTCTGTCTCTGTCTCTTTTTCTCTGACTGTCTGTCTGTCTGTCTGTCTGTCTCTGTCTCTCTCTCTCTCACACACACTCTCTCTCTCTCTCTCTCTCTCTTTCTCTCTCTCTGTCTCTCTGTCTCTCTGTTGTTTTAATACAAGCAGATTATCAGCTGCAGAGACTGTATTTGGTCGGCGTACTAATATTTATACCGTTTGAAAACAAAGTTTCATTTCATTTCAGTTATATCCCTGTCCTCTGCCCTTAGCCACCCCCCCCCCCCCCACTTTCTCTCATCCCTACCTCCCCAACCATTTTTTGCTCTCTATCAGTAACAAAAGCTTCCACAAAATATAACATTACGGCGTTCCCAGCTTCCTAACTAATGCAAAATTCAATTATAATTCCTTGAAGAATACAGAGGACGAGAAGGAAGAGAAAAAAGTAGACGGAAGGAACTATCACAGCATCTCTGAACGTTTTTCATGGAAAAATGATATTGATACCTTTAAGGAAAACAAATACAACAAATAATCAAACACACAAACAAAACAAAACCAAACAAAACAAAACAAACAAATCACCCATGAGTTCAGAATTTTTGATCAAACAACTCTATCTTTCAATCTAGAGCCAGAGTCTTGTTTCCTGTAACTCTACTGTTTGAACCATACTCCTACTGTGTATTTTCATTTTTTCTCAAGCCTCTGAATTTTATCAATAACACCTCGAATAGATCAAGGATAGTAGAGACAGCACCCCACAGTCACCATATTGGATCTACTGATTTCCTTACTGCCAGAAACAGTTCCTTTGAACTAGTAATTATATCCAGGCGCGAGTTAGCTTCTGTCAAAGAGAAAGTGTAAGAAGAAGAGGATAAAAAAAAGTGCGAGGCAAAGAAAAAGAAAAAAGGAATGACAGAGAATACGTGTGGGGAGGAGAGTTCCTAAAGTTTGTATTGAGAACCTTGCTAGCTAATTGGCCTGTCAATGTGAGCAAAATCAGAGGAATCGAAGTTGACGCAGCTGGACAAGAACTCGTGCAACAGGAAAATCGAAACATAGAGACAAGAGAAAAAAAGATAGAAAAAAAAAGAGAGTCCATACAGTATTTAGAGGACAAGATGGTATATAGCAAAGCCATCTAAAATACAGCATTTGTTAAGAATATATGAGTAAATCATCTGACTAAAAGAGACTCAACTGTTACCTCCACACACCCACACCAAACCTGCTCTCGGAATAAGCGATTTCCTTTGAAGAAAAATAGTAGTAGCAATTTTGATGGTTGTGGTGATTTTGATTTCGGTTAATTTGTCTGTAATTTGCTTCCTTTTTTTTTTTAATATGTTCACGACCTTCAATTATGACAAAAATGCTAATACAGTGATTCGTTGAACATATTTCATATACACATACATCCAGTAGCTGAGGATGTAAATCATCAGACTAACACACCATGAATACATGGATAGATAGGCACAGAGAAAGAGAGAGAGAGAGAGGGAGGGAGGGAGGAAGAAAATTAGAGAGATTTTAATCAAAAAGGTCATGTGTGTATGTGTGCGTGTGTGCATCTCTGTGTGTGTGTGTGTGTGTGTGTGTGTGTGTGTGTGTGTGTGTGTGTTGTGTGTCTGTGTGTCTGTGTCTGTGTCTGTGTCTGTGTCTGGTGTGTGTGTTTTGTGTGTGTGTGTGTGTCTGTGTGTATGTGTGTGTGTGCGAGTGCGTGTATGTCTGTGTATGTCTGTGTGTGCCTGTGTGTGCGTGCGTGTGTGTGTGTGTGAGAGAGAGAGTGAATGAGAGAGAGAAAGAGAGGAGAGAGAATAGAGAGAGAGACACACACATAGACATAGAGATATCATTATTGTTATTATTATTATTACTATTATTATTATTATTATTATTATTATCAATATCATAATCATAATCATTATCATCATCATCATCATCATCATCATCGTCTCATCATCATTATAGTTGTTGTTATTGTTGTTGTTGCTGTTGTTGCTAGCCCTGTTATGGTTCTAGTAGTCCGCTGGACTATAAGCAATATGAACTGAACTGTTGTTGTTGCTGTTGTTATCATCATCATCATCATCATCATCATCATCATTTTATTATTATTATTATTATTGTTATAATAATAATAATTATTATTATTATTATTGTTATCATTATTATTTATTATTATTATTATTATTATTATTGTTATTATTATTATTATTGTTGTGTTGTTATTGTTGTTGTTGTAATTGCCATTGTTGTCGTTGTTGTTCCAGTGGGAGCTAATGTTACTATCCTAGAGTGGTATAATGTTTGAATTGAGTTGGATTGAATTGAATAAACCATGCCACATGTATATTTGCACCATATGTCTATCTCCAATTCCCATTGTTTAATTATCTATCCATCTCTTCATCTGCCCCCTCCTTCCCTCCACCTCTACCCCTGATCTACATTGTCCCAATCCATTCTTATCACTCGGACGCTGCTCGCACTAATAATGCAAATTTGTAACTGAGTGTCTGGACTTGTGGTGAGGAGGACACGTGGGGAGAGAGACATCTTGTTCTTGGTTTCAGTGACCACATCTACCTTTCTGAATTAATAGGTTGGGACACGAATCTCCAGACATAGGAAATGTATTCTTTTACAAGGCTGTATAAATAAGGAAAGTCAGTTTTGTATTGTAAGGTTTTGACCGCTGCTAGTCTTGTCATTGTGTTATTAGTATTTGCTTGTTTCTTTGTTGTTTTTCTTTCTTTATTTGTTTGTTTGTTTATTGGGTGTTTTTCATCATATGGCACTTATGATGTTAGCACATGTGTAATTTTCTTATCATAGTGATGCTATCTTGAGAAAGTGGACATTAAAATAGAAAGTTTTTTTTCTCTCTCTCTCTCTCTCTCTCCTTTGATCTCTCAGTCAATCTCCATCAAGTAACAGCATGTTACTATGATGACACACTGCAAAGACACCGTTGGATTTTTATCATTGAAAACTATTTTTCTTTTAGGTTTACAGTTATATCATACTGAATAATAAAG
>JAPXFY010000012.1:71503822-71506322 GCA_030674185.1 Monoplex corrugatus
AAATCAAATCTAAGCGCTGAAACAGACACACACACACGCACGCACACACACGCACGCACGCACGCACACACACACACGCACACACAACACACGCGCGCGCGCGCACACACACACACACACACACACACGCATACGGCTATAAATGGGGAGAAAGAATAAATGCAATGGAAAATTATAGAGAGCATATTATATACAATTATATATTACAATGTGATTCCCCTCCGAGTGGAGACAGGCTGCAGAGGGGATTGAGTGAGGTCAGGATTTTATGCAGATGAGAAAAGGTGAGTTTTGAGAGCGGACTTGAAGGAGACAAAAGTAGGTTGCTGACGGACTGAGAGAGGAAGTTTGTTCCAGGAGAGCGGACCAGAAACAGAGAAGGCTCGTGGACCATAGGTATTGAGCTTAGTGCGTGGAAAGCGAAAAGTCAGAGGATCGGAGGCAGAGCGGAGGGTACGTGAGGGAACATAGATCTCAAGTAGGCTTGACATGTAATGGGGGGCTGCGTTATTGAGGCTTTTGTAGCACATGGTGTCTAGTTTGTACTGTATGCGCTTTGATACAGGGAGCCAGTGAAGTTGTGCCAGGAGAGGAGATATGTGGTCAGCTTTTTTCTTTTTGAGTACAAGGCGTGCAGCATTGTTTTGAATGCGCTGTAGGATGTGAATGGTGGAGGCAGGAAGACCGGACAGGAGTGAATTGCAATAGTCAATGCGAGACATTATGAAGGAGAGAACGAGTTTTGCAGTTGTTTCGACAGAGAGATACTTCCTGATCAGGCTTATACGATGGAGGTGATAGTAGCAAGATCTGGCAGTTTAAGAAACAAAGTTGTTCATGGAGAGGGTAGAGTCAATGCAGACACCAAGGTTTTTAGCTGAATCAGAAATTGGGACTGATGTGTTACATAATGGGAGAGAAAGAGGAGGCAGCTGAGAAAGTTTCTGACGGGTGCCAATGAGGATAGCTTCTGTCTTGTCATCATTTAGCTGAAGTTTGTTGTATGTCATCCAATTTTTAATGTCCGAATAACACTCAGTGGTGCGAGTCAGGAGGCGCTGTATATTGTCAGGTGAGTCACTGTCTTGAGGTTGGGTGTCATCAGCATAGAAGTGGTGTTTTATAGAGTGGGAGTTGATGATGGTGGACAGGGGGGAGGTGTAAAGAGTTAAAAGGACAGGGCCAAGGACAGATCCTTGTGGAACACCACAGGTCAGGTATGCAGGTTGAGAGTAAGTGCCATTGATGAGAACAGTTTGTTTTCTGTTTGATAGATATGAAGTGAACCAGGAGAGAGCAATGTCAGAGATGCCAAAAGTATGATGAAGTCTAGAAAGGAGAATACCATGATGAATGGTATCAAAGGCTGCAGACAGATCAAGGAGTGTGAGGAGAGAGACTTTGCCAGTATCAGTTGCAAGGAGGAGATTGTTGAGAATGTGTAGCAAGGCAGTTTCAGTGCTATGGCACTGGCGGTAGGCTGACTGGAAAGGATTGAGGAGACTGTTGGCAGACAGGTGAGAGTTCAGTTGGTTGAGGACAACTTTTTCAAGGAGTTTTGACAAGAAAGAGAGATTAGAGATAGGCCGATAATTTTTCAGTTCATTTGGGTCTAAACTGTATTTCTTGAGGAGAGGGTGAACAATAGCAGACTTGAAAGAATCTGGGACAGTTCCAGTTTGGAGAGAAGTGTTGATGATGTCAGTGATGAATGGGAGGAGCGTAGGGAGACAGTCAGAGTAGAGAGAACCTGGAAGAGGATCCAGTTCGCAGGTTTTGAACGACATGGATCTGATTGTGTTGAGAATTTCTTCTTGTGAGACTGGGGTAAAAGTAGTAAGAGGTGTGCCAGAGAAGGAAGGGTCAGGTGGGTATGGTTGACAGGGTGTCCTGTCGAGCCTGTCACGAAGAGTTTGTATTTTGGTGGTGAAATACTTGGAGAATACAGATGGGAGTTCTTCATTTGTGTGTTTTGTTGGGAGAGGTAAATCTTTTCGTGTGCCAAGGATGATTCATGGTTGTAAAGAGTTCTTTTGAAGAAGAGGCTTCAGGATTTTGGTTTGGAAATAGCTTGTTTTTGCAGATGCAATGAGGGTGGATACTTTTGTTTTAGAGGCTTGGAAAAGTTGCCTATGTACAGAGAGTTTGGATTTGCGCCAGCGGCGCTCTGCTCTGCGGCGGGCACGTTTTGCACAGGCAATCTCATGAGTGAGCCAGGGGGTAGGGTGGCGGTCAGGTAAAAGACGGGTTGTGGCTGGAGCATGATTGTCCAGAAGATGGTGGAGAGTAGTATAGAATTCATCGGCAAGGTTATGTGACTTTTCAGAAAGGAGACGGAGGGCATCAGATGAAAATGTGGAGAGGTCGATAGATTTGAGATTGCGTCGAGTCACTGTGCGCATGGTACGGGAAGGAGGAGGAATGTCAAGAGAACAGAGAATTGCAGAGTGGTCAGATGGAAGGGCTGAAGTTAGACGGGTAGAAAGAACTAAGCAATTGT
>JAPXFY010000012.1:71511322-71516322 GCA_030674185.1 Monoplex corrugatus
TCTCCTTCGGCTCCTGTTTTTCCTTGTAATCTACTTCTTTCTTTTCGTGTTGCTTGTCTTTTTCTGTCTCTCGTTTTCTTCTTATTCTTTTCTCTTCTTCTTCTTCTTCTAATTTTAAAAGCGAAAATGGACAAGAGCTTCGGCAATTTAATCTCTGGGCAGCACCGCCATGGTCAGAGAGCCAAATTAGATTTACCGCAGTATCAGGAGTCTGTTGCCAAAGCAAATAAAGCTGACATAAAGCAAACATGTCCCTTCCTCTCCTCATCCTTACGTTCTTCTCTCTCTCTCTCTTTGTCTTTCTCTCTCTCTGTCTCTCTCTTTCTCTTTCTCTCTCTCTCTCTATCTCTCTTTCTTTGTCTCTCTCTCTCTCTTTCTTTGTATCTCTCTATCTTTCTCTCTCTCTCTTTGTCTCTCTCTATCTCTCTCTCTTTCTCTTTCTTTGTCTCTCTCTATCTCTCTCTTTCTCTCTCTTTGTCTCTCTCTATCTATCTCTCTCTCTCTCTTTCTCTTTCTTTGTCTCTCTCTATCTCTCTCTCTCTCTCTCTTTCTTTGTCTCTCTCTATCTCTCTCTCTCTTTGTCTTTCTTTGTCTCTCTCTATCTCTCTCTCTCTCTCTTTGTCTTTCTTTGTCTCTCTCTATCTCTCTCTCTCTCTTTGTCTTTCTTTGTCTCTCTCTATCTCTCTCTCTCTCTCTTTGTCTCTCTCTATCTATCTCTCTCTCTCTCTCTTTGTCTCTCTCTATCTCTCTCTCTCTCTTTCTTTGTCTCTCTCTATCTCTCTCTCTCTTTCTTTGTCTCTCTCTATCTCTCTCTCTTTGTCTCTCTCTATCTCTCTCTCTCTCTTTCTCTTTCTCTCTCTCTGTCTCTCTCTCTCTCTCTGTCTGTCTGTCTGTCTCTCTCTCTCTCTCTTCTAACTTTTTTCTCCGTCCAGACACCACAACGTGTAACGTGACACACACGCACGCAGTCACGTGTGTACAAATGTGATCGTGCCTGAGGAAAAAAAAAGGTTCGAGTGTTTATCGGTTACTTTTGTTGTTGTTGTTGTTGTTGTTGTTGTTGTTGTTGTTGTTGTTGTTGTTGTTGTTGCTGTTGTTGTTGTTGTTGCTATTGTTCGGAGAAAAAGAGTTTCTAGTCCATGTAAGCACATGATTCATACATTTACATACAGACTAATACATGCATTTATGTTCAAACAAACACAAACATGTGAACACAATATGCAAAATAAACCGACATTCATATACACACTCAAACAGATACTCTCTCTCTCTCTCTCTCTGTCTCTCTCTCTCTCTCTCTCTAAAACTCTAACACACACCTGCACAGTAGCACATTCATTTGTCTTCTGTATGTGCGTACATACAGGCACACGCACTAACACGCAACACATTCGTACGAATAAGCATGTCTGTCTGTCCATGTATGTCTATATGTTTGTGTGTGAGTGTATATGCACGGTCTATCGTCTTTTCGTGTGGACAAGGAAGACATCATATGTCTCTTTACTCGTTTCATACAAATAAGCCTTCAAAACATATTCAAATGAACCGTAATATTTGCAATCGAAAATGTCAGCAACAATCATTGTTTTTTTTCTGAAAAGTGTATGCTTATAGACTTAAAATGTAGTTTTCAAATAGAACAACATTGGATTACATTGGTTCTTTTTCTTTTATTATCCACCCAACAATCAGTCAGAAATGAATTACTATCCCCGTTAGGAATTTTTAATACACTATAAGCTTGTCCACGATGCTGACATAAATTGTAATTGAGTGACAGGAATAGAATTGTAGTCAGGACGAAAAGTGACAAGACATCTTGTTCCCGGATTTCCACTGACCATCTCCATGGGTGTGCTGAATGAATTGAATTAATGGACTGGAACACCATTCCAGACACAGAAAATTGGTTAATTCACAGGGCTGGCTTAGTGCTACAAGCAGCTAGCTTTGTCTCGGTATCAGTAGAGGGAATCTGTATAGAATTGTACTGTTCTCACTGCTGGTAGATTTATGATAGTACCATTGTTGAGCTTCTGATTGTGTTCTTTTTGCGTAATAGACCTTCTCTACCAGCTACATCTAGAACTATTTAACATGTTTTTTGCACATACCTTAAAATATGTATTGCGTTGCGTTGTTTCATATTGTCTGTTCATCTGTCTCTCTGTGTCTCTCTGTGTCTGTATCTCTGTTTCTGTCTCTCTCTCCCCATCTCTCCTCTCTCTCTCTCTCTCTCTCTCTCTGCCTCTGTCTCTGTCTCTGTCTCTGCGCTCTCTCTCCATATATATATATATATATATATATTTATACACACACACACACACACACATATATATATATATATCCACTCCCTCTTTCTCTCTCTCTCTCTCTCTCTCTCTCTCTCTCTCTCTTATTCTCTGTCTCTGTCTATCTCTCTCTGTCTCTCGCTCGCTCGCGCGCGCGCACACACACTTTCTCTCTCACTCCCTCTCTCACTCTCTCTCTCTCTCTCTCTCTCTCTCTCTCTCTCTCTCTCTCCTTCACCTTCTCTTTCTACCTTCCCCCCGCCCTCTCTCTCTCACCTTCTCCCCATCCATCTCTTCTCTTGGTTCACATCCACACCACTCAGAACTAGCTAACCGTCTTCGATTTGCCATTTTCTTTGACATCAGCCATAATGAGAATAATGCAAACTGGAACGAGGCGAGTGGATTTGTGGTAAGGAGGAAATGTAGCACTGAACTGGACATCTTGCTCTTGTGCCCCCTCCCTGACCACACGTATGTGAGCGTGCTGAATTAATGGACGGAGACACACGATTGCAGACACCACGAATGCGGTAATTGACAAGGCTGGACGAAAGTGACAAGCTGCTGCGTCTCTGGTTTAACCCTTCGACACCCGCACCCAGTCCATCCACATCCTGTCGATTGCGAACCATGCTAGCAAGGCAAAAAATGAAACCCTTTGATTCCCTGATCCTGTCCATCAGCTTCCTGCAGGAAGCTGGTGGATAGAGTGAGGGAATCAATGTCTTTATCTCTTTTTTTTTTTGCAGTTGGTGGATAGGGTGCGAAAGTCAAAGACTTAAGTAGGGAAAGTCTGTTGGGAACTGTGTCTCACTGTTGCTACTAGTTCTGTGTTTTTGTTACTGCCGGCTACTTGTTGCTTAATTATATTACGTTTTGTCTGTTTGCTTGTTTGTTTATTTAAATCATGTGACTGCCAGCTTTCAAGCAAACAGAAACCATGAATAATGATGTGTATTTAATATAACAAGACGAGACAAGACAAGACAGGATAAGACAAGACAAGATAAGACAAGCACACACTTTCCGTTATCAGTAATATATAAAAGACCGAGAAAAAAAATAAATGTACACAATTTAACAGGGAAAAATCAGTACTCAACTTTGAAGATTTTACGTTGGGCAGAACTTTGTTTAATTGTTCATCAATTGATGTAAAATGTAGTGAAAGATATCTGATAATCAAATGAAGAAAATCAAATTATTCACAACAGACATTATTTGTTGGTTGTGTTGAAAATCATTGTCATAACTGACAGTAAACAAAACTTAGATATTACAACTGAATGTCAGTATCTTAATATTGTTCATCGTTCAAACGAAAATTCAGTCCACATAGTTAATTGCGTAAATCAGAGCTACATCAATCATGAAACGGAAAATCAATTATAAGACATTATATTCATCCATTAAACAAAAACCAAGCCATGAATCTATTGTAGGTATTATATTCATCCATTAAACAAAGGTCAGGTCACGAAACAATAATAAGACATTATTTTCACCCATTAAACAAAGATCAAGTAGCGAAACAATTATATGACATTATATTCACCCACTAAACAAAGGTCAAGTCACAAGGCAATTATAAGGCATATTCACCCATTAAACAAAGACCAAATCGAGAACCAATTATAAGACATTATATTCATCCACTAAACAAAGACCAAGTCATGAATCAGTTATAAGACATATTCATCCATTCAACAAAGACCAAGTCATGCAGTCTGTGCCCCAGACAAGCAATGCTAAATAAAGAAAAAAGAAATGGGTTGCTATTTACACGGTACACTGGCCTAACCAGACAGATCTATTAGACCAAACGCAATCCATCTCCATTTTCTCTATTTGTAGCGCGAAGGTTTCTGAGACATCGGTTTGTTGAGACTCATGGTTCTGGACGCTGGGATGGTTTAATTTTGGAAGAGGTGTTTATTGAGTTTATATGGTTGCTTGATTGGTAGAGGTTCGATTGGCTAGTTGGATATCTGGCTAGTCGATTGTTTGGTCAGTCACGAGGTTGGTTGTTTAATCGTTGACTTTGTTTCACAGCTTGTTGGTTGGTTGGTTATAAATTTCCAAAGTTAGTGATTGGTTGGTTGGTTGGTTGGTTGGTTGTTGGTTGGTTGGTTGGTTGGTTGGTTGGTTGTTGGTTGGTTGGTTGGTTGGTTGGTTGGTTGGTTGGTTGGTTGGTTGGCTGGTTGGTTGGTTGGTTGGTTGGTTGGTTGATTGGTTGGTTGGTTGGTTGGCTGGTTGATTGGTTGGTTGGTTGGTTGGTTGGTTGGTTGGTTGGTTGTTGGTTGGTTGGTTGGTTGGTTGGTTGGTTGGCTGGTTGGTTGGTTGGTTGGTTGGTTGGTTGGCTGGCTGATTGGTAACATATTTGCAAAGTTAGTGGTTGGTTGGTTGGTTGGTTGGTTGGTTGGTTGGTTGGTTGGTTGGTTGGTTGATTGGCTACATTGATTAATCAAAGGTGATATGCTTAATAAAAACAATAATTATGGAAACTAATGATGTATAGTCAGGTGTATCAGTGATGGATACATCAGTAACAATGGCTTTGAATTTCCATCAGCTTAAAAAAAAACTAATATATGATTTTCTACTCCATTCACTCCAATCTACAGTTTATCACCCTGTCGGGCTTCAGAGGAAAACAATGACACGTAAAACACGAGACTTGAAAGCCCAACAGAAAATGAA
>JAPXFY010000012.1:71526322-71528822 GCA_030674185.1 Monoplex corrugatus
TCTGTTCTGAACCGCTGTTTTGTCAAGATGGGAACCACTAGGTTGGGGGTGGTGGTGGGAGTGGGAGTGGGGGTTGGAGTGTAATGGGGGAAAGGAAGGGGAGAGGAGTTGGATCAGAACAATTTAATTTGGGGGATGAAGCGACACTCTCTCTGGCAGATATAAAATGAGGGTTGTGACTTTAGTTTTGGTGTGGTGCATTTGGAATAAAGAGATATTGGTTTGGATTGGATTAGATTGGATCTAGTTAGATAGGCTTGTTTCAATTATATACTGCCTTGTTATTGAAAACAATTCTAATGAACCAAACAAAACCCAAGTAAGTTTTATAAAAGAGATCCCTGCATTATCTCATGAACGCAATGCAAGTGATAGTACGTGGTGTCCCCCCTCTCTCTGTCTGTCTCTGTTTGTCTGTCTCTTTCTCTCTCTCTCTCTCTTCTCTCTCTCTCTCTCTTCTGTCTGTCTGTTTATCTGTCTGTCTGTCTGTCTGTCTCTGTCTCTTCTGTCTGTCTGTCTGTTTGTCTCTCTTTCTCTCTCTCTCCTCTCTCTCTCTCTCTCTCTCTCTCTCTCTCTCTCACGCTCTTTCTCTTTCTATCTGTCTGTTTTGCTATCTGCTATCTGCCTATTTGTCTGACTCTCTCTCTCTCTCTCTCTCTCTCCTCTCTCTCTCTCTCTCTCTCTCTCTCTCTCTTCTCCCTCTCTGTTTTTCTCTGAACAGGCGTTCCAAAAACGATATCATCAGTTTATATCAATTTTGAGTTCACTGACCGACCGCTATTTCACATTACCAAGCCACAGAACAGCCACGGTTTGTGAGAGAAGGATAAAAACCTGACAAGATCAGGACGTGTCCAGACATTCCTCTCACTAGTTATCTCAAAAATCGTTTTAGAAACACACACACACGCGTGCGCGCCACACACACGCACACGCACGCACACACACACACACACGCACACGCACGCACACACACACACACACCACGCTCACACACACAAAACACATATATACACACAAACAGAAACACACACACACACACACACGAACAAACACACACACACACAAATACACATACACATACACACACACACACACACAACAAATACACACATACACACATGCACGCAAACACACACACGCGCTCGCGCAGGTAAACATTAACATATGCGCGCATGTGCATATACACACTTTGATACACTCGCATGTACGTATGACACAATAACACACACACACACACACACACACACACACACACACACACACACACACACACACACACACACACACACACACACACACACCACACACACACACACAAACACGCACACACACACACAAACACACACACACACACACCACACATACACAAACACACGCCACACACACACACACACACACACACACACACACACACACACACACACACTTTTCGCGTTCCAATGAGAGTCATGGGCGCTCACAGCACACCTGATAGGTCGGATTATTGACAGAATCTTCACTCCTTGATGGACCTCTCGTGATTTTTGCCAATTTAAGTGTAACATGCAACACGCATTTCCGGCCATTTCACTCCTTTCCTTGGTTAGCTGAAGATGATGGGAACGAATAGGAAGCAGGAACCGAGGATATGTGCGGGGTAAGGAAGAGAGAATAGACTGGGATCAAGGCTTTTCATGCCTTGTTATCCACGTTTCCTGCTTTTCAGTAATGTGTTTCTCTAATTCTCTCATTATATATTCAATGGTTTCTTGTTGTTTTAGATGTCGGTTGTTGTTATTGTTCGTATTGTTGTTGTTGTTGTTGCTGATGATGATGTCATTATTGTTGTTGTCATTGTTGTTTTGGTTGTCAGTTCTTGTTGGTGTGTTATTGTGGTTATAATTCTTGTTATTGTTGTGATTTGTTTTTTGTTGGTGATGATATCGTTGTATTATTGTGTTGCTGATGTTGTGGTTTTATACAGATGAGTAAAACGGCGTAATGATGATGCAATGCTGTGATACATGTCGATGAAGCAGTTATTTAGCTTTACACTGAAAGAAAAATATAAAGGAAAAAAAAGACACACAGAAAAATGAAATGATGGACAGAGAGAGAGAAAGAGAGACACACAGACAGACAGACAGAGAAAGAGAGACAGACACAAACACACAGACAGAGAGAGACACACACACACACAGACACAGAGAGAGACACACAGTGAGAAACAGAGAGAGAGAGAGAAAGGAGAGAGAGAGAGGGGGGAGGAAGAGGAAGAGAGGAAGAGAGACAAGAAGACAAACAGAGAGACAGACAGACAGAGAGAAAGAGAGATGTTTCACTGTTCAGCAAGGAGAGGTTGAATGAAGAAAAAATATGGTTTTCGATCTATAAGCACGCAACGTGTAAACTGATATTCCCCAAGAAAACGAGCAAAAGGCTTGGATTGCCTGCTTGGACTTCAGTTTCTGCTGGATACAAGGATTTCCAGTTAACATTTCCATGTCTGACTATTATA
>JAPXFY010000012.1:71548822-71561322 GCA_030674185.1 Monoplex corrugatus
AAATTCTCCACGTCTTTTCTCTTCAAGTCGTTGTCGTCTTTTATTGCCTTGCCTTTCTGTCCTAGACGACCATTTGGTCGAAATGGTGCCATTGAGTTTCGGGAGGAAAGTTAGATTGGAACAATTTAATTTGGGGGACGAAGCTACACTCTCTGACAGATACAGAATAGGGTTTGTGACGTCAGCCTCAAGGAGGAACGTGTGGACAGAAGATATATTGGTAGGCAGGGAAGTGTGTGTCAACAGATGATATATTGGCTGAAGAGGGAAGTGTGTGTGTGTGTGGATAGAAGATATATTGGTAGGCAGGGAAGTGTGTGCCAACAGATGAAATATTGATTGGAGATGGAGGTGTGTGTAGACTGAAGATATATTGGTGGGCAGGGAAGTGTGTGTGTGTATACAGAAGATGTATTGGTCGGCAGAGCAGTGTGTATCAACAGATGATACATTGGTGACTAGGGAAGTGTGTGTCAACAGATGATATATTGGTGACTAGGGAAGTGTGTATCAACAGATGATGTTTACATTGGTGCACGTAAATTTGGTACTAGGGAAGTGTGTATCAACAGATGATATATTGGTGACTAGGGAAGTGTGTTGTAACAGATGATAATTGGTGAAAGTAGGGATGTGTGTGTCAACAGATGATACTATTGGTGACAAAGGGAGTGTGTGTCAACAGATGATATATTGGTGACTAGGGAAGTGGTGTAACAGATGATATATTGGTGACTAGGGAAGTGTGTGTCAACAGATGATATATTGGTGACTAGGGAAGTGTTGTACGTTATGGTCTAGGAAGTGTGGTAACAGATGATACATTGGTGACTGGGAAGTGTGTATCAACAGATGATACATTGGTGATACTGGAAGTGTGTGTCAACAGATGATATATTGGTGACTAGGGAAGTGTGTGTCAACAGATGATAATTGGTGACTAGGAAGTGTGTGTCAACAGATGATAATTGGTGATAGGGAAGTGTGTGTCAACAATGATATATTGGTGACTAGGGAAGTGTGTGTCAACAGATGATATTGGTGACTAGGGAAGTGTGTATCAACAGATGATATATTGGTGATAGGGAAGGTGTGTCAACAGATGATAATTGGTGACTAGGGATGTGTGTCAACAGATGATATATTGGACTAGGGAAGTGCATGTCAACAGATGATATATTGGTGATGGGAAGTTGTAACAGAGATATATTGGTGACTAGGGAAGTGTGTCAACAGATGATATATGGTGACTAGGAAGGTGTGTAAACAGAGATAAATTGGTAAATACTAGGAAGTGTGTTCAAAGATGATTGTGATTTAGGAAGTGTGTTCACAGAGAATATTGGTGACTAGGGAAGTGTGTCAACAGATGAATATTGGGGGACAGGAAGTGTTGTCAACAGATGATAGTTGGTGACTAGGGAAGTGTGTGCAACAGATGATATATTGGTACTAGGGAAGTGTGTGTCAACAGATGATATATTGGTGACTAGGGAAGTGTGTGTCAACAGATGATATATTGGTGTAGGGAAGTGTGTGTCAACAGATGATATATGGTGATAGGGAATGTGTGGTTGATGTTCACAGATGATAATTGGTGACTGGAAGTGTGGTGTAACAGATGTTTATTGGTGACTGGAAGTGTGTTCAACAGATGATAATTGGTGACTAGGAAGTGTGTTCAACAGATATACATTGGTGACTATACTAGGGAAGTGTGTGTCAACAGATGATATATTGGTGACTTAGGGAAGTGTGTTCAACAGATGATACATTGGTGACTAGGGAAGTGTTTTCAACAATGATTTGGATAGAATTGGTGACTAGTACTAGGGAATGTGTGTGTCAACAGATGATATATTGGTGACTAGGGATGTGTGTCAACAGATATACATTGGTGACTAGGGAAGTGTGTGTCAACAGATGATATATTGGTGACTAGGGAAGTGTGTATCAACAGATGATATATTGGTGACTAGAATGTGTGTCAACAGAGATATATTGGTGATGGGAGTGTTTCAACGTGATAATTGTGACTGGTGTGTAAAAGATATATATTGGATGGGGTGTGTCAACAATGATATTGTACTAGGAAGTGTTATAACAGATGAAATTGGTGACTGGAAGTTGTTCAAAATATATATTGTGAGAGTGTGTGTCACAGATATAATTGTGACTAGGGAGGTAACAGATGATATTGTGATAGGAAGTGTGATCAAAGATGATAATGGTGAGGGAAGTGTGTCAACAGATGATATTGGGACAGGGGTGGGTCAAAGATATATATGGTGACTAGGAATGTGTCAACAATGATAATGGTGACTAGGGAAGTTGTTCAACAGATGTACATTGGATAGGAAGTTGTAACAGATGATATATTGGTACTAGGAAGTGTGTCAAATATAATGGATAGAGTGGACAACAGAAAAGGACAAACAGAAGGTCAACAGAGATATAGGGATAGAAGGAACAGAGAAAGTGAAGGAAGGTGACACAGAAAAGACTGGGAAGGGGAAAGAGAAAGGGAAGGGAAGTGTTTCAACTATACATTGGTGACTAGGACGTGAGTGATTGTGGAAAAGATGAATATTGGGACAGAGAATTTCAACAGAATATATTGGTACTAGGAATTGACAAAAGATAATTGGTGACAGGGAAGTGTGTGTCAACAGATGATATATGGTGATAGGGAAGTGTGTGTAAGAGATATATTGGTGCAGGGAAGTGTGTGCAACAGATGATATATTGGTGATGGGGTGTGTGTAACAGAGATAATTGGTGCTAGGGAAGTGTGTTAACAGAGATTATTGGTGACAGGAATGTGTGTCAACAGATGATAATTGTGACTAGGGAAGTGTGTTCAACAGAGATATATTGGTGACTAGGAAGTGTGTTCAACAGATGATAATTGGTGACTAGGAAGTGTGTGTCAACAGATGATATTGGTGACTAGGGAAGTGTTCAACAGATGATAATGGTGACTAGGGAATGTGTGTCAACAGATGATAATTGTGACTAGGGAAGTGTGTGTCAACAGAGATACATTGGTACTGGAGGTGTGTCAAAGATGATAATGGTGACTAGGAAGTGTGTGTCAAAATGATTATTGTGACTAGGAAGTGTGTCAACAGTGATAATTGGTGACTAGGAAGTGTGTTCAACAGATGATTATTGTGACTAGGAAGTGTGTTCAACAGATATAATTGTGACTTAGGAAGTGTGTGCAACAGATGATATTTGTGACTAGGGAAGTGTGTATCAACAGATGATATATTGGTGACTAGGAAGTGTGTCAACAATGATATATTGGGACAGGGAAGTGTGTGTCAACAGATGATATATTGGTGATAGGGAAGTGTGTGTCAACAGATGAATATTGGTGACTAGGAAGTGTGTTCAACAGATGATAATTGGTGACTAGGAATGTGTCACAGATGATAATTGGTGACTAGGAAGTGTGTGTCAACAGATGATATTTGTGACAGGGAGTGTTGTCAACAGATGATATATGGTGACTAGGAAGTGTGTATCAACAATGATACATTGTGACTGGAAGTGTGTGTCAACAGATGATATATGGTGACTAGGAAGTGTTTAACAGATGATATATTGGTGACTAGGGAAGTGTGTGTCAACAGATATAATTGGTGACAAAGAAGTGTGTCAACAGATATACATGTGACTAGGAAGTTGTGTCAACAGATATATATTGGTGACTAGGAAGTGTTTTCAACAGATGATATATTGGTGACTAGGGAAGTGTGTCAACAGATGATAATTGGTGACTAGGAAGTGTGTGTCACAGATGATATATTGGTGACTAGGGAAGTGTGTGTCAACAGATATATATTGTGACTAGGGAAGTGTGTCAACAGATATAATGGTACTAGGGAAGTGTGTTCAACAGATGAAATTGTGACTAGGAAGTTGTTCAACAGATGATATTGGTGACTAGGAAGTGTGTCACAGTATTATTGGACAGGAATTTGTGTCACAGATGATATTGGGAAGGGTGTGTTCAACAGAGATAATTGGTGACTAGGAAGTTGTTCAACAGATGAAATTGGTGACTAGGGAAGTGTGTCAACAGATGATATATTGGTGACTAGGAAGTGTGTGTCAACAGATGATATATTGGTGACTAGGAAGTGTGTGTCAACAGATATATATTGGTGACTAGGGAAGTGTGTGTCAACAGATGATACATTGGTGACTTGGGAATGTGTGTCAACAGATATAATTGGTGATAGGGAAGTGTGTTCAACAGATAATATATTGGTGACTAGGGAAGTGTGTGTCAACAGATGATATATGGTGACTAGGAAAGTGTGTGTCAACAGATGATATATTGGTGACTAGGGAAGTGTGTCAACAGATGATATATTGGTGACTAGGGAAGTGTGTGTCAACAGATGATATATTGGTGACTAGGGAAGTGTGTATCAACAGATGATATATTGGTGACTAGGGAAGTGTGTGTCAACAGATGATACATTGGTGACTATGGGAAGTGTGTGTCAACAGATGATATATTGGTGACTAGGGAAGTGTGTTCAACAGATGATATATTGGTGACTAGGGAAGTGTGTGTCAACAGATGATATATTGGTGACTAGGGAAGTGTGTTCAACAGATGATATATTGGTGACTAGGGAAGTGTGTGTCAACAGATGATATATTGGTGACTAGGGAAGTGTGTATCAACAGATGATAATTGGTGACTTGGGAAGTGTGTCAACAGATGATACATTGGTGATTATACTAGGGAAGTGTGTGTCAACAGATGATATATTGGTGACTAGGGAAGTTGTATCAACAGATGATATATTGGTGACTAGGGAAGTGTGTGTGTCAACAGATGATATATTGGTGACTAGGAAGTGTGTGTCAACAGATGATATATTGGTGACTAGGGAAGTGTGTTCAACAGATGATATATTGGTGACTAGGGAAGTGTGTGTCAACAGATGTATATTGGTGACTATGGGAAGTGTGTATCAACAGATGATACATTGGTGATTATACTAGGAAGTGTGTGTCAACAGATGATATATTGGTGACTAGGGAAGTGTGTGTCAACAGATGATATATTGGTGACTAGGGAAGTGTGTGTCAACAGATGATATATTGGTGACTAGGGAAGTGTGTGTCAACATATAATACTATTGGTGACTAGGAAGTGTGTTCAACAGATGATATATTGGTGACTAGGGAAGTGTGTATCAACAGATGATATATTGGTGACTAGGAAGTGTGTCAACAGATGATATATTGGGACTAGGGAAGTGTGTGTCAACAGATGATATATTGGTGACTAGGGAAGTGTGTATCAACAGATGATATATTGGTGACTAGGGAAGTGTGTTCAACAGATGATATATTGGTGACTAGGGAAGTGTGTGTCAACAGATGATATATTGGTGACTAGGGAAGTGTGTGTCAACAGAATGATATATTGGTGACTAGGGAAGTGTGTGTCAACAGATGATACATTGGTGACTTGGGAAGTGTGTGTCAACAGATGATACATTGGTGATTATACTAGGGAAGTGTGTGTCAACAGATGATATATTGGTGACTAGGGAAGTGTGTGTCAACAGATGATATATTGGTGACTAGGGAAGTGTGTGTCAACAGATGATATATTGGTGACTAGGGAAGTGTGTGTCAACAGATGATATATTGGTGACTAGGGAAGTGTGTATCTACAGATGATATATTGGTGACTAGGGAAGTGTGTGTCAACAGATGATATATTGGTGACTAGGGAAGTGTGTATCTACAGATGAGATATTGTGAAGGGAAGTGATTGTGTGTGTGGTGTGTGTGTTGTGTGTGTGTTGTAGTGTGTGTGTGTGTGTGTGTGTGTGTGTGTGTGTGTGTGGTGGTGTGTTGTGTGTGTGTGGACAGAAGATATATTGGTAAAAGGAAGTGTGTGTAGACAGAAGATATATTGCTAAACAGGGAAGTGTGTATCAACAGAAGATAATATATTAATAGGCAGGAAAGCATGTATGGAGAGAAGATATATCGGTGACAAGGGAAGTGTGTGTGAACAGAAGATATATCGGTGACAGGGAGAGTGTGTGTGAACAGAAGATATATAATGGTGAACAGGGAAGTGTGTGTGAACAGAATATATATAATAATGGTGAACAGGGAAGTTGTTGAACAGAAGATATATAATGGTGAACAGGGAAGTGTGTGTGTGAACAGAAGATATATAATGGTGAACAGGGAAGTTGTGTGAACAGAATATATATATAATGGTGAACAGGGAAGTTGTGTGAACAGAAGATATATAATGGTGAACAGGAAAGTGTGTGTGAACAGAATATATATAATGGTGAACAGGAAAGTGTGTGTGAACAGAATATATATAATGGTGAACAGGAGTGTGTGTGAACAGATATATATAATGGTGAACAGGAAAGTGTGTGTGAACAGAATATATATATAATGGTGAACAGGGTAGTGTGTGTGAACAGAATATATATATAATGGTGAACAGGTAGTGTGTGTGAACAGAATATATATAATGGTGAACAGGAAAGTGTGTGTGAACAGAATATATATATAATGGTGAACAGGGTAGTGTGTGTGAACAGAATATATATATAATGGTGAACAGGAAAGTGTGTGTGAACAGAATATATATATAATGGTGAACAGGGTAGTGTGTGTGAACAGAATATATATATAATGGTGAACAGGAAAGTGTGTGTGAACAGAATATATATATAATGGTGAACAGGGTAGTGTGTGTGAACAGAATATATATAATGGTGAACAGGAAAGTGTGTGTGAACAGAATATATAATATATAATGGTGAACAGGGTAGTGTGTGTGAACAGAATATATATAATGGTGAACAGGAAAGTGTGTGTGAACAGAATATATATATAATGGTGAACAGGGTAGTGTGTGTGAACAGAATATATATAATGGTGAACAGGAAAGTGTGTGTGAACAGAATATATATAATGGTGAACAGGGTAGTGTGGTGAACAGAATATATATAATGGTGAACAGGGTAGTGTGTGTGAACAGAATATATATAATGGTGAACAGGGTAGTGTGTGTGAACAGAATATATATAATGGTGAACAGGGTAGTGTGTGTGAACAGAATATATATAATGGTGAACAGGAAAGTGTGTGTGAACAGAATATATATAATGGTGAACAGGGTAGTGTGTGTTAACTGAAGAGATATAATGGTGAACAGGGTAGTGTGTGTTAACTGAAGATATATAATGGTGAACATGGAAGTGTGTGTAAACAGAAGATACATCGGTAAACCAGGGAAGTGTGTGTGAACAGAAGATATATAATGGTGAACAGGGAAGTGTGTGTGAACAGAAGATATATCGGTAAAGAGGAAAGAGTTTGAGAACAGGAGATATATCAATAGACAAGGGAAGTGTGTGGTTGAGAGAGGGAGTGTGTTTGGGTCTGTGTGTGTGTGTGTGTGTGTGTGTGTGTGTGTGTGTGTGTGTGTGTGTGTGTGTGTGTGTGTGTGTGTGTGTGTGTGTGTGTGTGTGTGTGTGTGTGTGTGAAGAGAAAGAGAGAGAAAATATTTTTGTATGATTGTCACTATTTTTAGTAATATTTGAATTTACTATGTTAATATGTCTTGTTGAACGTAAATTTTTATGTTTTATGTTATATAGTGTTAGCAGCGGTATGTTTAAATTTTATGTTGGTGTATCTATTTGTATTTAGTTATATACTGATTTTATGTGAAGCGCTTTGTGCTCTGGAAAGCGCTATATAAATTGCCTTTATTATTATTATTATTAAGTGTGTATGGACAGAAGATATATCGGTGGACACGGAAGTGCGTGTGAGCAGAAGATATATCGGTAAACCAGGGAAGTGTGTGTGAACAGAAGATATATCGGTGAACAGGGAAGTATGTTTGAACAGAAGATATGTCGGTGAACAGAGAAGTGTGTGTGAACAGAAGATATATCGGTGAACAGGGAAGTATGTGTGAACAGAAGATATGTCGGTGAACAGAGAAGTGTGTGTGAACAGAAGATATATCGATGAACAGAGAAGTATGTGTGAACAGAAGATATGTCGGTGAACAGAGAAGTGTGTGTGAACAGATGGGGAGTGTGTGTGAACAGAAGATATATCGGTGAACAGGGAAGTGTGTGTGAACAGAAGGGGAGTGTGTGTGAACAGAAGGGGAGTGTGTGTGAACAGAAGATATATCGGTGAACAGGGAAGTGTGTGTGAACAGAAGGGGAGTGTGTGTGAACAGAAGGGGAGTGTGTGTGAACAGAAGGGGAGTGTGTGTGAACAGAAGATATATCGGTGAACAGGGAAGTGTGTGTGAACAGAAGATATATCGGTGAACAGGGAAGTGTGTGTGAACAGAAGATATATATCGGTGAACAGGGAAGTGTGTGTGAACAGAAGTATATATCGGTGAACAGGGAAGTGTGTGTGAACAGAAGATATATCGGTGAACAGGGAAGTGTGTGTGAACAGAAGATATATATCGGTGAACAGGGAAGTGTGTGTGAACAGAAGATATATATCGGTGAACAGGGAAGTGTGTGTAACAGAAGATATATCGGTGAACAGGGAAGTGTGTGTGAACAGAAGATATATATCGGTGAACAGGGAAGTGTGTGTGAACAGAAGATATATCGGTGAACAGGGTAGTGTGTGTGAACAGAAGATATATCGGTGAACAGGGAAGTGTGTGTGAACAGAAGATATATCGGTGAACAGGGGAGTGTGTGTGAACAGAAGATATATCGGTGAACAGGGAAGTGTGTGTGAACAGAAGATATATCGGTGAACAGGGAAGTATGTGTGCACAAGATATATATCATTGAACAGGGAAGTGTGTCTGAACAGAAGACATATCGGTGACCAGGAATGCATGCTGCTTGGCAGGAAAATGTGCATGGACAGAAATGTGAGTGCTTTGCAGGGAAGTGTGTGTGTGGACGGAAGATATACTGGAACCAGAAGAACAAGAAAACCAATGCAAGCGCGTATCCAACAAAACAAAACAAAACAAGCGCAAATTTTCTGCCAACCAGCCTTTGTCAAGCGCGAACGCACGGTCACAAACAGATCACAAACACCAAACAATGGATAATAAAAACAGGACTAAAAACTTCCCTGCCGCCTCGTCCTTCTTACCCACTGGACGAGGCGGCAGGGAAGTTTTTAGTCCTGTTTTTATTATTGTTTGGTGTTTGTGATCTGTTTGTGACCGTGCGTTCGCGCTTGACAAAGGCTGGTTGGCAGAAAATTTGCTCTTGTTTTGTTTTGTTTTGTTGGATACGCGCTTGCATTGGTTTTCTTGTTCTTCTGGTTCCTGTTTGCTTGGGCGCGGGCAGTCGCACTTGTTTTGGATCTTGGAAGATATACTGGTGGACCGGACACTCTATGTGGACAAAACATGCATCGATGGGCGAAGAATTGTCTGTGGACAGAAGATATATTGGTTGGCATGGACATGTGTGTGTAGACAGAATATGTGTGAGTGGGCAAGGAAGTGTGTGTGTGTGTGTGTGTGTGTGTGTGTGTGTGTGTGTGTGTGTGTGTGTGTGTGTGTGTGGTGTGTGTGTGTGTGTGTGTGTGTGTGTGTGGAAAGAAGATATGTGGGTCGACAGAGAGGGAAATTCATTATGCATAGTATGGTTGAAATACAACCTGGATTCTTTCCAAATCCTTCTTTCCTTGGGACTGGTACTAAATACGTTGTTGTAGACCGAGTCTGTTCTATTTCATTGCGTTGAAAGTCCTACCGCTCTCAGAGTGTATGAAGACCATCAGAAATAATGCTGCACAAAGAAGCCTAGAACATATAGGTTGCACTGTGAGATACTGATGCTATTTTCAGATTCTCTGGATATACGTGTGTAGACCGAGTCAACGTGGCCACGGGGTTTATGGGAGGGATTACTGGCTGGGAGGGTCATGGGTCCGAACTCCAATCAGTACACACAACAAAACTCGTTGCTTGATTTTTCCGCCTTGATCGGTTTCTACTTTCAGATGAGCATGCTACTGGCTCGGTGGGACCATACACACACACGCGTGCGCAAGGACGGAACACAGAGCGACACAGAGAGAGAAGAAGAGAGAGACAGACAGACAGAGACAGACAGAGACAGACAGACAGAGACAGACAAAGAGAGAGACAGACAGAGAGAGACAGACAGAGAGAGACCAACAGACAGACTTACAGACAGAGACAGACAGACAGAGAAAGAGAGACACAGACACAGACAGAGACACAGACAGAGAAAGAGACACAAACGCAGAGACAGCGACTGAGACAGAGATAGAGATACAGAGACAGAGAGAGGGAATCATACAGAAAGAGAGAGGTAGAGAGAGACACAGGCACAGACAGTTAGAAACACGGACAGAAGGAGAGACAAAGACAGAGAGACAGGGACAGAGAGACAGGGACAGAGACAGAGAGACAGAGAGAGACAAGGACAGAGACAGAGAGACAGAGCAGAAAAAGACAGAGAGACAGAGACAGAGTCAATATCACTGACATGTAAAATCATGGACTGCCGTGCTGTTTGACAAAGACGAGTGCCTTGAGGGCCGGCAGTATTGGAGACAAAATTAAGAACTTCTCCTCCTTCCCTGCAACTATCCCAGACTTAACAAACTCCTCCACCACCCTCCGGTTAGCATACGTGCGACGCGCGAGCACGCACACACGCACACACGCACACACACATATGTACACACATACACACAAAGAGACATATATACATATACATATGAATATATATACATATATATGTATGTACACATACACACATTTATATACACACACACGTACACTCACACACACATACGAACACATATACATGCATATCCACACACACACACACACACATACATCACACACACACACACACACACACACACACGGACGCACACACGCACGCACGCAGGCAGACACATACATATAAACGTTTGCGCATACACACATATACGCAGGTGCGTGCACTCTTTGTCTCTCTCTCTCTGTCTCTCTCTCTCTCTCTCTCTCTCTCTCTCTCTCTCTCTCTGTCTCTCTGTGTCTCTCTTTGTCTCTCTCTCATTCTCTCTCTCTCTTCCCTCTTTCTTCCCTCTCTCTCTCTCTCTTCTTTCTATGTCTTTCTATGTCTCTGTCCTGTCTCTCTCCGTCTTGCTCATACCCTCATACACACACACACACACACACACACACACACACACACACACACACACACACACACACACACACACACACACACACACGTATATATATATATACACGCAGATACACAGACACACACATGCACACGCACGGAGAGATAGACAGACAGACAGGCAGACAGACAGAGAGGCAGAGACAGAGAGCACAGAATCAATGTCATTTATTGCCTGAGATTTGTTGTTCCAGACTAGCATTCGGTCGTGATGAGAGCCATTGAGTTTGTGAGGAAAAGTTGGACTGAAACAATTTAATTCTGGGACGAAGCCACGCTCTCCAACAGAGATAAAGTATGGGGCGTTGACATCAGCCTCTGAGAGTGTGTGATGGGTGGAGAAGACAGATTCAGAGAAATCTAGAAAGTCTGCAGAGAGAATCAGATTCGAAGAATTCTGGACAATATGCAGAAAGAAATAGACTCAGAAATCTGGACAGTTTGCAAAAAGAAATAGACTCAGAGAAATCAGGACAATGTGTAGGAAGAAACAGACTCAGAGAAGTCTGGACAATATGCAGAAAGAAACAGACTCGGAGAAATCTGGAAAATATGCAGAAAGAAACAGACTCAGAGAAATCTGGACGATATGCAGAAAGAAAGAACTCCGAGAAATCTGGACAGAATGCAAAAAGGACCCGACTCACAGAAATATGGACAATATGCAGAAAGAATGAGCTTCTGAGAAATCTAAACAGTATGCAGAAAGAAACGGACTCAAAGAAATCTGACGGTATGCAGATCATTCTCTTTCGAAATGGTCATACATAATGTCTTGGAGATGGAGATACTGCTATTGCACAAGTCAACTGTGCAATGTTTGTTTGGGCTGGAGTTGCTATTATCTAAATATGCGTGCGTGGACATTTGTGTATAATCATCACATTTCCACTGAACGCAATGGATCTCATGTTGCAAAATATATCAGGTATATGGTACAGTGCTCCTTTGGCTATCATTACTATTACTATTACTACTGCTGCTACTACTGCTGCTACCACTAGTACTGCTTCTACTTTTCCTCACAAACTCAATGGCTCTCATCCCGACCGAATGCTAGTCTGGAACAACAAATCTCAGGCAATAGTACTACTACTAACACTACCACTACTATTCCAACCATTTCTACTACTACTTATTTCTGTTACTTATGATAGCAATAATGATAATGATTGCTTGTACAGCGTCTCACTTTGCAAGAACCCTAAATACTTTACAGAAACATAAGTGACAGAGGCAGACATAGGCATACCAAACCGCCTTGACCAA
>JAPXFY010000012.1:71566322-71568822 GCA_030674185.1 Monoplex corrugatus
TCTTCTCTCTCTTCTTCTCTCTCTCTCTCTTCTCTCTTTCTCTCTCTCTCTCTCTCTCTCTCTCTCTCTCTCTCTCTCTCTCTCTCTCTCTCTCTCTCTCTCTCTCTCTCTCTCTCTCTCTCTCTCTCTCTCTCCCCGTTCTTCAGCTGCTTCAATTAAATTATAAAGATTTTCGTATGAAATCATAGTCACCACTTCTGTTCCGAAAAGTCTATTATACAAAACAAACATATAAAAAACAAGCAAACAAACCAAGAAAAATTACAGAAAGTATAAAAGAAAGTAATAATGAATACACTAGAAACACACACACACACACACACACACACACACACAAAACATACACACGCACGCACACACGCACACATACATACATATACACATGGAAAGACAGGAAACCTTTTTAATCTAGCATGAGAAGCCCTGAGCCTTCTTTCTCACGCATCTGTATCTCACTCACCCCTCTCCTAACCCTCCTTCATATTGCTGATCCAGAACAGAAGTTTTTTTATTTTTACGTTTGTAAGCCATATATCTGGCGACGAATTTGCCCGCAAAAGACGATCGCAATTCTCGTCTGCTGTAGATGACTGTGAAGACATTTGCGTTATAGTGCGTGGTACTATGGTTTGTTTTAAGGTCTCTGCAGGCTGGTGTGTGTCTTTGACTTCAGCCTTCTACATGTAATTTGTTGTAGGAGTTACTCTGCCCTAAACCCATGGCCAAAAGACCCATTCTGTGAGCGCAGGGGGTTGGCCGTTATAGGATGTCATCATCATCATCATCATCATCATATGCCTTGCTACATGGCGTTGGCGATCATGGCCTTCCATCTGTTTCTATATCTTGTAGCCTCAAGCACCTCTTCCACCCTCTTTGTCTTCAGCCACTCTGCAAGTCCGTTCAATATCTTCTCCCTGGGTCTACCTGGTGCTCTCTTTCCCTCCAGCTTTCCCGTTGTGACCAGGTGCTCCAATTCCCCTTTCCTCATAAAATGGCCTATAAATGTTGCCTGTCTTTTCCTAGTCTTCCTCATGAATGATCTTCTTGTGTCTGCCTCCATCAAGACTGTCTCGCTTGTTTTCTTTGCTGTCCATGGAACTCTCAACATTATTCTTAAAAACCACATCTTGGCTGCCTCAATCTTGTTCTGGCTTTGCTTGTTGACTGTCCACGCCTTACAACCGTATAACAGTATTGGTTCTATATAACATTCAAGAACTCTCTTCCTGATGTTAATTGATAGGCATTTGTTGGTACGAATGCCTTTCATCTTCTTGAATGCTGTTTTGGCTTGGCCGATTCTGCTGGTTATTTCTGATGTGCATCTGCCGTCTTGTGAAATGATCGTTCCCAGGTATTTAAACTTATCAACCTGTCTCAAGGTTGTGCCGTTTGCTGTTATTTTGCATGAGGGGATTTCATGTTTTTTACTGATCACCATGACTTCAGTCTTCCTGTTGTTTAGTTCCAACCCCTTACCTTTGCTTTCTATTTCTAGTATATTCACAAGGTTTCGTAGGTCCCTTTCATTTTCTGCAATTACAACGGTGTCATCTGCGTATCGAATGTTTTATTATTATTTTTCCTCCAACCTCTAATCCAGGGTCTTCCTCTAGGTTTCTCATGATGTTTTCGCTGTAAAGTGAAAATAGATCTGGTGACAAAACACAACCCTGTCTGACTCCTCTTTTGATGTTTTGGAAAGAGCTTATATCGTTTTCTATTCTCATTGCAGCTGTTTGTTCCCAATACATATTTCTCATTATTCCTAGATCTTTTCCATCAATATTGAGTCTTTCTAGTTGGTTGATCAATTTTTCATGTCTTATCCGATCGAAAGCCTTGGTATAATCAACAAAGCATAAATATGAATCCTTATTCATCTCAGTTGACCTCTCTATGATAGTTCTTAGGATATATATGGCATTAATAGTTCCTTTCCCTTCCACAAATCCACACTGTTTATCTGCTATTTCTCTTTTGATTCTATTCCTTGTCATCATCATGATTATTCTTCATAGGATTTTTGTTACATGACTCATCAAACTGATTGTGCAATGGAGGTCGCATTCTATAGCCCCTGTCTTCTTTGGAAGTGCAGTGAAAATTGATTTTGACATATCTTTGGGGATTTTTCCAGTGTTGTAATTTTCATTTAGGAGGACTGTTATTTTTTCAATACCAAATTCCTCCAGGGCTTCAATTATCTGTGTAGTAATGTTGTCTAGTCCTGGGGCTTTTCCTGGTTTCATCTTTTCAGTGCTGCTCTAACTTCATCTTTCATTGTGGATGGTCCTTCAAAGTTCTTTCTTATAATGTGTTCTTCGTTTCTGTCACCTTCAAAAAGGTCTTTAATGTACTCTCCCCATCTGTCTAATATTTTGTCCTTTTCCATGATAAGCGTGCCATCTTTCGTAAGCAACCAGTTGATGTGCATGTATTTTTCCTGTGGACAATTTCTTCAGTTCGTCTGTACATACCCTGAGGATCCGTTTTG
>JAPXFY010000012.1:71578822-71583822 GCA_030674185.1 Monoplex corrugatus
GCAAACGCAAAACCCACATAGAAAATCAGTACTATTTTCAAGAAAAAAAATGACCATAACATCACAAAGAGGTAGCCATCATCCTAAAGAAGACAGGACCTTAAGATGTTGCCATCGCATAAGACTTGTATGCGGGCTTATGTCTTGTACTGATGATCATTGACTTATATGCAGGCTTATGTTTTGTGCTATGATCAGTGACTTACATGCAGGCTTAATCTCTTGTGCTATGAGCATTGACTTGTGTACAGGCTTTATGTCTTGTGCAATGATCATTGACTTATATGCAGGCTTATGTCTTGTGCTGTGATCATTGACTTATATGCTGGCTTATGTCTTGTGTTATGATCATTGACTTCTATTCAGGCTTATGTCTTGTGCTATGATCATTGACTTATCTACAGGCTTATGTCTTGTTCTATGATCATTGACTTACATGCAGGCTTACATCTTGTACTGTGATCATTGACTTGTATGCTGGCTTATGTCTTGTGCTGTGATCATTGACTTATATTCAGGCTTAAGTCTTGTGCTATGATCACTGACTTATATGCAGACTGGTGTCTTGTTCCGTGATCATTTTAGACCTTTTCCATCACATGGCATCTGTGCCTTCATTGAATACAGAATTTATTCTGAGCTTGGAGACGGTTATTTTGAGAAACTGAAACTGTAACTATAGAAAAGGAACAGCAGACCTGGATAATTCGATTTATCGACAAGTTTTCTCCCCTTGATGTACCTGCTGTGATTTGTTTTTCTTTTTTTGTCAATTTCAGTGCAACATGCAAAGAGCATTATCGGCTTTCTCACTCCCGTCCTGAGTAAAGAAAGGGGGATAAAGAGAGTGTGGGGAGAGTTGGTGATGTGTGAGGGAGAGATTCCAGAAATGTTCATGTTCGATTAAAATGCTTCCTGTCTGTCCATCAAGCAGCTTTTATTTTTATTATTTGTGTACTTTTCTTTTTCTTGTTCCTTTTTTTTCTAACAGACCTATGGAAATAGAGATGTTGACCAAGATTAAACGCTTTTAACTCAGGAAGCTGAGAAGTGGAGAAAGAGAGAGAGAGAGAAAGAGAGAGAGGCAGACAGATAGACAGACAGATGTACAGACGACTGACATAGACAGTGAATGAACTGTGATTGTAAAGATCAAACATAAGCAAACGTTATGTAAATATAATCGCAACAGATAAAACAAGGTTAACAAGATTATTTCCAGATAATATAACGAAAAGATAATAAAAAAAGCACAAAACTATACCCACCTATTAATCCAACCCCTTCGTCAGAAGAACACATGGACATACCATATATCCTCAACCATACTGATCATTTCAAAGCAATCTGCCCATAAATAAATAAAAAAAAGAAGCGTGTGGCAATATGAAATATACTGAGAGATTCAGACAGCAGGAAATGCGGAGAAGGTGTTTATAGGTCCAGTGAGGATGGCGGAGGATTAAGAATGAAAAACAATATTTGCTCAAGACTCAAGAAAGTTAATCCTGGAATAGTTGAAGCCATAAGAAACGCAACAGGGGAACAATGAATGTCCCCCATTCCAAGGATTGACCTCTTTAAATCCAGGCTCATATATTCAGAATCTAGCATCTGGAACATACTATTAAGAAACGTGAGAGAGTGTTTCAGTTTCACAATATTTAAGAAGGTATATAACACATTTCAAAAATATATAAGTTCTTCTACTGCCTAACATAACTTTTATTGTGATTATAACACATTTCATAAATTGATAAGTTCTTCTACTACCTTACATCACTTTTATGGTGATTAAACTGCTTGTCATGAAAAATTAAAACACATTTCTTTGAATTGATATTCCATGCTTGCAGTTTTGATTTGTTTGTTGATTTATGTTTTATTTTGTGGGCTGTAGACCCTCTTTAGGCGAGGGCTGGATGTACGAAATCATATGCATTGCTTAGAGCACATCTTCGTAACTAAAATTTCGTCTTGTTCTTGTTCTTATACTCTGTCTTTCTCTCCCTTGTTTTCGTCTGTGTGTGAGTGTGGATGGGGGGTGGGGGTGGGCGTTTGTGTCTATGTGTGTGCGTCAGTGTGTGCCTGTCTGATTGTCTGTCTGTCTGTCTCTGTCTCTCTCTCTCTCTCTCTCTCTCTCTTCCTCTTTCTCTTTCTCTCTCCCTCCCTCTCTCTTTCTCTCCTTCTCTCTCTGTGGATGCGATGGAATGGAAGCATGTTGAATCTGAATCTGATGAAGGAGATCAGAATAAAAAGCTCTTAATTTTGTTCAATGAATGACATGGAATCCATTATTGTCAGACAGCATAGCTCTCCAAGATTTTGTTTCAGTGATGTTGTTAGGCTATGCTCTCTCTCTCTATCTCTCTCTCTCTCTCTCTCTCTCTCTCTCTCTCTCTCTCTCTCTTTCTCCCCTCTCTCTCCCCCTCCCTGTCTCTACCTCTCTCTCTCTTTCTCCCCTCTCTCTCTCTCCCTCCCTGTCTCTCTCTCTCTTTCTCTCTCTTCTCTCTCTCTCTCTCTCTCTCTCTCTCTCTCTCTGAGTAAAATAGGAACAATTGAAATACAACTCAAACACACGTCTTAACGAACTTGTGTATGTTTGCATACATAGTTTTGATAACCAGCCCCACGTACGTGAAAAGAACCCTCAAAATCTACCAAAGAGACGTGGCAGCAGGTTGAAAAAAAAACAGAGGTGTTTCTTTGAATTTTTTGTTTGTTTGTTTGTTTGTTCGTTCGTTCGTTCCTTCCTTCCTTCCTTCCTTCCTTCCTTCCTTCCTTCCTCTTCCTTCCTTCGTTCCTTCCTTCCTTCGTTCCTTCGTTCGTTTGTTTGTTCGTTCGTTTTATTTACCGATGTCTTAGAGTTTGAGTTTACTGGTTTGCTCAAGAGGGGTTCATAGCATTTGAACGATTCCATATTCGCTCCGTATAAACCGTCTACCAGTAACTTTCCAGGCAGACGTCATAATTCTTCCCAAAATCCTATGCACTGGCAAGTTTTGACATGAGAAGAATGAGTGTGTGGGGTGGGGTTTATGAGTGTGGGTGTGTTTTGGGGCAGGGACAGGATCTATGAAAGACAAGCTGACACTACCAAAATGATGGAAGCATTAGGATGCGGAGTAAACAAGGCCAGTGTTTAGGTTGGAGGCTGGCATTTTGAACTTGAATCATCAGACTTTTCTTTAGACTGCAGACCTATCAACAAAACTAGCCAGCCTGCGTTACAATCGTCATTGACTATTCTAGCCTTATATGTACAGATGTGAAATGTTCATTAGAAACGGTTAGGATATAGTTCAGACCTAGGTCATGTAAACAGTTTATGCTGCACAGTGACAAATTATGGTAAACGAGTTACGAAAATTTTCTTTTTTCTCTTTTTTTAAAATCTTTTTTTAGGATCATTGCACTCAGGGAGGTTACCTTTGTGCTCACCTTTTTTTTTCTCGTCCCATTTTCCACGCCACCTCAATGGGCACAGAAGCTGAAACAGTTTTTATTATGCGATGATGATGATGTTTGTTGATGTGGATGATAATCATAATGCAAAGGAGTTCCATCTAGGATTGAGACTGCGTGACAGGGTTGTACTCTACGCTTACTATCATAATACATCCTGGCGTCAACCAGGCACGAGAGATACAGACACCTGCAGTGTTGGTCAGAAGAGTTGAGCAACACCTTCAATGACGCATCCGCGAAATGGATGAGACTCGACTGTGTGGGTCCAGTCTTCCCAATGAGGCCATAACACGCCCAACTCTGGGTAGGAGTCGGTTAGAGCCGACTAAATCTCACAATGATTTCTGAAGGGACTGATGGGGATTCGAACCGACAACCTTCCAGTCGGTTGACCGTTGCGTTAACCACTACACACGGCGACAGGTTGAGTCACGAAATTTTTTTTTTACAATACTTAAGGTCAGTTAGACACATTGTTCTTTATTATCTCGGAAATGGGTTGTGTCCTATTTAATCTTACAAAGATTCCAATGAGTTGGACAACTAACACAGTACTATACAGCTGTCCCTTCATCAACCTATTTCTTGATGTTTTGCGTGGTAAACACATGACCCAGACTACTAGAACCTACTTCATAAACAGCGTAAGAAGTCTTTGCATGATTTAACCGACATACAGTGAGAAAAATGGCGGTATTACGATTTGAAATAAGTTTTCTTTCTTTCTGTCTCTCTTTCTGGCTTTCTTCTTCTTTCTTTCTTTCGTTCTTTCTTTCTTTCTTTCTTACATCCATTCCTTTATTCTTTTTTTCTTTCTTTCTTCCTTTTATTCTTTCTTTAAAGAGTGATGGAAAATAGCTTTCAGGCAGTAACTCCTGTTAACGGAAAATCGATTCTCTGTCTCTCTCTCTCTCTCTCTCTCTCTCTCTCTCTCTCTCTCTCTCTCTCTCTCTCTCTCTCTCTCTCTCTCTCTCTGTATTTCTCGCTCTCTCTCTCTTTCTCTCTCTCTCTCTGTATATCTCTCTCTCTCTCTGTATTTCTCGCTCTCTCTCTCTCTCTCTATCTCTGTCTCTGTCTGTCTCTTTCTCTTTTTCTCTCTCTCTCTTTCTCTCTCTCTCCCTCTGTATCTCTCTCTCTCTCTGTATCTCTCTCTCTCTCTGTATCTCTCTCTCTCTCTGTATCTCTCTATCTCTGTCTGTCTGTCTCTCTCTCTTTCTTTCTTTCTCTTCTCTCTCTCTCTTTCTCTCTCTCTCTGTCTCTCTCTCTCTCTGTCTCTGTCTGTCTGTGTGTCTGTCTCTATGTCTCTCTCTCCCTCCCTCCCTCTCTCTCTCTCTCTCTCTCTCTCTCTCTCCGCATTCCTCTGGCATCACTCTTACATTACTCAAATGCAAAAGAAACAGTCTTGAAAAGGTCTCATTTAATCCTGCTACAATCCCAACCCAACAGATCACGAAAGGCCATTGTCTTCAACATTTGCACAGTCATTGCATCACAAAACCTGTCTCTCTGGCTAGCGTGCCAATTATCTGAAA
>JAPXFY010000012.1:71606322-71608822 GCA_030674185.1 Monoplex corrugatus
AGTATCACAAAGCAATGAAAGAAATGTGTTAGGACCTAGATGGTTTATATCTATTTGGTAGACATTTCCAGAGTTTGCTGGTTATTCGGGTTGTATTTTACTCCCTCACTTGGCTTCTTCCATTCCATTTCAAATAGAATTAAGTAGGCCTACTACAGATGATGCAAGGTGTGACAAGTCACCTAATTAGCCATACGTGTCTACATTAGAAATAAAAAATGAAAGGAATAGTTCACCAATATCACAACAAACACAAGAATGTATGCTTCCCCTACCAGTCCAATGTCAAGATTGTGACAATTTTTTTATCAGAAAAACTACCTGAAGTTCAATGGAACCTTATCAAGTGACAATGTAGAACTAGTTGCCTGACCCAGTTAACAAACCAGCGAACAACTGCCCGTGTGTCAGTTCATTCACATGTGTAACTCAAGTTTGAAACCAGAACTTTCTATCAACAAAGAATTGTTCCCCTCAAACACCATCAGCTACTCACTCAGTCCACACAAACACACACACACACAGACACAAGACACACAAAAATCAATACCACTACTTGCTAGCTCAAGCACACACAAAAATTGTCCAATATCATTCATCACTACACCCACTTCCTGGTTATCACAAAGAACAATGCAAAACCTCTAATTGTAGGCCTCTATAAAGTACTCTAACATTTTTTGAAATATCAGGAGTAAACTGTTTAAAATCAAAATAAAATAAAACCACCCCCACCACTTGTCCTGCAAGATAAAGAAACAGAACAAAAACAAAGAAATAAAAAAGAAGTTTACGAAAAAGGGGATCGGGGAGAGAAGTGACACATAGATGAGATGATTAAAGGAACATAAAAAGACAGTACTGGAAGATGATTACTGATAACAAAAACTGTCATTTCCCTAGTGTACTAATCAACACTAGTCATGCTAACTGAAGTTGGCTTTATCATCAAATGAAATGACCCATGGGTTTTCCCATTTTCCTCGTTAACTAAGAATAAGAGAGTGACAACATATAATCATGAACTTTTTAATGTCACTGTCACTCTTTGGTAAACATGAATCTGATAGGTTATTACTGTCTGTGAACCTAGAAAAGACGAATGTGATGATTTTCCGTAAGGGAGGACATCTTTCGGCTCGAGAAAAATGGGTTTATGGTGAGTCTGAAGATAAAGTAACAAACTCATATAAATATCTAGGTATTATTTTTACAACAAAACTGAGTCTCCAAAGCGCATGGGTGGAAAGCAGCAAAAAAGGGAAAAGAGGAACAATGGAAATTTTAAGATCTTTAAGAAAATTGAACTGCACTGACTTCTCGATTTTTTGGAAACTTTTCGACTCACAAATTGAACCAATCTTAACGTATGGCTCAGAAATATGGGGTTTTTCGAGCAATCATAAAATGGAAAAGGTACATACATTTGCCATCAAACGCTTCCTTTCGGTACCATTGCATTCATCTAATAAAATGTTATATGGAGAAACTGGCCGTTATCCTTTGTTTTTCAAAACTCAAATGAAGTGTATTAAATACTGGTTGAAATTAACCTAGCTCCCAATGTCAAGATTGTGCAAGCAGGCATATGAGATGTTACTGAATCAATTAGACTCGGGTAAACAAAACTGGGCATATTTCGTTAAGAAAATGTTAACCACACATGGATTTGGTATTGTGTGGATGTGCCAGGGAGTTGGTTATAAACAAGGATTTATTTCAGAATTTAGGGATAGACTAGTTGATTCGTACAAAACAAAACTGGCACTATCAAATGGAAGAATCTGAGAAATATGATTGGTTCCTTTCCTTTAAAAGTATATTTCAAATCGAAAAATATATAAAGGCCGTAACAAATAAATGGCACAGAAGCAATCTTGCTCGTTTTAGACTAAGAGCCCTAGGGCTAAATGCAACAACAAGATGGTTTTACTCAAATTCATCGGCACACTCTATTTGTCCCATGTGTAATGTAGAGACAGAAGATGAAATGCATTTTTTGTTTGTTTGCAAGTCGTATGAAAGTATAGGACAAAAATGCATAATCTTTGATGAGGACATTTCGAGTCAAAGGGTCATTACCAGAATACTCATGACTGAAGATGAAAACTATCAAAAATCCCTCGCGAAATTTATCGCCCTTGCTTGGGAAAGTCGGAGAAAGAAAACAACACAGTAATAAATTAATGTAAGTTTATCTCCAGTGAAGATACTGTTCTTATGTTTATTTGCCGGATTTAGGTCTTCCTCTTACTTATATGACTAATTACGTCGGGTGGTCAACTGTTTCTTCAACTTTTTAAATTAATGTACGTTTATCTCCAGTGAAGATGTTACGTTATATTGTTTTTTTGTTTGTTTTCTGGATTTGGGTCTTCCTCTTATATGACTAATTATGTCAGGTGGTTAACTATTTAACTTTTTGTTCAACTTTTTAAATTAATGTAAGTTTATATTCAGTGAAGATATCACTTTATACTATTCTTATGTTTATTTGGCG
>JAPXFY010000012.1:71616322-71618822 GCA_030674185.1 Monoplex corrugatus
GTGTAAAGTGTAATGCGCAGTGAGATCCAGTGAGTATGGAAAATGGCGCTGTACAAGATGGCTTTTTTTTCCCAACAGTACTTTAATCCTACGACACATTCTACTCAGCCTTTTAATCAAAATATATAACTAAGCCAGACAAGCATCAGAAAATAAATAAGATGCCAGAAGATATTTAGCTTAAATGGGTTAGACCATCTCTTCCATCAGAATTGCTGTGCCTGAATTTAAGGTAATTGTTCAACGTCCTTTTTCTGTTAAAATAGTCACCAAATGGCTTTAACACAAAGTTCCATTAATTTTCATGCTCAGCAAAATCGAAATGACTAAGTACTTCCGGCTCTGCCACAATAGGCGCCCTCTAATGAAAAGGGGAACGAACGATAACCACAGAGCCAAAGCAATTATGTAAATGGGTTGCTTTCTGTTTTTCTCCGCGCGTGGAACTTCTTGTCTGTATCCCAGACTGTCGTGGTTTGCAGTCTTTCATTCCAAGTACTTATCGTCTGGTCACTTAACAGCTGAGGTCAACACTTTGCAAGTCAAGCTGCTACCCTGTGAGAATTTAGCTACTTTAGGTGAAGTTTAGCGGTGGAGATGAATAACGCTTTAACGTGGTCTTCAGTGTTCGTGTGCGTGTGTGTGTGTGTGTTTGTGTGTGTGTGGTGTCTGTCTGTCTGTCTATCTGTCTATCTATCTATTATCTATCTATCTATCTGTCTATCTATATATCTATCTACATGTATTTGTCTATCTAGCTATCCATCCATCTATCTATCTATCTATCTGTCTGTCTGTCTACCTATCTATCTATCTATTTATCTATCTATCTGTTTGTCTGTCTGTCTGTCTGTCCATCTGTCTGTCTGTCTATATATCTATCTATCAGTCTGTCTGTTTGTCTATCTGTCTGTCTCAACCTATCTGTCTATCTATATATGTATATCTGTCTATTTGCCAGTCTAGCTATCCATCTCTCTTTCTATCTATTTATCTATCTATCTGCCTATTTATGTATTTATCTATCTATCTGTCTGTCTATCTATCTATCTTTCCATCTATCTATCTATCTATCTATCTATCTATCTATTACGAAATCTATACTTTTTTCGTTCGCTCTTTGATTTAACATCTTTTCGCTATGAATGACACTATAGAAGCTTCTTTTTAGACTGGCATTGTTGTGGCCCTTAATGTGAGTAATTGTCCAACGTCCTATTCCGCTATGCTGAAATTTTAAGTTTTATGGAGGAACGGAGGAAGGCAAAGAGAAACGAGGAGATATACAAGAAGATAACCAAAGAAATCAGGAATAGGTGCAATGAAGCTAAGGAAGCTTGGCTGAAAACAAAATGCAAAGAAATAGAAGACTGACACAAAACGGATCCTCAGGGTATGTACACACGAATTGAAGAAATTGTCCACAGGAAAAATACATGCACATCAACTGGTTGCTTAAAATCGAAAGATGGCACGCTTATCGTGGAAAGGGACAAAATATTAGACAGATGGGGAGAGTACATTAAAGACCTTTTTGAAGATGACAAAAACGAAGAACACATTATAAGAAAGAACTTTGAAGGACCACCCACAATGAAAGATGAAGTTAGAGCAGCACTGAAAAAGATGAAACCAGGAAAAGCCCCAGGACCAGACAACATTACTACAGAGACGATTGAAGCCCTGGAGGTTTTTGGTATTGAAAAAATAACAGAGCCCCTAAATGAAATTTACAACACTGGAAAAATCCCCAAAGATATGTCAAAATCAATTTTCATTGCACTTCCAAAGAAGACAGGGGCTATAGAATGCGAACTCCATCGCACAATCAGTTTGATGAGTCATGTAACAAAGATCCTATTAAGAATAATCATGATGATGACAAGGAATAGAATCAAAAGAGAAATAGCAGAAGAACAGTGTGGATTTGTGGAAGGGAAAGGAACTATTAATGCCATATACATCCTAAGAACTATCATAAAGAGGTCAATCGAGATCAATAAGGATTTATATGTATGTTTTGTTGATTATACCAAGGCTTTCGATTGGGTAAGACATGAAGAATTGATCAACCAACTAGAAAGGCTCAATATTGATGGAAAAGATCTACGAATAATCAGAAATATGTATTGGGAACAAACAGCTCCAATGAGAATAGAAAACGATATAAGCTCTTTCCAAAACATCAAAAGAGGAGTCAGACAGGGTTGTGTTTTGTCACCAGATCTGTTTTCACTTTACAGCGAAAACATCATGAGAAACCTAGAGGAAGACCCTGGATTAAAGGTTGGAGGAAAAATGATAAACAACATTCGATACGCAGATGACACCGTGCTAATTGCAGAAAGTGAAAGGGACCTAAAAAAAATCTTGTGAATATACTAGAAATAGAAAGCAAAGGTAAAGGGTTGAAACTAAACAGCAGGAAGACTGAAGTCATGGTGATCAGTAAAAAACATGAAATCCCCTCATGCAAAATAACAGCAAACGGCACAACCTT
>JAPXFY010000012.1:71643822-71663822 GCA_030674185.1 Monoplex corrugatus
AACTAACAAGTTTTATGTCTTACGACTGTTGACGTGTTAACAAGCCTTTTGTCTGTACATGTGTTGATGTGTTAACAAGCCTTTTGTCTGTACATATGTTGACATGTTAACAAGCCTTTTGTCTGTACATGTGTTAACGTGTTAACAAGTCTTTTGTCTGTACATGTGCTGGCGTATTGCCAGGCCTTTTGTCTTTACAAATGATGACATATCAACACGTCTTCAGTCTATACAGCTGTTGACGTGTTAACACGCCTTTTCTCTGTACAGCTGTTGACGTGTTAACAAGTCTTTTGTCTGTAGAACGGATGATATATTAACACGTCTTTTGTCTGTACAGCTGTTGACGTGTTAACACGTCTTTTGTCTGTAGAACTGATGACATATTAACACATCTTTTGTCTGTACAGCTGTTGACGTGTTAACACGTCTTTTGTCTGTAGAACTGATGACATATTAACACATCTTTTGTCTGTACAGCTGTTGACGTGTTAACACGTCTTTTGTCTGTAGAACTGATGACATATTAACACATCTTTTGTCTGTACAGCTGTTGACGTGTTAACAAATCTTTTGTCTGTAGAACTGATGACATATTAACACGTCTTTTGTCTGTACAGCTGTTAATGTGTTAACAAACCTTTTTATTGTACTACTGTTGATGTACTAACAAGCCTTTTTTCTGCATAACTGTTGATATCTTAACAAGCTTTATATCTGTACATACATTAGTAGACAGCTCTTTGTGCACTCACATGTTTTTGTATATATTTCATTAACAACGTTTTGTATGAATGACTAGGTCTGTAGGTATGTTCATAAGTTATCATCTCTACAGTTATATCCCATGAGTGTGTGGCACTGGCATCGATATGTTTGTTTGAGATTGTGGGTGTATCAAGAAGTCTTCTTCATAAACTGATTTATGTACTTACAGGCCCTAGTCTGTTACAAGACAGGTCCATAGATCTGATGGTGGAGTTGTTGACAAGGGTGAGAGACAAGCTGGCAGCAGTGGGTTCTCCCAGCTCGTTGCAGCTCAGGTTGATCTCCTCCAGCGTGCTGTTCTTCAACAGACCTCTGCAGATGGCCTGGCCACCCTCGTCACTCAGATGGTTGTGCTGCAAGTTGAGGTGTTTCAGGGTAGTGTTCCTGGTCAGGGCGTGCGCAATGGCCAATGCGCCAGTTCCACGGATTTTGTTGTCGGTGAGGTTGAGCTTGACCAGCTGGCTGTGATTGTTGAGGATTTTCCCCAGAGCACGCGCCCCTCGGTCACCGATGATGTTGTAGGACAAGTCCAGCACCACTAGGGTCGGATGGTCCAGGAAATGAGCCATCAACACCCGTACCTTGTCGTCATCCACTTTGCTACGATGAAGGTGAAAGGTCTTCAGAGTATGGCAGGCAGACACACACTCGGCCAGCTTCAGGCAGTCGCACGCGGTGACCTGAAAGAAGGTCCACTCGAAGTTCATGCCACAGTCGAGCACGCTGTAGGTCAGATGTAGCTCTTCCAGGTTGGGTAAACCTTTAATCACGGGCTCAAAGTCGAAATGATCGCTTTCCCTGAAGTCTTCGTAGTCACTTCCAGCGTCTGAACTATCATCAAACTCTAACACTTTGGATGTGTCTTTCACCGGAGGCAGGAGCTGGGCGGATGTCCAGCTTCTTAACCACGTTGGCGGACAGCTCAAGGACGTCCATCAGCTCTCCAGGATCAGTGGTCTCCGGCACGAACAGCTCGATGATGCCTTGCAGATGACGTTCAAAGAACATGCGGTTTCCAGCTGTGTCCGTAAGCGGACAGATCGCAGACCTCCCAGCGTGCCCTGCAGCATCGTTCCCAATAGCCCTCGTCGTCTATCAGCGGGGCTGTGACCCTGATGGGCAAGGAGATGGAGATGCGGCTCAGCACTATCTTCTGGTGATGGGGCAGCAGTTTGTGGAGAATGGCTGAGTTATCTGAACAGTCAGTAGGGAGATGTTATGAAAGGCCATCAATGTGTGCTTATTTTGTCATTCAATGCGGATTGCCTGGCTCCTGCAACAGAGCCAAGGACTTTGTATCTGAGGTTTCCAGTTCAATCCCAGCCGGCAACGTAAAAACTGTTCTCTTCACTGTACATACTACTACTACTACTACTACTACTACTACTACTAATAATAATAATAATAATAATAATAATAATAACAATAACAATGATAAAAATTATGACAATAATTTAACATAAATGCGCAGTAGAAAGAACGAATGTCAAAATTTTGTTTGGGCATTGAGTAGATGATATTTAATTTCGGCAAAAACTCTTTTAATCTATTCGTTACAGGGCAATAGGAAATTAATTACAAAAGCTGTAAATTACACCGACAAACACTGAACCTTGGACATTACTAATACTTTCTGTTTCTCTGCTGAAATTGCCACTGTGTGTGTGTGTGTGTGTGTGTGTGTGTGTGTGTGTGTGTGTGTGTGTGTGTGTGTGTGTGTGTGTGTGTGTGTGTGTGTGTGTGTGTGTGTGTGTGTGTGTGTGTGTGTGTGTGTCTGTGTGTGTGTCTGTGTGTGTGTCTGTGTGTCTGTGTGGTCCATTTCGATTTGTTTTTGTCTGTTTGTTTGGTTGGTTTGGTTTGGTTTGTTTCTTCTTTTGTTTTGATTTTTTGTTTGTTTGTTTGTTTGTCTGTTTGGTTTGATTTTTTGATGTATTTTGTTATTGTTTTGTTGTTGGTGGGTTTTTTGTTTGTTTGTTTGTTTGTTGTTGTTTTTTAATCAAAGTTTCGTGCACGCACACACATACACACCACACCACACCACACACACACACACACACACACACACACACACACACACACACACACACACACACACACACACACACACACACACACACACACACACACACACACGTGTGCGCGCGCACACACACATGCAGATATATGTGGCAACGACGGAATTCCCCAGACCTCATCAAGCACTGCAAGACTTCTCTTCTGCACCCTTTGCACGCAGTTCTCTATCAGTGTTGGAATGAGGGAGCTGTACCACAGGACATGAGGGACGTCAAGATCGTCACCCTGTACAAAAACAAGGGCGAAAGGAGCGACTGCAACAACTACAGAGATATCTCGCTCCTCAGCATTGTTGGCAAAGTCTACGCTCGGGTCCTCCTAATCCGCCTGCAGAAATTGGCTGAACGTGTCTACCCGGAATCACAGTGTGGTTTTCGAGTAGAGAGATCCACGGTAGACATGGTCTTCTCCCTTCGCCAAATCCAGGAGAAGTGCAGAGAGCAGCGGATGCCCCTGTATGTGGCATTCATTGACCTCACCAAGGCCTTTGACCTAGTCAGCAGAGATGGCCTTTTCAGGGCTCTCCGAAAAATCGGCTGCCCCCCTAAACTGCACAGCTTAATTGAGTCCTTCCACTCAAACATGAAAGGGACGGTGCAGTTCAACGGAAACCTCTCCAAGCCCTTCGACGTACGCAGCGGTGTGAAACAAGGCTGCGTCCTGGCCCCAACCCTCTTTGGAATCTTCTTCGCTCTCCTCCTGAGGCATGCATTCAGCACAGCGCAAGAAGGGATCCACCTGCGGACCAGATCAGATGGCAGGCTCTTCAACCTCGCCCGCCTCAGAGCAAGGACAAAGGTCCGTGAAGCCCTCATCAGAGACATGCTATTTGCCGACGATGCCACAGTTGTGACCCATACTCAGCGGGACTTGCAGTCACTAATGGACCGCTTCTCCCAGGCCTGCAAAGATTTTGGTCTGACCATCAGTCTTAAGAAGACAAACGTCCTGGGCCAAGACACGCCATCTCCACCAGCCATCACCATTGATGACTACGAGCTTGAAGCCATCCATCAATTCACATATCTTGGGTCCACCATCACCGATAACCTCTCCCTTGACACAGAGGTCGACAAGAGGATCGGGAAGGCAGCCACAACACTAGCCCGCCTCACACAAAGGGTGTGGACAAATCCCAAGCTGACCACAAAGACAAAGATGGCTGTATACAACGCCTGTGTCCTCAGCACCTTGCTGTATGGCAGCGAGGCGTGGACCACGCATGCTCATCAGGAGAAAAGACTCAATACCTTCCACCTGAGAAGCCTACGGCGCATACTTGGCATTTCCTGGCAAGACAAGGTGACCAACACCGAAGTCCTAACCTGCGCTGGCCTCCCAACCATGCATACCATGCTGAGACAGCGTCGGCTGCGCTGTTTGGACCACGTTTGCCGCATGGAAGATGATCGCATCCCAAAAGACATCCTTTATGGTGAGCTTGCCACAGGGCAGAGAAACATTGGCCGCCCACAGCTGAGATACAAAGACGTTTGCAAGCGTGACATGAAGGCGCTTGAGATCAACACTGAGTCCTGGGAGGACCTCGCAGACGACCGCAACAGCTGGAGAACTACTCTCAAGAAACAGCAGCGGATTGGTGAGGACAAACTGTCAGCTGCTGCAGCAGAAAAGCGAATTCGCAGAAAAGGGATGACAGCCAACAGACCAGCATCAGCATACACATGCGACCGCTGCGACAGAGACTGCCTCTCTCGCATTGGTCTCTACAGTCACTGGCGACGCTGCTTGGACCAAGCAGACAGCCCATCTAGACATTAGAACGGATGTACTTTGTCCATGGTCAGTCATGACCGAGGGAGGCCTACTAATTATATATATATATATATATATATATATATTATATATATATATATGTGTGTGTATATAATATATATGTATGTGTGTGTGTGTGTGTGTGTGTGTGTGTGTGTGTGTGTGTGTGTGTGTGTGTGTGTGTATACATATATATATGTATGTATACATATGTAAATATATATATACATATACATATATATATATACATATATATATATATATATACAAACATATATATATGTATATATATATATATATATATATATATATATATATATATATATATATATATATACATATATATACACACACTCATAGACACAACCAGCATACAAGTTCTGATTATGATTTATCCGATTCATACAACAAGTTATGCAATGTCTAATCACGTGTTATCCGATTCACACAACTGGCTTTGCAATGTCTTGAACAGGCCAACAAACATGCAATAATAATAATAATAATAATAATAATAACATTAAGGATAATAATAATAATAATAACAATAATACACACACGCTTCAAGTTATTGCTTTCATGTGATGAGTAATATTAATAAGCAAGCATTTAACCAGTTCAACACTCATATAAGCATTTAACCCCTTCAACATTCATTTTTTTAAAAATCAATGCATTAAAACCACTTAAACATGCAAACACTCCGACAACGTTGCTCGAAAAACAATCAAAGACCAAAAAAAAAAAACACACAAAAAACAAAGCATGCACCAACCAAACTGTGTTGCCTTCAAGAGGACGCACGGGCAAAAGTGTCCACAAAGTGCCTGATGTTGAGCTCTGTCAGTTCCGGTACGGTGGCCAGAGACCAATCCGGATCTTCGGCGATGATTCTCCGCATGGTTCGCCAGTCGGCTGCTGGGTTGTCTTTGGAACTGACGTCTGGCTCTAAAGGGTTCTTCACAGACAACACCCACAACTCACGTAGAAGCTACCTTAACCCTTTGACTCCCCGCATCCTATCCACCGACTGCAAAACCTTAACGTATAACCCTTTGACACCCTCACCCTATCCACCGACTGCAAAAATTTCACACATTGACTCCCTATCACCCTATCCACGGACTGCAAAAACTTAACCATTTGACTCTCTCACCCTATCCACCGACTGCAAAAATTTAATCCATTGACTCCCTCACCCTATCCACCGACTGCAAAAACTTAACCCTTTGATTCCCTCACCCTATCCACCGACTGCAAAACTTCAATCCATTGACTCCCTCACCCTGTCCACTGACTGCAAAAACTTAACCCTTTGACTTCCTCACGAGAAAGCTGTCGAGCCACTATGTTCATTCGCTCATAGTGATCACGATTTCGGCAGGTTCGCTGGTGTTGGGGAGCCGAACAGATCGAGTGTCTTCTCTTGTTTTGTCATAAGAGTAAATAAGCGTTCTGATTCTATTTTTGTTTGTTTTGTTTTGTTTTTCTGTTGTGAATGGTAATGATATAGAGGCGGCGCGGGAGACAGAACAACATTAATGTCTGTTAACTCGTAACTTCAAAACACTGTATTAATCAATGATAACATTAAATCTCACTGGACTTGTCTTACAGATAGCGCTTGCTACTCTGCACGTGTAATGCAAGCATTTAATCAATAAAGAGACAGACAGACAGAGAGACAGACAGACAGACAGACAGACAGACAGAACAGTCAGACAGACTGACAGACAGACAGACAGACAGACAGACAGAAAACAGTTTACACAACGATACAACACGAGAGAGAAAGATGAGGTATGTGGCAGTGGCCATAGCGTAATATTCCAGTTAAAGTCCCGAGCACATGTAAAACACACACACACACACACACACACACACACACACACACACACACACACACACACACACACACACACACACACACACACACACACACACACACTCACATACACACCAAAACACTACACAACATAACACACACACAAAACAATACACAATGACACCACACACACACACACACACACACACACACACACACACACACACACACACACACACACACACACACACACACACACACACACACACACACACACGCCCACAAACACAAGACACAGACCGAGCTGTCAGCGTTAATGATGTCTGGCACAGGCAAACTGGTATCGATGACCTCTTCTGCCATTATGGCGTGGGTCTAGAACAACTCTCAGTATCACGACAAGTCCTCGCGAGGCTTCACAGTCACAGGCACTGGCGCTTCAGCCTTCAGAACCTGCATGTTGCAAGTTAATTTAAATTGCCCATAATGTTATCAATTATTCTAGCCTTTTAATACATGCTAATGTTCATAATATCTGTAGCTGCATTAAAAATGTTTGTATTAATATAATAAACTATTTGGCCGTATTAAAATGTTCTATCAATATAATATACTATTGAAGACAAGTAAAACACGTAATATTGTAATTTTATGAAGAATTTTTTTTTTTTTTTTTTAAAGTAGCACGCAGCGACTCGATCACAAGGATGTACTGCAGATGACTTCTAAAAGCAAGTCACGAAAAATAGATAAATAAATAAATGAATAAATACATAAATAAATAAACAGATAGGTAGACAGACAGACAGACAGACAGATAGATACATACATACATACATACATACATACATAGGCAGACAGACAGACAGACAGACAGACAGATAGATAGATAGATAGATAGATAGATAGATAGATAGATAGAGATAGATAGATAGATAGATGATAGACAGATAGATAGATAGACAGACAGACAGACAGATAGATAGATAGATAGATAGATAGATAGACAGACAGACAGATAGATAGATAGATAGATAGATAGATAGATAGATAGATATATAGATAAATAGATAGATAGATGGATAGATAGATAGATAGATAGATAGATAGATAGATAGATAGATAGATAGATAGATAGATAATAGACAGACAGATAGACAGAACGACAGACAGACAGACAGACAGACAGATAGATAGGTAAGGAGGTAGGCAGGTAGGCTGCTGGCCTCAGAGAATCAGGCCTGATGATTGCAGGGAAAGTCATCGGAAATACTGCAAACTCGGGATTGCTTTGGGGAACTGACAGACCTAGTTGACAAGCAATTTAGGCAACGTCTGGAGCATTATTTGTGATCACGCGAACACCGCCTGTTTCTGTCTAGGTCTGGTGGCTGTACTGGGCCTGGGTGGTGCGTTTTGTGTGTATATGTTATGTCCCGGGGTTAGTCATCTTTTCACTTTGCTATTCCGCTTGTAAACAAGATAACTGATGACCGAGCATCAACAGATCATGCAGTGCACGGACAGACTCGTTTGCTCAGCTAAATGGCTACCGTGTGTCGTCAGGATCCTCCCCAGCACCATCAGGTGTTTCTTGTTAACTGTATCGCTGTGTGTGTCTGCTTCAGTCAAAAGTCTTTAGTTAAGTCGTGTATCTATGCATATCGTCTGGGTTTTTTTAATTGATTAACAAAAGGCAACAGCAACATCAAGCCCAGTCCGCAAATATACCGAGATACGTAATAAAACAAGCAACATAAATCAAGTTAATGAGATCATCATCTCGACATCTGCACTACCTATCGAATTCTGATCCACTGATGTTGCTGTTGGTGGTAAACTTTCCAAGTACAGTGAACTCTACTTTGAAAATGAGAACTAAAATGTTTCATATGAATGCGCTTACCACGGCCGAAAACGTGGTGTAGTTATCTTCAACGTTGTTGTTGACAAATTATTCTTTTAAATGCAGTTGATTTTCCCTCCACCACGTCGCTATGGATACAAGACAGGAAGTATGCTCGATGAATCAAGGGAACTAACTTTAATATCCCACTCTTCAACGTAGAAGAATTTTAATTTCCGGTTTCAATTCTTCGCGTGAAACAGTGAAACATTTGAAGGTACGGCCTACTGTTTTTCAGTACGTTATCGTGTGTGTGTGTGTGTGTGTGTGTGGTGTGTGTGTGGTGTGTGTGTGTGTGTGTGTGTGTGTGTGTGTGTAAGTTATAAGCACTAAAATATAGAATCAGAAAGCCTTTCATTAAAAAGAAAAAAATCATTAGCCTACAACTAGATCTAGTACAACTACAAAGTCTAGTGCAACTACAACAGTACAAGTAACAACTCTTGAAAGATTTTAAAAAAAACTAATGTATCCAAACAGTGAACCTCCTAAGCTGTGCACACCCAAACCCGTCGCGATAATTCCATAAACATTGGCGGCAGCGACGTATCCTGCAGATACAGATAGAACAAACTTTAGTACAAACGCAACAACCTGAACAAGTAGCCTAGCAGCCTACACCACACATGTCGGATCTCCGTCGATTCAGTGACTGATCTTTGACACAGTGACCGCGACACATGCCCATGCTGGCGTGACAGGTTGTCAGCCACGATTTTCGTTTTGCATATCAGTTACTGAGTTAGATGTCATCTTCCAGTTTGTTCCCAGTTTATGGCATTTATTTACCAAAGGCAGTGCACATAGTAATTACTGAGTAAGACAGTTCAAGTTCTACATCGAAAAGGCATTTGAAGTGTAGGAAACAGCCTGAAATCATACCTCAGCATCGGAGATAACTACTTCATGGAATAATCTCCCAGTCGTCAAGGCTTTATTATCACTGAAATTATAGGCCATGCTGTAGTCATGTTCAGCATGCAGTGTGGAGCAGTTGACATGACAAAAGACCTCAGACACCATATGGCGTTAAGGTCAAGTTACTGATTTTTCACAAACTGGAGTCCATTCTAATATATCTATGCTTGTCCTAGCGGAAGATTACTTATTCCTAGATGAAAAATTAAAAGAATGAAATAAAAATAGAGCAGTAGGAAAACTAAAAGTATCTGGATAAATCAATAAGTAGTTACTCCAAAGTGAAAAATGAAGTGTATTTTATAGTGCTGATGAATCTGTAGAAAAAGCAACTTAATTTCAATAGAATATTATTATATGTCACATATTGAAGAAAAAGGAATTTTCAAGTTTTCGTATCATATCAGTTACAAAATACTGCATTTTGATTGTGTGTGTGTGTGTGTGTGTGTGTGTGTGTGTGTGTGTGTGTGTGTGTGTACTCTGTGCGTGAGTGCACACGTGTACACAACTTTGTGTGTGTCACTTTGAGTCACTTTGTGTGTGCGAAAGAGTTTGTATGAGTTAGATAGAGTACACCAAGTCACTTTGTGTGTGTGAAAGAGTTTTGTATGAGTTAGATATAGTACCAATTAGATTTAGCACCAGTGTTCTTTCTTTGATTTTTTCTTCAGTGTCAGGATGAATCGACCCAAACTTGGGGAAGATGAAGATGAACTGCTCAAGTTTCAGCAAGAGTTTTTATCTAGCAGCAGTAAACCATCTGTGACTGTGGTCAGGAAAAGTGAGAAACGCAAGTCTGAGTCAGAACAAACGCATGGGGGCAGAGATGTTGTGCACATGGACAGTGAGTAGTAGTAATGACATTAGTGTTGTGTGTTTACACAGTTCTTTGTTTGTTAATTTTTGGTTTATCAATTGTTTCATTTGTAGTAATTTGTGGGATATTTTGTTACTGAAAACAGTGTGTGGTGTGTGTGTGTGTGTGTGTGTGTGTGTGTGTGTGTGTGTGTGTGTGTGTGTGTTGTTGTGTTTGTTGGTTTGTGTTGTTATAAATTGGCTTCACAGTGTTGTAAGTATCTTTAGAAAGATTTGTGTACACACTGGGCTGTAAAATTCTGTGGTACTTTGTGTACATTATATCTTTCACTTTCAGTTTCAAGAATGTACGCATCACATCAGTCATCAGCCTTCGGAAATTTTCCCATTTCCATGTTAAAAGCTGGGAAATCCCAATTTGAACAAATTAGGAGGCTTTATGATACTTGAATCATGCCTGAGGCTATCACTAGTATCAGTTAGTCACAATTTCATTTGATTATTATATTTAATTTTTTAATATCCATTCAGAGATTGGACCTTGCTTCTGAAATGGCTGATGATGAGCCCCAGCCAAGGCTAAATGCTGTGAAAAGATAGCACCTTGTTGAAGTATTTTGCAATTTCATCACAACAGATGTTAGATAATTTTACAAACCTGTGACAGTGTTAGTAACCCAAACTTTGGACCCTAAAACTACTAGCCCACCGAGTTGGCCACAGATGGGATGAATGGCAAGGAGGTGGATGTGTTTTTTACATCAGGCAGATACTGGCATTGAGCCAACACATCAACATTAGCAGTGAATGGGTTAATGTTGGTCTAAAGCTTGTATCAGTTTCTGCACCCAATTGTCCTTCTTTTTGTATGCCTCCATTTGTAAGTTTCACAACACAGATTAAGCATTTTTTTTAATGTTTTGTTTACAGCACTTCCATCGGTGCTGCCAACTCTTCATCCTCAGCCTCCAAAAAAATCTCGCTTCCGAGCTGAAAGAGACAAAGTTGTCACACATTCAGAATCAACAACCAGTCCTCCTCCCCCAGCAAAAGCAGAGGACTCAGCCTCTTTGGATCCTGAGGAATTGCTTGACAGTAAGTTTGTTACTGTTGTTTATATCTTTGGAAAATGTTTTTATGTTTGTTGATGAATGTTTTTATGTTTGTTAATGTGGCTCATACTTGTAGCTCTAGAAGTTTTCATTGTGTTGCTATGTGGAGCAGCTGTGCAGATACTGATGAATTAAAGATCATACTCAACTTTAGAACAAGAGTTGCAAGTGGATTTTAATGGCCTTGCAGTGTGTAAATTATTAAATCAGTATGTAAGCTACGCACAAAAAGTTAAGGATCACTATGAGAAAACAGGTGCGTAATAAACTCAGTTCGCTACTGTTATTTATTTCTCAGTCCAGCCAAATTGTTATGAATTCTTGTTCAGCTGTAAGTGGGCGATGTTGTGTTAGTGGAAAATTGCACGGGATTCTCTACTACTGAGCTTGGCCGCAAACGGAAAAGCGGAAACTTGCGAAAAAGGACCTTGTTTTGGACCGTTCTGCCTGAACACATTGCACAAGCCAGATGGAAAAACCATTATGCACGTGCAAGCACTGCTGTTTATGTGTGAGATGCTGTCTCTTGCTTGGCTTTATAAGAAGACATTCCACCAGTAGTAGGCCTGATCTGACAATGCCTCCACAACGAAAATTGAGTGAGTTTGAGAGGGGACGAGCTGTTGCATGGTTCCAAGATGGTGTTCCCAAGCGAGAAGTGGCCAGGCGACTTCAGGTGTCCATCTCGGTCATTGTCAGATTGATTCAACGCTTCACAGCCACTGGGAGGGTCCATGAAAGACGCAGATCTGGTCGACCGAAGAAGACAAACCCACGTGAAGATCGTCTCATTGAACGACAAGCCCTGCAGACAAGAACAGCCTCTTCCAGCATCATTCGAAGGCAGCTGAGGGTGGCTACTAACATCAACATCAGCCAGCAGACCATACGGAACCGCCTTCATGGGTTTAACCTCCGTTCTCGTCGCCCATCTGTACGGCCACGCTTAACTCCAGCCCATAGGGCAGCACGCCGCCCTTCTGCAGACGTCACGTGAGGTGGACACGTCAGCAATGGTCCCAGGTCCTGTTCAGTGATGAATCACGCTTCACCATGAACCACAACGACGGCCGACTGAGGGTCTGGAGGTGCCCAGGGCAACGCTTTATTGACACCACTGTCCAAGAAAAGGTGGCCTTTGGTGGAGGTTCTGTAATGGTCTGGGGGGCCTTCAGCCTTCACCACAGAACACCCTTGTATCATGTACAGGGTAACCTGACTGGCCTCCGATACCGGGATGAGATCCTTCGACCGCTGGCTGTGCCTACACTGCAGCAGATGGGACCGACGGCTGTCTACCAGGATGACAACGCTCGCCCCAACAGGGCAAGGGTGGTCAACGACTTCCTGCAGCAGTCTGGAGTCAACAGAATGGAGTGGCCAGCATGCAGTCCCGATCTCAACCCGATTGAGAACCTCTGGGATGAGCTGGATCGCAAAGTGAGGAGCAACCACCCCCCTCCCAGGGATGCCCAACACCTCTACCAGATGCTGCAGGCTGAGTGGCAGGCGCTTCCACAGAGGATCTTCACCAACCTGGTCAACTCGATGAGGATTCGCTGCGTCGAGTGCCAGAACAGCCATGGCGGTTACACGCATTACTGAACTTTTGGGAGCATCAGAATGCCCTGTCTTGTGATTTCAATGACTTTGGGAAATCAAATTTCGATACGTACCCACTTTGATCAAATGTACACACCAAACGATTGCTCGAAATTGAAGGCAGTTGTGTATCGTTATCACTAAAGCATGGAATTAAATATTTGCCAAACTTCAACGCATTGGCTTTCTAATTTTGAAAGTTATGAATTTTTGTGCAAGTGATCCTTAACTTTTTGTGCGTAGTGTATTTTAATTTGTAAATTTTATTGTCAGGCTTAGAATATGTCTTTCTGTATAAAGCTGTATTTATTTAGGTTGTGTTATGTAGTTCTGTAGAAACTGGCTTTGTTGTAGTTGTTTTCATGATGTGCATCAAGGCCATATCTACTGGCACTGTAATTGTTGCATCTGTATGTAACTTGAGATAAATAAGATAAGGCCAGCATCATCTGAGTTTTGGTTGTAGAAGAAAAATACAACACATATAAAATGATAGCTGTGGCCAGGGTTTAGTATCCCTGTTTATGTGTGTATGTAGTTTTGTGATGACAGTGCTGTAGGCAATGAGTTTCACTTTATTTTTAAATGTTGTAAATTCCATGGTGACCTACAGAAGTTTATTCCACATAAATGTCTGTCAAATCAGTGTTCTCAAGGTGTAACTTCATTTCTAGAAGGTAAAAGATTAGCAAAATGTATCAAATCATTCAGAATTTCTAAAATTGTGTGATTTTCTTTTGAACATTTAATTATTTTTGTCATGAGCCATTTTCAAATGTACTCTTTTTTATGCTTCATTTTAGTTGATAATCTGATTGGATTTTGATTTATTTGTTCTTATCCTCCATGCCCCAACTGGGGTTAAAGGATCTATTAAACATTGAAACTGTGTGTGTGTGTGTGTGTGTGTGTGTTGTGTGTGTGTGTGTGTGTGTGTGTGTGTGTGTGTGTGTGTGTGTGCACGCTTACAAATTTCTTCACTACAGAGACATGCAACTTTGTAAAATTTTGTAAAATTATCTTTTTATGCGAGAGAAGAAAATAGACTAAACTTGTCAGGATTTTCTTTTTTCCAGGACATGAGAAAGGCCTTGCATCAATCATCAGCAGTATAATTGTGAGTGTTGGGTGGATTTCTTATGCATTAACGTACTGTCATACTTGATCTGAATAGTCAATGAAAGAATTAGCATAGATCTGACCTTTGATTTAGAACTGTTGCTACAGGCATGAGATCTGGAGTTTGTTCAAGAGGATTCATCACAGTTGGACAATTCCATATGCGTTCTGCCCACATCTGTCAGCACTTGTCTTTGCAGAGTTCCTGAGCTTGTGCAGAATTCTATGTAAGGTCTTGAAATGGAGAGATGTTAGTGTTGGGGGTGGAAAGGGATATGAAACACTGTGCAAACATCATCAGAATGATGCAAACATTAAGGTTAGCAGTGAACAGGCCAGTCTTTTCCTTTTTTTGCTTGTGTTTTGTTGTTGCCGCTGTGGTGGAAACATGTCTTGTATCATGTTACATGTTTCATTATTTGAATCTAACTTCTTCGATATTATTTGTAATTTCTTGTCATATCTTTTTACATTATATAGTTTGATGTTATGAGACATGATTTGTAATTTGTCATTTCTTCTACATTGTATAGTTTGATGTTATGAGATGTTTACTTGAAAACATAACAGAAAGGTCTTCATAGTTTTCATCATTTTGTATGCTTACTTTGTGCCTTTACCTGTCAGTTGGCAAGAAATGCCATAGGATTCTGGGTGTGACCAAGAGCAACGGTTGCTTCACCACTGATCAGACAATCAATTCTCAGCGTCCAAAGCCAGATGTCTCTATCTGTTAGTTACTGTTAGTGTTGTGTTATCAGAAAGTATTTTTAGATGCCCTTGTTTCTTGAATAATCCTTTGGGCGCATAGCATTAAAATAGAATAAGTGTCAAAAAGCAGTATTTTTTAAAGTAAATGCATATTTATCTGTATACTTACAATGTCCGACTGTTTGCATTATGGCACCAGAAGGTTACCCTGTCTCGGCATAGTTTTTACAGCAACCAATATTGGTATGAATCAAAGTGGGTAGCGATCTGCATCATCGTCTAGTTCCCAGTCCCTTATGCATGCGTATGACCTGTAACAAATCCTGTTCCACACTTTCCTTTGTTTATGTGAGGCCAGTACATCCACCTTGCCTGCTTGAATTTCCTGAGTATATCACAGTTAGTGAATTACTCACAGTTGTCCTCATGTCAAGCTCACTGCCACTAGTAGCCAGCTTAGTGAGTATTTCTTTCTAGACTTTTCTTTTCCATTGTTCTTGATCATTTATTACTCTTTCCAGCTCCACTTCGGCTGATCATGAAAGGTATTGGTATTTTTGTTGTTGTTGTTGTCGTTTTTTCTAGGAGAGAGACACCAGGAATGCTACGTTTACAATGCCACAACAGTCCTCACGAGCTTTCCCTTTGGTCATCAAGAACAGCAGCTTCAAAAAGGTGATAGTCTGTATAGTGATAACTTTATCATAGAAGTGAACTATCAACTTTTTGAAAGTTTTGAAATGACACAACTATGTCATAAAGAATGGATTTTTATTAATTCATCTGTTTGTTTCCCGAAAGATTGTCAGAAATGACAAAAATATTGTGCTTTATGTAATAAAGATTGATGTATTTTGTTTTTTGGGTTTTTGTTTTGTTTTATTTTAGATTGCTCAGTCTTATCTCTTTCTCTTGAAAAAGTAAAAACTTCACTTTTGTCAAGATTGTGAGATATTCATGATTTCAACAGGCACAATGGTTACCAGTTAAAAAGATGTGGTTCTACAGGTGGCTTCTTAGAGTGACATGGACCAATAAAAGAACAAATTATGAAAATGTTTTTAATGAATCCACTGTCCAACATCACTTGATGGCAAAAATCTATTTAAAAAAAGAAATACATAGGCTATGAAACCTGCAAAACCAACACAACCCTAAGGACAACAGATTTACAAGGAAAAGAGGCCAAAAGAAATTCAGGCAGACCACCTTTCTATTATATGGACAACACCACCAACATCAGCAGTTTGAAGGTCTGCAAAGTAACACAAAAAAAGTCAAAACCAGAGTAAATGGAGCAGAGTGGTTATGATGTCTTGATGAGGCAGGTACATTTGAACTCAATAATACTGACAGATAACGGGTGAATTAAAATTTGCTTCTGCCATCTTGACAATGGCTTCATTGTACACGTAGTTGAATTTCCTATCAGAGCAAAGGCCAGCGGCAGAGCCTGTTTACCCAGCAGGTGGCCCAACAAGGCGTTCAGGATTTTGGTGTGGTGGTGCAGCAAGAGGCTGACAGGATGGACATATCCGATGGTACAGCCACCTCCAGTTCCTCAACTTCTGCTGGTCAAGGATTGGATTGGCCACAAGGTACTTTGATTGTGTGTGTTCATATGTGTATTCTGTGTGTGTGTGTGTGTATACATGTGTGTGTGTGTGTGTGTGTGTGTGTGTGTGTGTGTGTGTGTGTGTGTGTGTGTAAGACTTGCATAAAAATGGTTGATTTACTGTAGGCTTTTAGTTTGGTTCATTTTCTTCTTTTTTTTCCTTTTAGGGAGGGGTGTTGTTCCTTATCTTCATAATTTTAGCACGTTTTTTTTAGAGGGGTTAGTTTTTTTTATTAGTTTTGGTTTTTTTTTAATCATCCGTCTTCAGTGTGGGGTAGTCAGCAAGAGTTTTCATGTTGGTGTTACTGTTCAGCTGCATAAGAAAGAGTTGTCATTTGACATTTTCTGGTGGGTTTGTTGGGGTTTTTTTTCATTGCAAATTTTCTGGTCTTATCCACTGTCTTTATTGTCCAAATGCACACAGAACAAAAGAGGCTTACACTGAAAATTAAGGAGCGGAATATGTTTGTAGTCAGCTGTGATTGTGTTCTAGTCATTGTTTAACTGATTGTGACCCATCAGATTCTTTTGATTCCTACACTACAGGGACATGGAACTTTGTAAAATTTCTGTATGTTTTTGTACAAGCTTGGAGCCTCCACCATTCACATCCTACAGCGCATTCAAAACAATGCTGTGCGCCTTGTACTCAAAAAGAAAAAAGCTGACCACATATCTCCTCTCCTGGCACAACTTCACTGGCTCCCTGTATCAAAGCGCATACAGTACAAACTAGACACCATGTGCTACAAAAGCCTCAATAACGCAGCCCCCGATTACCTGTCAAACCTACTTGAGATCTATGTTCCCTCACGTACCCTCCGCTCTGCCTCCGATCCTCTGACTTTTCGCTTTCCACGCACTAAGCTCAATACCTATGGTCCACGAGCCTTCTCTGTTTCTGGTCCACTCTCCTGGAACAAACTTCCTCTCTCAGTCCGTCAGCAACCTACTTTTGTCTCCTTCAAGTCCGCTCTCAAAACTCACCTTTTCTCCTCCGCATAAAATCCTAACCTCACTCACCCCCCCCCTCTGCAGCCTGTCTCCGCTCGGAGGGGAATCACATGGTTATAATATATAATTGTATATGCTATGCTCTCTATAATTTTCCATTGCTTTTATTCTTGCTTTTATTGCTTTATTCTTTCTCCCCATTTATAGCCATGCGTGTGTGTGTGTGTGTGTGCGTGCGTGTGTGTGCGTGCGTGCGTGCGTGTGTGTGCTTCAGCGCTTAGATTTGATTTTATCAAGATTTTGCGCTATATAAATATTGTAATTATTATTATTATTATTATTATTGCTTTTGTGTTGACAGCTCCTTCCAGGTCTCACGTTGTAGATGGCTATGGCTTGAGTGTGTCGCAGGCTGCGGAGGAAGCACAGAGCATTCACAAGGAAAACATGGCAAAGCTGTCTGAAATGTCAGAGGAAGAAATTGTTGCTGAGCAGCAGCAGCTGCTTCAGATGATGGGTATTTTGACCTCCTCGTGTCTGTTTTCTCTCAGCTTGTGGTACTCGGTGTCTGTTTCTGTCTGTTTGTTTTGTATTGCCTGTTTTATCATAGCTCTTTTTTTTTTGGTCTACTGTGTTCTTTGTCAGTCTGTCTCTTTGTTCTGTCTCATCTGTCTTATCATAGCTTTCTTTCAGTCCACTGTCTTCTTCTTTGTCAATCTCAGTGTCTTTGTTATGTCTTGTCCGTCTTATCATGGCCCCCTTCTTTCTATTCACTGTCTTCCTCTTTGTCAGTCTCAGTCTCTTTGTTCTGTCTTGTCTGTCTCACCATAGCTCGCTCTTTCTGTCCACAGTCTTCCTCCTTGTCAGTCTCAGTCTCTCTCTCTCTGTGTCTGCCTGTCTCTCTCTGCTACTATTGATAAGGATAATGATTCATTTCCTTACAGCCATTTTATTTCATTGTATTTCAATGTTCATTTCATTTCTGTCTTTTCCCTCCTTTCCTTTCCCCTTTCCTCTTTCTCACTTTTTCTCCCGTTTCTCTATTTCACTCTTTTTGAAATTTAAAATGATATGTAAATAAGTCAGTGGAAAATCACTTAAAAATAAACTGTCTTCAGAATATTTGTGACATGAATGTAACTAGTATATTGGAAATGTAACTAGTACATAATTATTTATGTTACATTTGAGTCATTCTTTTCTCTTGATACATTGCTGCTGTAATGTGGGTTTTGCCTGTGACATGAAAGACCATAACAAGGTATTTTCAGTCAATAACATGTCATTGCATCTATCTCTTGTCTTCCACACACCCCAACCCCCTGTCTCTTTCTCTTTCCCAGCCCCACGTGTCTGTCATTCTCTTTCTGTCTGTGTCTCTGTCTCTGTCTTTCTTTTTCTCCTTCTGTCTCTCTCTGTTCTATGCTAGCTTTCCTTGTCCCCCTCAGATTGATCTGTTGAAGAAAAAAATAATGTAAATATTTGACCATCAATTTGCTCATTTAGAATGCTTATTTTGTTCTTAGAGGTTGTGTTTCTAATGCTATGTGAAAAAGTTCCTTCTGTTTCCAGATCCACGTTTAGTGGAGTTTTTGAAATCCAAATCCAAGCCAGAAAGCTCAGGTGATGGTCCATCCAAAACCAAACCATCTCAGAAACGTGTCAAACAAGCGCGGACAACACAGTCGGCACAGTCCGGGGACATTGGCGGTGGGTGTAGAAAAGATGAAAAAGAGGAGAGCAAGATTTGTGGTGTTGAATGTTTTGTGCATATTCCTTTGAAAATATACTGTAAGTCTGTCTTGTCTGGTTGTATTAAATGCGCGTTCTTTTTCATTTTTCATGTTTTTTTTTTCTGGTTCCTGTTTGCTTGAACAGGGCCGGTCACACTTGTTTTGGATTTAATATACTATAAGTCATCAAAATTCTACCTGTAATGTATGTAATTTGCAGACATGCAAGAAGCAGCAGAATTGACCAGTCAGAAAAACTGGGTCCACATGGATAAAGTGGAATATGACAAGCTGCAGTGGATGAAAGATCTTCCTGCTCCCTCTGCTGATGATTCTAAGGTATCAGACATTTTATTTTGTTTCTTTTCTCTCTCTCTCTCTCTCTCTCTCTCTCTCTCTCTCTCCTCTCTCTCTCTCTCTCTCTCTCTCTCTCTCTCTCTCTCTCTCTCTCTCTCTCTCTCTCTCTCTCTCTCTCTCCTATCTCTCTGTCTCTGTCTCTCTCTCTCTCTCTCTCTGTTTTTGTTTTTTTTTTCAACATTTTGATTTTATTTGGCAGAATAGCCAACTCTAGGGGCATATCCATAGACTATTTGTGTGAGTGCATTGATCTGTGTACTTCATTTTGTTTTCCAAGTTTCCTTTTTCTCAGTCGTCAATGTGTTTAGATGTGTGTTTTGTTTGAGATGGTTGTAGCCCAGTGCAAAAGCTTGTTTCTTTGCCCGTAGTGTGCAGGCAATATGTATCTGCACAGTCTGCATGTTCCATCTTTGGTGTGCGTGCCTGCCTGATGGGTATTTTCATGTTTAGAGAGGAACCAGACTTACAGTATTTGTAACATGCATGTTTGATATTCTACATGTGTACGATTATGAAGGAAGCTTAGGTACAGGCAGATCTGCACACATGTTGACTTCAGAGATTGGAAAAATCTCCACCTTAAACACATTCCGTACCTCGTCACGAGATCCTCGTGACTCAGCTTTCTTTCTCCGTGGACCGCGTCACGAGGATTTCGTGTCCTGAACCGTAGTTTCAGTTTCGAGTATATAAATAGAAAATGACCACA
>JAPXFY010000012.1:71668822-71691322 GCA_030674185.1 Monoplex corrugatus
TCTGCTAAATGCATCAGTGTATAAAAATTCCTCGTTTAGAGATATGCATACTGTAAATTATTGATAAAGATGGCAACAATGATGATTAAAAATTGTCCAACTATCAAAATGAGAGGAAATTTGATAGCAAAGCTTTGTTTTATAAGACTAAGTATTATTTTTATATAGGACTACATTCATACATACAGTTGATCTCAAAAGAAATCAGTAAGGACAGTAAGCCAATTAGACACTGCAGCACTTTCAGGTAATTCAGAGGAGTTCAGTAATCTCTTTGTCCTGCCTTGGGTATGCCAGGGGATTTTTCAGTATAAATGGCTTTCCCACTTTCTGAAAATTCTAAGCTCGAAATTTCTTCTTTTCTGTCACTGTCATTGTGTCTGTCATGTTCGTTTGCTTTTTGTCATTTGATCCTTTCTCATTTTCTGCCTTGTGGTTCATTCACCTATATGTTTTGCACAAAGCCTTACATACTTGCTATCTGTTAGGATTGATAATTGGGTGCTCCAAGGAAATATGAATTGCTTAGTTGCAGTTTTATGTACTATAGGCCAGTTTTTGTGTTTGTTTTGTGTGCATAGTTATGATTATATACTAGAAATAGAAAGCAAAGGTAAGGGGTTGGAACTAAACAGCTGAAAGACTGAAGTCATGGTGATCAGTAAAAAACATGAAATCCCCTCATGCAAAATAACAGCAAAATGGCACAACCTTGAGACAGGTTGATAAGTTTAAATATCTGGGAACGATCATTTCACCAGAACGCAGATGCACATCAGAAATAGGCAGCAGAATCAGCCAAGCCAAAACAACAGTCAAGAAGATGAAAAGCATTCTTACCAACAAATGCCTATCAGTTAACATCACGAAGAGAGTTCTTGAATGTTATACAGAACCAATACTGTTATACGGTTGTGAGGCATGGACAGTCAACAAGCAAAGCCAGAGCAAGATTGAGGCAGCTTATATGTGGTTTCTAAGAAGAATGTTGAGAGTTCCATGGACAGCAAAGAAAACAAATGAGACAGTCTTGATGGAGGCAGACACAAGAAGATCGTTCATAAGGAAGATTAGGAAAAGACAGGCAACATTTATAGGCCATTTTATGAGGAAAGGGGAATTGGAGCACATGGTCACAACGGGAAAGCTGGAGGGAAAGAGAGCACCAGGCAGACCAAGGGAGAAGATATTGGACGGACTTGCAGAGTGGCTGAAGACAAAGAGGGTGGAAGAAGTGCTTGAGGCAACGAGAGATAGGAACAGATGGAAGGCCATGATCGCCAACGCCATGTGGCAATGCACCTGATGATAATGATGAGTTATGTTTATACGTTTGTTTTCAGGTTTGATTTTTTTTATTAAATCGTCTTTGTGATAAATGTGGCAGAATGGCCAGCACTGGGGTTATATCATCAGATTATTTGCATGAATACAGTGATATATATATACGCAATTTTCTTTTCCAGGTTTTCTCCCGCAGTCATCAGTGTGTTTTGATGTGTGTGTGTGGCTTCAAGTACTGTACAATGTGTGATTATTTTCGGTTTCTTCTGTGACGATTGTAGTTTCTCAGAATCACATTGATCCTCTGAACAGAGTCACAATCATTGCAGAAACTAACACTAACCAATTTCTTAGTTCAAGAGTGGGATTTGACTCGCGTTCGGCTGCCATACATCATGACTGTCGTGAGACCATGTCACTTTTTATGTCTTTGTTCAGTAAGAAATGACACATCACCATGACACACTATGGGTTAGGATGTGGCAACATGAACCAAGGCAGCTTCAGTCCCTGTTGTTATAAAACGTACTCAGGACACTGTCTGCTAAGCCGACTATACTTGATACATCACTCTGTTTGGAGCCAGAGTGAGTGAACACCTCCACAGTTGTGTTCTTACTTTTTTCATGTTCCTCTGTGTTTCAGGGATTGATGTGTCGCATGATGCTGCAGGAACGTCTGTTCTACATTTTGGACACGCGCAGACCCCAAGCCCCGACTGTTGTGTCCATTCTCAACATTCTGACCCGTGTGGCTCGCCATAGTGCGGAGATGGCGTATGAGGTATTTTCATTATTGTGCTAGAGAGGATTGTAAATAGATCTGAAGTACAGTGTTAGGAATTGGTTGGTTATGGGTATATTGTGAATTTGAGCTAGAGTGCTGGATTTTTTTTTGTTTTTTTTTTGTTTTGTTTTGTTTGTTTGTTTTTTTTGTTGATATATCGTTGATCTGAGTTATAGTGTTGAAAATCAGCAATGTTGCACATCAGTTGGAATGTTAGTTATTTGTGTGTGTGTATGTGTGTTTGTGTGTGTGTGTGTGTGTATATGTGTGTGTGTATGTGTGTGTGTGTGTGGTGTGTGTGTGTGTGTGTGTGTGTGTGTGTGTGTGTGTTTAAACAATAGATTAAGACATGTATTAGAGAGTGCACAGGAGATCTTATAAAATTGCATTATTATTATGAACTCAGAAGTTAGTTTTATGGTTAAATTTAAAAAAAAAAGGTTTATTTACATTTTGTATTGTTTAGTGCATAACATAATTTACAAAATTTGGTATGTATAGAAGAGACTTTCATATGTTCATGAAGGTAGCAGATTTGTTGTAGAGACTAAACTACAGTGCACTGAATAATGATACGAAAGAAGGATAAGAACGCGTATTTAATACAAGACAAGACAGGCACAAATTTTCGGCCAACTGGCCTTTGTCAAGTATAGGATTACAAACAAGCAAACACCAGATACAAAAATTAAGAGAAAAAGACTGAAACTCCCCTGCTGCTCGGTCCAGTTACAATGACATCCTGTTCTGAGAGAATAGAGTGACTGCATGTGAGATGATAAATATGTTTCAAAAACGAATATGCTGCATTCACCTTAACTCTTTGACTCCCACACCCTATCCACCAGCATCCTGTATTGTCAACCATTCTAGCAAAGCAAAAACTTAAATCTTTTTCTTTTTTTTTTAATTTAACCATCAAACTAATTTCTGAGTTCATAACAATTTCTCACACTGGACCGAGCAGCAAGAATCTTTCAGTCTTTTTCTCCTTATTCTTGTACCTGGTGTTTGTTTGTTTGTAATCTTACACTTAACAGAGTCCATTTGGCTGAAAATTTGCCTCTGTCTTGTCTTGTTGTATTAAATACGTGTTCTTATTCTTCTTTCGTGTTTTTTTCTGGTTCCTGTTTGCTTGAACGCGGGCAGTCACACTTGTTTTGGATACTAAATAATGATGTTTCATTTGCAGATTACACGGAACACAAAGCTGATGGATCTGATCTTTCGCAACTTTCTACCCATAGCCTGGGACTCAGAAGGCAAGTCTCTCATGTAGAACTGTACTTTTCTTTTTATCAAAGTAAAAAGAACTCTAAAAGTAAAATATTACTTTGCTGCATTATTTTGCTGCATTTAGTGTTAAAAGTAATAACACTTGTGCAGTTGTAATAACATCCTGTTTTCAGAGAATAGAGTGACTGCATGTGAGATGAGAAATATGTATCAAAAATGACAATGATGCATTCACCTTAACCCTTTGAGTCCTGCGCTTTATCCACCAGCATCCTGTATTGTCAGCTATACTAGCAAAATAAAAACTTAACCCGTTCGATTCCCTCAACCTATCCACCAGCTTCTTGTAGGAAGCTGGTGGATAGGATGAGGGAGTCAAACGGTTAAGTTTCTGGAGTTAGTGGATAGGGTGTGGGACTCAAAGAGTTAAAAGTTGACATGACAAGTCCTGTCTGTTCTTAAGTCAACTTTTAAGATGAGCATGGTAAGTTTCTGTTTCTTATTCATTTTTCATGTCACCTGCACTGTCTTTCTTTTTCCTAAGCATAATCCTGTTTTCAGCCAGTGAGCACAGTGAGCATACGAACAAGATAAAGGTTTTCCATTACCTCAGTGGTAATCTGTGATTTTGTTTTTGTTTTGTTGTTATTTCCTACTATGGTTGTTTTCATTGTTAGTATTATTATTGAAAAATACATTATTATGCAATGGGTACTACAACTATCATTGTTATTAGGGTTTTTCTTTTCTTAGGGTTTTTTGTTTGTTTGTTTGTTTTGTTTTTTTTTGTTTGTTTTGTTTTAGTTTGCTTTGGTTTTGTTTTGTTTTGTGTGTGTGTGTGTGTGTGTTTTTATCACAGTAAGGGTTGACACATATTGCTCTACATGTGTCTGCATTTGTTTTTCATGCCTTTGTAAACAAACGACCAATTGATATATAGATCACGGCTGTTCCAAACGTGCTCTTTAGTTGGAGAGGCGAGCGGCCTGACCTAGCAGTGACCTGACCTACTTTCAGGCTGTGGGGGGCATTCCATCCCACTGACAGCTGTAGTGCCAGCACAGCGCTGTCAGGGAACAAAAATGAGTTGGTTGCTAAACAGTCCCAATTTTTAGAGCGCCTTTCAACAGTCTGTCTGATATGTAAGAAATCGTGTAGCCAATATAAACAGCTTTAGAACAAGACTAAATATGACCAGGTTAGTTCAGTAGGCTACTCTACCAAATCTTGTATAACACATACGTAAATTCATGCAGTAACGTAACTCCGTCACGATCTCAGTTTTCTCCCATAAATGTCAACCCCACTAATCAAGCATTCTAGGTTTTCATGGTCTAATGAAGACGCATTATGCAATCTGTAACACTTCAGCTCCTGTCTTCGCTTATCAGACAAATTTCAATGTTGGCGGGGAAGGAGGGAGCCTCCAGTTAATTACTCTACCATAGCGGCAACTTGACCCGCCCGGTACACTGCCTCTTAGCTGCCGGCTGCAAGAGAAAGTCGACATAGGAGGCCTATAGACTGTTTCTTGTGTGTTTGCACAAAGCCCTGAGAGAGAGAGAGAGAGAGAGAGAGAGAGAGAGAGAGAGAGAGAGAGATGGGGTGGGGAGGTGGGGGTGCTTGTGTCTCTCTACAAAGGGTGTGTGTGTGTCTTTGAGAGAGAGAGGGAGGGGTTGTGAGTTGGTGAAACAGAGAGACGCTCCCACACACCGGCCTACACCCCTCTACACCCCCCCCCTCCCCAATACACTCAGACACAAAGGCAGTTCTAAAGACAGAGAAAGTGAGAAAGAAAGAAACGTGAAACATGAAAAACACTTTGTTATTCAAGGATTGTAGCATTAGGTGCCACAGGACCTGTCTTACAGTTAGTCCTTACTAATCTTCTAATACTACGTGTACAGACATAAAAGTGAAGAACGAAGAGAAAAGTGGACTGTGGAAGAAAAGAAAAAGAATACTAGCTTTTTAAACAGAAGGAAACACAGAAAGCATTAAATAAAGAACGAAAAGAAAAAAAATATAAAGGGAATAAAAAGGAGGATGGTGTGTGTGTGTGTGTGCGCGCGCACGTGTGTGTGTGTGTGTGTGTGTGTGTGTGTGTGTGTGTGTGTCTCAGAGAGAGAGAGAGAGAGAGGGGGGGGGGACACACAACACAAACTGACACACGCACGCACTGGCACAGACGCACACATCACATAAACACACAGAGACAGACAGACAGACAGACATGCGTCTTCACTTACCAGGTGTCTTTTTCTTTTACGAAAGGGGAGGAGGAAAACACAGGTTAAGTACTCCAATGTCACGAGGTTGGCCACTAGACATGATAGACGGGGTTATGGCTGTTCTCACTATATACCGTTTATTAGTTGCATTGGTTTATTTTCCTTTGGGTCCGTCTGTTGGAGTCATATAATACATGAGAGTGGGACACTCAGTCATATTTTGTTCTATTCAGCTCCAGTCTAATAAAGTCTCATCATTTTTGATGAACAAAAGCAACTCCAACATTAAAAAAAATATATCAGCTGCTGTTGTTGTCAATTAAACCTGTCAAATCCAGTTCGGTCTGTACCGAGATTATCACTGTATAGTAGAATGTAACAGAAATCATGCAATGTTGTTTTCAATTCAGCACGATTTGTAATTACCTTTTATGACATATTTTATTTCACAACGACCTAGGCCAGCCCATGCTCATGTTTGATTGAAAAAAAACTGATAATACAATCAGTGACATTGTCTTGGCTAATTTTGTGTACACATTTTCACTCTATTTTTTGTGTTTTCTGGTCACTGACAATAGTTCATGAAGAAATACACACACTGAAGATAGATACCGAAAAAAAAACAACACACTCACACACACACACACTCCACGTTACTGGAGTAAAAAACTGAAAATAAACACCTTCACTTCAGCAGACACAGTGCACTAAATACTCATTCAATTCCACGTTACTGGAGTAAAAGATTGTGTGCCCCATTCTTATTAGCACCACTTGCTCCACTAAAGAATTAAAATTAATTTCACTGTCTGACTAGCACAGACGATGTGTTGATACGGCAAACATATACCCAAAACGATTGCAAATAAATAGTAAACGACTAAACAAGAAATTCTGAAACTTGGTGTGGTTCAAGACAAGGGAAAATTCTTTTGACTGACAAAAGATAGGCGCCAACAAAACCTTGACTGCACTGTAATCTGCTTCCAAAGAGAGTGAAAAGGCGCCACTTTTTAACAGAGACAAAGAAGGGAAGTACTCCGTGACCTTGATGGTAGGCAGTGGAATGTCTGGCACTGACGCTATCAGGGGTCACGGGCTGGGTCAGCCGCCCGCGGCCTAGCTGTAACTAAACGTGCCGTTTTTCTCCTCTCTGTACAGCCGTGAGATGTTAATATTTAATGTACTTCGTTTTTTTATAATCTTCTTTGACATTGTATGTGTTATGCAGCATCTGTTTTCATTATAGTGTTAGGATTAATGTATTCTCTTCCCCCTTCTTTGTTTGTTTTTCATGTTTCTTCATGTATTCCTTTTCTTTCTTTTACTTTTTTTTTAGTACACTTGTATGTGTAGAGTGGCAAGAACTAACTGTAAGACAGTACTACTGCTCTTAAGTAATGAGAGACCCAATACTGCTATCCTTGAGTAGTAAGGGACCAAATGCTGCTCTCCTTGAGTAATAAGTAACCTAACGCTACTATCCTTCAGTGATAAGTCATTGTAGGGGAGCGAGGTGTTAGAGACATCTCCTCTTGAGAAGGGCAATGCCTTTCTCCTCCCTCACTGTTTTACCTCCTGCATCACTTAAAAAGGACTTTGCATGCTTTTACAGCAAGGTGGACTAGGAATAAGTCAAGGCATGAATCTGGTCACACACACCCATTTGGTAACCAGGCTTGATCTTGCTTGTTCTCTACTTTCAGAAGTGAGTGCTCTGACCAGTAACGCTCTCCTGGCTTCTCCTGTGGGGATGCCGGTGGGTCTTTCAGTATAGATAGTATCCCCATCTTCTGAAATTCTGCGCTAGAAAGTTTCATCTTTTCTGTCTTTCTCTTCCTTTCTTCTTGCTCCTTTGCTTTCTGTCGTCACTTCCTTTCTCATTTTCTGCCATGCTGGTCCATTCACCTTCACATATGCATAAAGCCTTGCATACTTTCTATTAAGCTTGATAATTGGGTAGATATATCTGCTGCATTTTCAGCACTAAGGAAACCGGGACTGTGTAGTGCAATGTTAGGTACTATCAGCCACTTTACTATAGGCCACTTTTTATGCGTGTATTTGTGTTGGGTTTTTTTGTGCATTTGTACTCAGGTTTGTTTTTTTAATCCCCACATATTGTTTTTTTTATCCCATGGTGCTATATTAAGCAGAGTGGCTAATACCTAGGGCATGTCTTTAGATTGTTTTAAATGATTCCAATGATTTGTGCACTTAATTTTCTTTTCCTGTTTTTTTTTCCAGGGTCATCAATGTTATAGATTTGTATTTCTTTTATTTGAGATGGTTATTGCCTTGATATGGCTCTTAACAGTCAGCTTGGCTTTAAATTGTAATGATGACAAGAATAATTGATCTTGTTGATCCTCTGCTTTTAGGAATGAGCACTCTGACCCACTAATACTTGCCTACTCTGAAAACATCATAATAGCATGTGCAATGTAATTCACTCCTTTCAGCCAGTGACCAGAAGGCCGTGTCCAGTGTGTATGGACGACCACTGGCAGCAGCCATGCGCCTGGTAGGCAGTTTGTGTCAGGCTGGACGACACATGGCATCATCACTGGTCGCCACCTATTCTCTTCAAAACATCCTCATGGGCTATCTGGCTGTCAGCGTTGAGTGAGGGATTTTTTTTTTTTTCTTTTTCTTTTTTTTTTTTGGTCCAATTTTTGTTTGCTTGGCTTTCATTTTTATTTTTTTATGTCCAATTTTTTTTTGTTAAAAGAGAGACATGCTGTTTTTTGATGTTTGCTTGTTATGTGAACAAAAATTTTAATATTGACTGAGTATGTACATGTCAGTTTCTTTCCCGCTTTCTTTCTCAGAAAAGAAAAACGTTTTAAGATGATTTGTAACAAGATTGTATCTGTTTGTCTGTCTGTCTATTTGCATGCCTTTGTGTACCTGCCTGCCTGCTCTGTGTGTGTGTGTGTGTGTGTGTGTGTGTGTGTGTGTGTGTGTGTCTGTGTGTGTGTGTGTGTGTGTGTGTTTGTGTCTGTGTGTGTGTCTGTGTGTGTGTGTGTCTATCAGATTGTACTCACTATACTGTGGGGGTGTCAGAATTGTTATGTCATCCGTAAAGACAGTAAAGACAACAAGTACAGAGAAATATCTTATTTTTCAGTGACTTGTTACTGTCAGAGAGGGAAGCTGAAAGTCTTCAAAAGGAAAGCTTGATTACGTGGAGAATTCTTCTGTCTTATGGCCTGGCAGCTGACATCTTTTTGTGAGTATCTGTTTTGTTGTATCTGTTTTGTTGTTGTTGAGCGTGGCTGATGTTTGTTTTGTTTGGCTTTGTATACTGTACCATGTCAGACTGTATGCATTTAGGCACCACTAGGTCCCCTGTCTCGGCCTGATGTTAGTGGCTAATACAGTGTTCCCATTCTTGCTGTAGAAGTTGGGCTGGTTTGGTGTATTCGTATTGTGTATATGCATGCATGTGAACATGTACATGTCTGTATATGTGTGTGCGTTTTGTACATGCGCTGTGTGTGTGTGTGTGTGTGTGTGTGTGTGTGCGTGTGTGTGTGTGTGTGGTGTGTGTGTGTGTGCACATGTGTGTGCGTGCATTATATGTGTGTGTGTGTGCGTACTTGCATGCATGCATCTGTGCATGCGTGCGTGCGTATGTGTATGTGTGTGTGTGGGTGTGGTTGACATGTGTGAGATTGGATGGAGTAAAAACTGTAGGATACCATCAAATGATTGATTGTCCGATATATAACATTGTGGTCAAACAGGCCCGAAACTATATGTATTTTTCTTCCTAGATTTCCCTGTCACAAATGCTATGCTTCTCACCTCTGCTGTCAGAAAAATATATGAGCCAGTCGTGGACCAGTTGAGGGGCATGCTGCGGGTGTCAGAGTTGAGCCAACATCAGCTGTCAGCTAGAGATGTGTACTTGATGTCTGTCCTGGAGGGTGTGCTGCCTGTGGCTGTCATTCCTGCTGTTAAACCTGACTTCAGTCATTGGTAAGACAGTGTGTGTGTGCATGTGTGTGGATATATGTTTGTGTGTGTATGTATGTGGATACATGTTTGTGTGTGTATGTATGTGGATATATGTTTGTGTATGTGTGTGTGTTTCAAAAGTATTAGTGTGTGTGTGTGTGTGTGTGTGTGGATATATGTTTGTGTGTGTATGTATGTGGATATATGTTTGTGGATATGTGTATGTGTGTGTGTGTTTGTGTGTGTGTTTCAAAAGTATTAGTGTGTATGTGTGTGTGTGTGTGTGTGTGTATGTGTGTGTCAAAACTATTAGATTGTGTGTGGGGGGATGAGTGTGTTTGTGTGTGCAAAGTATTTGGGCAAATTGTGTGTGTTGTGATATGTGTGTGTGTGTGTGTGTTGTGTGTGTGTGTGTGTGTGTGTGTGTGTGTGTGTGCAAAGTATTTGGCTAATGTGTGTGGGTGTGTTTGAAGTATAAGGCACGGAAGAAGCATTCAAATTACATGTTACTGTTAACTTTCAGTTTGAGTGGTGTGTGTGTGTTTGTATGTGTGCATGATTGTTTGTGGAGATTATGTTAATGATATGTTTTGTTGATGGTGTGTTTTATTTTGTTTGTCTTGTATGTTTGTTGTTGCTGTTTGTTTTGGAGGTGATTTTGCTGCCCTCCTTTTCTGTGCTTGTTTCAGTGTTATTTCATCCCATGCCACTAGTTTCAGCTCTTCAGCATATTACAACCCCAAGCTACATTAATTGAAGTGTTTTGTACATCCTCTGCTCTCCCCCTTCCCATTTCAAAACTTTTCAGCACATACTAGTTTGCGTCTTCATGAATAAAACCGAAAACTCCAAACATGGATTAGCACCATTGTGCAAAAATATGACTACTATGACTGTGTGCCGTATTTGAGCGTATAATCATTGACCAGCTCTGTGGATTGGAGTCATGTGGATGATTTGTGTCCTCTGGTCATACTGTGTACAATGCTTGACTCTGCTGGTTTGGCATTGAGAAAAAGATGAAGAGTGCTTTCATATGTATATTTAGATCAGTCTATACGTGCTCCACATTTAAGAAATCCCCATGCTGATCTGGCTTAAGGCTGCAGGCCTCCTTCCCATGCAGTAGGAAGAACATGTGCCACCAAGATTGGTCATGTATTCCACATGAGGACACATACCAGGCACTGAAGACCAGTATAGCTACTCATCTGCCAATTTCTGATTCAGCTAAAAACCTTGGTGTCTGCCTTGACTCTACCCTCTCCATGAACAACTTTGTTTCTCAAACTGCCAGATCTTGCTACTATCACCTCCATTGTATAAGCTTGATCAGGAAGTATCTCTCTGTCGAAACAACTGCAAAACTCGTTCTCTCCTTCATAATGTCTCGCATTGACTATTGCAATTCACTCCTGTTTGGTCTTCCTGCCTCCACCATTCACATCCTACAGCACATTCAAAACAATGCTGCATGTCTTGTACTCAAAAAGAAAAAAGCTGACCACATATCTCCTCTCCTGGCACAACTTCACTGGCTCCCTGTATCAAAGCGCATACAGTACAAACTAGACACCATGTGCTACAAAAGCCTCAATAACGCAGCCCCCGATTACCTGTCAAGCCTACTTGAGATCTATGTTCCCTCATGTACCCTCCGCTCTGCCTCCGATCCTCTGACTTTTCGCTTTACACGCACTAAGCTCAATACCTATGGTCCACGAGCCTTCTCTGTTTCTGGTCCACTTTCCTGGAACAAACTTCCTCTCTCAGTCCGTCAGCAACCTACTTTTGTCTCCTTCAAGTCCACTCTCAAAACTCACCTTTTCTCCTCTGCATAAAATCCTGACCTCACTCAATCCCCTCTGCAGCCTGTCTCCACTCAGAGGGGAATCACATTGTAATATATAATTGTATATAATATGCTCTCTGTAATTTTCCATTGCTTTTATTCTTTCTCCCCATTTATAGCCGTGTGCGTGTGCGTGCGTGTGTGTGTGTGTGTGTGTGTGTGTGTGTGTGTGTGTGTGTGTGTGTCGTGCATGCATGCGTGTGTGTGCGTGCGTGCGTGTGTGTCTGTTTTAGCGCTTAGATTTGATTTTATCAAGATTTTGCGCTATATAAATAAAATATTGTATTGTATATTGTATTGTATCCATTGGGGAGTTCATCATCGTATATCCATTCTGTGTATCGTTCTCCACACCACCTCAGTTGCAAACATCCACCTTTGTCCTTTTTATTTTTACTAGGTATCATCACCTTTAGATAGTTTCATTCGAGCCGCACTTTGTTTCTCTGTCTCACTGTCTACACCACCACTATAGTCACAGAAGCTGGATATGATGATGATGGCAATAGGGATCATAATCATGATGCTATGGACTTCCGTCTAGGATTGAGACTGCATGACAGAGCTGTACTGTATGCTTACTCTCACAGTATATCATGGTATCATCCAGGCCCAAGAGATAGTTAGTACATACAGCATTGGTCAGGACATTTGAGTGAAGCCCTCATTCACACATCATTGAAGTGGATGAGACTCAACTCTGGGGTCCTAGTCTTCCCTGTGAGCTCTTGCATGCTCAGTCTGTGTGTAAGAGCTGTTTGGGGCTGAAAAATCTCACAATGATTTTGGTAAATCTGATGGGATTTGAACTTGCACTAACCACTGGACCATGATCAACAGTTTTCATCTGTCTTACATGATTTGAATTTTGGGTTAAGTATAATAAGATGTCAGCAGAATGCACATGGTTCATATTGATACCATTGTCAAAACGAACAGTAGCATGATTGTATGTGATATGTATGCGTGCTTCAGTGAAGGGGCTCACATAGAAAAGTCAGTGACCAGCTCTGTGGATTGGAGTCAGGTGGAGGGTCTATGTCCCATGGTCACACTGTGTGCTGAGCAGTGCCTGACAAGCTGGCTCAGCATTACACCCAGCAGGTGAGTACAGGACACATTGTGTGGATAGTTACTATCACAGTGTGTCAGTTTTGACTTGGAGCAGGGGAGACATGGATTTGGAGTTATTTGGAGCATGGTGTGTGTGTGTGAGTGTGTGTGTTTGTGTGTGTGTGTGTGTGTGTGTGTGTGTGTGTGTGGTGTGTGTGTGGCATGTGTTGTTTGCATGTGTGGTGTGTCTGACTGTGTGCATGTGTGTCTGTGTGGTTGTATGTGTGTATTTGTGTACGCATTTTCTCTTGAGGGGAGATCTTTGTATATTTGTCTTGAATGTATACATATTAGCTCTTACTCTACCTAGATGCGTGCACACACACACACACATATGTGAGATGCAAGTGGTGTGGACAAATGTGTGGTGTATAATTTGTTATGTGCATTTATCATGTTTGTGTACTTGTCTGATTGGGATAAAAACTGACATGCTCTCTCTTTTACCTCAGAAACCCAGCCTGCATTCCCTGCTGCCTGTCTGAACTTCCTGGCTACATATCACAGCAAATGGAATGGTCAGGTAAGTGAAAGAGATGGGGAATCCTTTACTGTTGTTTTTTGTCATTATCATTGCCTTTTCCTACTGATATGATGTTTTTGATGCGCTGATGGTACTGCACTGATGTTGGACAATATCACTAGCATGATCCCCCGTGGGGATGCAGGGGGCTCTTTCAGTGTAAATAGTATCCCCACCTGCTGTATGATGTACCCTCATGTTTTTCTCTGTGTGTGTGTATGTATTTGTGTATGCATGCATGCATGCATGTGTTGTTTCTTTGCATATTCTGCTATCGGGTGTAAGACTGTCATTACTATTCATTGTTTTGGGGGGGTTTTGTTCATTGTTTACACTGACAGCGCATTTTATACTCAACACATCAAAGTGTTGAGACAAAATCCATGTATACGTTGGTGCCTCTTATTGATTATATGCATGTCCCCATAACCTGAGACACCATCAAAGGGTGGAGTGGGTTGGAAGGATGGAATAGAGTTGCAAAAAAAAAGGGCGGGGGGTACATTTATGAGTATCTTTTAACAGTGTCACAGAAAAGAAACAAGTACATATGAATTACTAAGGAGGTTACGCATTGTAGATAGTTAATGGTTAAAGCAATGTAGAAAACTATCACTAATTATTCTTAATACTGGCAGACAATGTTATATCAATATATTCTTTGTGATTTGTGTTTCAGTCCAGTCAGAATGCAGTAGACTATGTACAGCAGGTGGAGACATTCTGCACAAACAGTCTGGCTCCTTTTCTGAAGTCCTGGGGATTTACATCTATACTTAGACAGTTGTGGTAAGTCAAAATTTGTTTGAACACGTCTCGTGTGTGTGTATGATTGAAATTTGTTGTCTCTGATGTTTTGATTGTTTGCAACTTATATTGGTTTTTGAATGCAGGTGTGACAAGAATGTGTGACTGCATGTCATGTATGTTTTATGGCACTTTGTCATACAGAAATCATACAGATACAGTTCTTTTTTATGTCTAATATCAATTGGAAGTGTTTGGTATAGTCTGTTATCAGTTGGAAGTGTTTAAAATAATAAACCACTTGCTGCAAGTCTCTAACTGTCAGTGTAGGTAGGCATTACACACACGTTAAAATGATAAGCATCTCTAATAGTAAGCCCATAGCTCTCTTGACACTGGATTCAAGATTGTTTATAGAAGAAATAAGGACCCATCCAGATAACTCTGGCAATTTTGGATGGAGCATATGGAAATCCATCTAAAGTAGCTGATGTACGATCCTTTTAAAACAATGTGAGGTGGAGGTTATTGCGACTTTCACTGATTTGCTTGTCAAGTGTTAGAAGAGAAGCATAGAAAGTACTGGGTTGTCTTCTCCAGATAATGTGGTTTTTTGTTGTTGTTGTTGTTGTTTTTTGGGGGGTTGATCTGGTTATTTCAAAGAACATTATTAACTTGATACAACTCTGCAAGTACTTTGTCTCCAAATTGGTGAGTATCACAACTTTACTAGAAGAAACCATTTGCTAAATGGGTGTCAGCTCAGTACTGAGCATTAGTTGGCTGGAGAATGCAAGGCGTTAAACGCAATGCCTGGGGCCATTTGAGGCATACATTTACTGTAAAGATGATCCGTTTTGGCTCTGTTTCAACCCATCCTCTCGAAATGTACAGTCGAAATGGACTCATTTGTCAGTATCGTAAGTTGAATGAATCCCTCTCAGCAAATCTTAAATTCAAATTCTGTGGGGGAAAAATCTTTTTAACAGTGCTGCTTCGAACGTCCTGTCATCAAACAAGCTGAAAAGAAGGGAGGTGGCCAGTTGTTTGCCAGAGCTTGGGTGTGATGGGCATGAAGAACGGGTACCTGTGATCGGGGATACCAGTCCTGTGGGGTTTTTGCTGGCCTTGACACGCTTGGTGCACACACTCTGCAAACTTCACAAAGACATTGTAGCGCAGGTGAGTTATGTATTGTTGTTTGTGATGGATTTGTATGATGATTGAAATGATGTTGGTTATTGACTTTGTTCACTGCCTACAGTAAGCACAGAAATCTGCAGCCAGAGGTCCTGTAGTTACCAAGTTGCAGTCATACGGAAATCTATTCCCTCCAAAACATATGATACTTCTCCTCTTCCTATTTTCTTAACCCAATTCAAAACACATCTGATTTGTTTATCATATTGGTTAATGATTCGATATTGCACTCGGAATGCTTATATAGCTCAACTGTCTGTGGAGGGTTTGTTTTTTTCAAGCCTGAATTGTTATGGTAAAAACGCAAGCTCCGTGATTTTTTTCAGTGTGTATGTATATGTGTGTGCACACATGTGTGCAAGTGTGTGTGTGTGCCTTTGTGTGTGTGAGAGAGAGTGAATTGTGTGTGTGTGTGTGTGTGGTGTGTGTGTGTGTGTGTGTGTGGGTTCTTAATCTTGTTAAAAGAAGAGACATTTTGTGTCTGTGCGCTTGTGTGTATGAATCTGTATATGTGATTGTAGCTCGTTCTGTCTGTCTGTCTGTCTGTCTGTACACATGTCTGCATGTAGAGCCAGAATGTCAATATATATCTTTTATATGCCATTTTTATACATTCTCAGGAGCATATATTTATGCATTTGTTTTTTTTCATTTTACGAGTGTTTCTTTTACTTTTCGTCGTGGTCCATTAGCTCAGTTGTTAGAGCGTCATGCTCATAGTGCAAGGTTGTGGGTTCAACCCTATGACAGGCCATGTTTGTTTTGTACATGGGCTGGTTAATTCTTTTGACCAGGGCTTAAAACATTCCACGTCTGGGTGGAATTCCGCAATTTCGGTTTGTCAAAAAAAAAAAAAAAACCTGAAAGGAGCAAGGCATCCACGATCGGCTTGCAAGCGTCCATAGCAATGGCGCGCAAGTTATGGCCCCCGGACACCCCTTGTTTCAGTGGGTTTTTCCTCCTCCTGTTTTAAGCCCTGTTTGATAGAGCCATTGACTCAAGATCTTCTGTCTCGATTCCAATACCAGCCTGCATCATTAAAACCTGGCCAATTCACTGCCCATCTTAATGTTTCCATCATTCTGGTGGTGTCAGCGTAGTGCTTCTTAGTTCCCTTTCCCCCTTCCCTCCCCTTTTCAAGACTTCGCCAAAGCAGAGGATTTTACACAGGCTCAGTGAGTTTGCCAAATGATTGCTTGCTGATTTGAGTGGAACGCATATGGAATTTTTCAAGTGTAATATATCCATCTCAAACAAAGTGCAAACCAACTCCAAACCCCTAATGTGTGTGCATATTCATGTTTATATGTACATATTCATATTTATGCATATTCATATTCATATGTGCATATTCATTATTGTATCCACCACCAGACAGCAGCAGCCTTTCTGAGTCATGAGGACATCACAGGCTATCTGCGTAAACTGACCAGCTGTAGCACCAAGAATCCCAGTGGTAACCACTTCACTCGCATGGAAACCTTGCTGCACTACTTCCTCATCAAGCTGTCCATATCGGTGGTACGATTTGTTTTGTTGACGGTTTTCAGTGCAAAATGCACTTTCATGTTAAATTTGTTTGTTGTTGTTGTTTTTCATCGTAAGCATTGCTTCAGTATTTTCATCCCATGCTGCACATTCTAGCTGCTCAACACACCATCAATGTCAAGTTTATTCAGTCAAATTCCCAGTGCGAAAGATTCAATGGAAAACAGCCATGTCAAGCCGCATTATCACTTCAGTGGACTTCTACAAGCACCTGTTCCGATCCTCTGTGTGTGTGTGTGTGTGTGTGTGTGTGTGTGTGTGTGTGTGTGTGTGTGTTGTTGTTTGTTGAACTCTGCAATGAACATTCAGGTTAAATGATTATCTCAGTCCATCTTGACTGGCAACCCACGGCATACCATCTGGACAGCCAACCTCCTTGCAGCAGAATGCCAGAGTAAGCTCTTCACATTGCTTCCCAAGCCGTCTTTGGTGAATCCAGACCAGTTGCCCATCCGCATGGGATGTCAGACTCATGAGTCATCTCTTCCAGCCTGTGTAAGAACAAGCAGGAGGCACCGGCAAGTCTCGCCCACTCGCCTCTCCACACAGGATGCCAGAGTGACCACTTCCAACCCATCCATTTTATTGTCCATTATACCACAATATTTGAAGTCTGTATGTGCTTACATTTCTTTTCTAGAATTTTTGTTTCATAACCTGTACAAATGGCCAGTATAGAAGGTACAGCGAAGGAAGCAGCCGGAGAGTTACGACATTTTGTTTTGTTTTGGTTTTTCTTTATGTATTTTTGTGTTGTTTTGTTTTGTGTTTTGCTTTGTTTTTGTGGGGTTTTTTTGTTTTTTTGTTTTGTTTTTTGTTTGTTTTTTTCTGTCCCATTTACTGTTCCTTATTAATGGCCACAGATTCTGGGACAGTTTTTTCCAGTGCTGTGATAATCGTGATGCTTTTTGTTTGCTGCCCGTTTTAATGTTTCCATCATTCTGGTGGTGTTAACTTACTGTTTCAAAGGCCTCTCTTCCCCCTCCCTCTCTCCCAAATTTCAAGACATTACCTGCACATAGGGTTTTGCACAGGCTCAGCAAGTCTGCCACATAATTATTGGCAGATTTGGGTAGAGCGTAATGGAATTGTCAGAGTGTGATGATTCCCTCTTGAATAAACTCCAGTTTCTGGGATGTTAATTGTACCCTTATTCCATTATTGTTAAAATGGGGTTGTTATGCTTGTCTGTAAACCAGACGGACAGACAGCAGCCAGCCATGATGCATCAGTTGGCCCTGGACGTCATGTTTAGGCTGCACGAGGGTGACGAGTTCCTGGCCCAGGATCTCATGACCACAGTCCTCTTTAATGCTGACTTCTTTCCGTAAGTGTTTCAGTTGGTTGTTTCTCTTTTTAGGGGGGAGGGAGGTGGTAGTGATGGGGGGAAGGGGAGGGGGTGGGGAGTTGAGGATTGCTTGTTTGTTTGAATGAAGGCTATTTCAAATTAATGCTTACAGAGTGTTCATGAGTATATGAATGAATATCACCTGAAGTTTCTTGCCTATTTTAGTGCCTGCGGATAGATTTTTATCATGTTTGGTTCACGTATGAGGTCTGATGCATTCTTTCAGTTGCTCATTTGTTGGTGGTGGTGTGCGTGTATTCGGTGATGTGTGTATGCGTGTGTGTGTGTGTGCGCGCGTGCATGTGTGTGTGTGTGGATGCGTGCGTGCGTGTGCGCGTGCATGCGAGCGCGCGCACATGTGTGTGTATTGATATGTTTGTAAATGTGTGTTAAGATGTTGATTTATACTTTGTTTTCTAGTCTCTGTCAGTATTTTAGTTTTTTTTCAAAAAGAAAGTATAGTTGGATATCTTTCCAGAAAGAAAGAATGATGTAGTTGGAAAGCATGGAAGCTGTTCCTGCACAAATTATTTTGTCCTTCTTTGTGTGGTAGGGAGGGGCAAGAAGAGGAGTTGACAACAGCGTCCTTGGCAGAGATGAAAATATCCAACTCTCTCATTTTGAAGAGTGCCAGTCAGGAGGAGATCACCACCAGCGACTGCCAGTTACTGAGAGAAGGGTTCAGGTCCTTGGCGATGATCAGGAGTCATTATTTCAAGGCATTCGCTCACATGGAGGGAAAGGTTGCCCAGTCAAGGTGTGGTTTTTGTTTCTGTGTTTTTATAATACCTCTGTGTACTGGGTTTTTTTTTTATTTGATTGTTCTATATTTTCTCAGATACATATATGCAAGTTGTTTTGCCCACACTGTGCATGCAGTATGTTGCTTTGCATTGTGCATACTCCGTATTTGGTGGGCATGCATGCTGGGTGTTTTCATGTTTCCATAAGCCAGTCATTGACGTGACTTTCAGGATCTTTAAAGTTCATACTTGATATTCTGCATGGGTATAGACACGAAAGGAGTTAGGCACTAGCAGGTAGGCTTGCACGCATGTTGACCTGGGATATTGGAAAAATCTCCACCCTTCATGGCTAGGTAGACATATCAGGATAATCAAACATGGGATCCTCCAGTTGGATTGCCATGCCCAACTTCTGTACTTGTGTGTGTGCGTGTCGCGTGCGTGTGTGTATGTGTGTGTGTGTGTTTGAGTTTGAATATGCGCTTTTTTAATGGCTTTGTATCTGTTGTTCTTTTGTATGTTTTTTTTTAATTGTTAATGAGTGGGAGAGTTGGGCCTGCTTATTTTGGATTTGTGGTGTGTTCTGTATATTTGTTGTGTATTTTGTGTATATTTTAATGTCTGAGTCTTCTTTTATTAAGTTCTCTTTTTAAAGAAAAAAACAAACAGATTATTTCATGTTACTTGAGAGAAATGTGTGCTGTGTGCATCTGGTTGGCTGGCTGGCTGGCTGTGTCTGTCTGTCTGTCTGCATGTCTGTCTGTCTCTCTGTCTGTGTGTCTGTACCCAAAAAGTATTAGCCAGCGTTTCTCAGCAGTTTCTACATGGATTTGGTCAAAGGTGTAGACTGTTAAAGAGTCACAAATGCATGAGTTTGGAGGACAAGGTGTCAAAGTCAGGATTACATGGACCAGAAAAGGGTCTGAAACTCAGCACCTTTTTTGACAAAAGTATGTGAACAGCATTGTCTCAGGAACTTCTCACACTATTTGAAAATCGATTATACTGTTGTAGCAATCTTCCTTTGTCCTTGCTTCACATCAAGTTCTGTTTTTTTGAAGCTTTTTTAATGTCACATTGACCATGAATCTGGAGTTTCTGTAATGTTTTTTTTTGTATTAGATATACTTGTTTGCTGACAGTGTCAAGATTTTGTGTTCACAGTCTTCATGTTGCCAAGTTTTGCTGTTAGGATTAGAACTAGACATGTTGACTACATCTGCAGCCAGTACAAGTATGACATGTTTATGACTGCAGATGTTGCTATCAACAAATGCTGCAAGACACAGAGACTTTGATGGTGGGTGGTTGGGAGAGCTTCTTGATGCCACGAGACTGGGTCTTTCTGCCTCTGGTGGAGCTCTACAACTGCTTTACTAACATGTGAGTATGGGAGATATGAAATGTGCACACAAGGCAATGTTGGCACACATTTGTGTCAAACATATTTGTGCCCTTTTGTATTAGTTTACTGCTTGATTGCTGAATGTGAAAGGGGTGGCACAGGTTTTCTGTATGTGATCAGTATGGCTTTGACGAACACAGTGGGTTGATTGTTTCAACATTATGTAGAAGCAGCTCTTATTACATTTTAGCTTTTGTTGGTGTAGTTGTTTGTTGGAGAGCATCAGGAATGGAGTGGGTCAGTTTCTTTGTTGTTTTGGTATGGTTTGGTTTTGGTTTTTTTGTGCTTTTTTTTTAACAGCTGCCAGTGTTCCCAAATTGTCACCCCTCCAAGTACTAGGCCGGCCTGTGTTGCTTTAACTTAAGTGATATTGAGACAGTTTTTCACAACATGGTATGACCATTGGCCACCGGGACTTGTATAGTGGTAAACGTGAAGTATGTAAAACAGAAAATCATGAAGACTAGGTGGGCAGTGACCAGTTGTGAAGGAATGAACAAACATGCTGAATTTCTGGAAAGTGTAAGTCGATTGATGTTTTGATAAATGGACTGAAATGTCTGTATGTGTTTTGTTTATCATTTGTTATTTCCGTGAGAGAAAAAAGCATGCATGAAAAGAAAACAAAAGTTTCTTTTTTTTTTTATCTCATAAGCTGCTTTTTTTTTTTTCATTATAATGCATATATCATTACAGTATAACTTTGAATACATTTGTATCCATCGGAAGAATCAAAATATGCGAAAGAAAGAATAAAAAAAATACAAAAGAAAAAAAACAACAGATGACAGGCTAAAATATAGAGTAGCTGGTAAGTTATGATACCGTAAAAGTCAACAACATAATACATGTAGATTGTCAGAGTAAAACATATAATACAAAGAGAAACCTTACATCATCATTGGTACTAACCAATTTTACATAACATGCAAAGAAGAGTCACAATTGATTAATAGACAATGTCAAAATCAATAATCGCAACAATAAAAAATAGTCAATCAACTTTAAATTTTATTTAGTTACCTTTGAATTTTGCATTGTATTCTTCAGTTTTATACCTGTGTTTCAGCTCTTTTGAAAGCAGATATGTTTTGTAAAGTAAATATACATTTTAGCAGACAATATTATGAAGTCAAGAAGTGCGCTGTTTTAAATCCTGAGTCTGCTAACAGAATGTATTCCAGTCATGGACACATTTTTAGCCATTTTCTGCTTATCCTGCATCAGTCAAGCTTGATAAGATGATAAACTGTCTGCAAGATTTTATTCAGTTTTAACATGATCCCTATGACTCATATACCGCATACAAATACAGTATCTAATGTCCACAAAGTCAGGAAGAACACTGTTAGTTTAGCCATGTTTTTTGCAGTGTCTTTTTTTCTCCCTTATGCCAGACAATCTCAGAGACAGAAAGGGGTGGAAGTGTCCAGTGTACCCACGGTGACCAGCGTCCTGCAGTGGATCTTCCTGTTGGAGAAGTGGCGAAATCGATCATTGTCACATGTGTCTGTCACACTCAAAGTCTCTCGCCTCATGTGTGTTTTCTTGGCAGGTAAGTGAACAATTATAAAACTTAACTGGGGGAAAGATGGAAGAGGGAGGAAGGACCTGTACACTTCCTCAACATCCAGAATATAGCAGCTGTTTCTTTTCTTTTCTTTTTTTTTTTTCTTTTCTTTTCTTTTCTCTTCTTTCTTTTCTTTTCTTTTCTTTGTTTTATTTTGAGTTGGGGGTCACAGCTGTTGGCATTGAACTTTAAGTTAACATAATCAAGGGCAAGGCCGCATATGTTGCCAGTGACCACAGAGTTAGAAAGAAAACAACCCCCTTTTGTGTTCTGGCTCAGTGGCCAATGTCATGTCTGAGTTGACACATGGCAAAAAGAAAGAGAACAAATCCTTTTCCCCTCTTACTACACTGCTCTTAAAAAGAGAACAGTGTAAATCCATTTCCCCTCTTACTACACTGCTCTTAAAAAGAGAACAGTGTAAATCCTTTTCCCCTCTTACTACACTGTGCTTACAAAGACAAGAGTGTAAATCCTTTTCCTCACTTACTACACTGTGCTTAAAAAGAGAACAGTGTAAATCCATTTCCCCTCTTACTACACTGTGCTTAAAAAGAGAACAGTGTAAATCCATTTCCCCTCTTACTACACTGTGCTTAAAAAGACAAGAGTGTAAATCCATTTCCTCTCTTACTACACTGTGCTTAAAAAGAGAACAGTGTAAATCCATTTCCTCTCTTACTACACTGTGCTTAAAAAGACAAGAGTGTAAATCCATTTCCCCTCTTACTACACTGTGCTTAAAAAGACAAGAGTGTAAATCCTTTTCCCCTCTTACTACACTGTGCTTAAAAAGATAAGAGTGTAAATCATTTTCCCCTCTTACTACACTGTGCTTAAAAAGATAAGAGTGTAAATCCTTTTCCCCTCTTACTACACTGTGCTTAAAAAGATAAGAGTGTAAATCCTTTTCCCCTCTTACTACACTGTGCTTAAAAAAAAGAG
>JAPXFY010000012.1:71693822-71706322 GCA_030674185.1 Monoplex corrugatus
TTGTTGTGTGTGTGTGTGTGTGCTCGTAATTATTTTTGTAGAAAAATTCAAATGGATTTTTCTGCAACTTTTGGTTTTTATTTATTATGTGAGTTGGTTGCATATTGTTGTAGAGCCATGGACTCGAGATTCTTGAGATCATACCCAGCCCACAACATAATTGATTGATCTGTTAGCTACCCATTCTACTGCTTCAGTCATTCTGTTGGTGTCAGCTTACTGTATCGTTGGTCCTTGCCTTTCCCCACTTTTTCCTGTCTGCCATTTCAAGACCTTGCTTGGGTTTGGGGTTTTGCCCATGCTCAAGAAATTTCCAGATAATTGCTGGCGGATTTGTGTGGAGCATGATGAATCTCTCTGGAACAGACACTGAAGTGTTGAATGTGACCTAAGTTTATTGTATCATTCAACAGGCTTGCACGTTGATAACCAATGTCTAGTACTGGGGTGGGAAGCATCTAATATGTATGTGTTTAGTGTTTTGTCATGTTTAATGTTCGTTAAAGTGAGTTTTTAGGCGTCTGACCACCTTGGAAATGTGGGTTTGATTCCAGGTGGAGAGAAAAAAATGGCAACAGCAGAAGGGCATCCAGGCGTTTTGATCTGGATGCAGCCAAGCCTCCTTAACGTTTAAGAAATTTATAGCCAGAACTCTTTCTTAAAGGTGTGTGTGTGTGTGTGTATGTGTCTGGGGAGGGGGGTTTGACTATGAGGACTGTCTGTTGTCCAGCTCTTGCCTGAGTTTCTTGCTACCAGGTCTGAAAAATCAGTGACTTGGTTGTAGTGCTGTAGTACTAAGAGAAATAGCTGCATATGATACTGTTTTTGTTGTTGTTGTTGTTCTGTATCATATCATGCTTATGTGATTGATTTATTGTTGACATATTTTTATGTATAACATATTCTGTAATGGGCAAAGTGCTTAGGAGCTTGCTTCCCAGGATGTTGTGCTTTATGAATTTTCTTTCTTATGAGTCCGAAAAGTTATGTAGTGCATGGACAGCAACCCCCCCCCCCCCCCCCACCCCTCTGCCCCTTTCACTTGCTGAAACGGCTGTCGAGTGGCGTCAGGAGCTTGAGGATGCGATTGTGTGGAGATTGGCAAGGCACTAGTGCTTCGGGTCCCATCCACACCCTCATTGTTTCTTGTTAACTTCTTATAGTCATTATTATCATTATCACGTACATTATTTTTTATAATTATTGTTATTCTTATTGTCATAATTATAGTTGTTAATGTAATTATCATTGTACCATTTTGTGTATTTTCAATGTGCCGTCTTCTGTGCCCTTCATTTATATCACATTATCATATCTCAATCCCTGTTCAGATACATGCTGTTTCTGGACCAGTACGAGGCAGTGTCATTCGGTGATCCTTTGTTTGGTGCCTTTGTGCTGCTGCCCATGCTGCAGAGTCAGAGCTGTCTGCTGCGCCGGGCTGTGTGGCAGGAGAGGTCCCACCTGCTGCGTAGCTTGATGGTCCCAGTGAAGGAGGTCAGGATTACTGCTGGTGGTGCTGCGTGTAGTGTGTTTGTGGTTGAGGGTATCTTTGTTGCAGAAGTTAAAAGAATGTAAATGAAATCAGTTAGGATGTTACAGAATATAACTGAGATCAGTTGGAAGTTACAAAATAAAACTGAGATCAGCTGAAAAGTAACAAAATAAAACTGAGATCAGCTGAGAAACTACAGAATGTAACTGAAATCAGAAAGTTACAAAATATAGCTGAAATCAGTTAGAAAGTTACAGAATATAACTGAAACCAACTAGAAAGTCACAGAATATAACTGAAATCAGTTTAGGAAGTTACAGAATACAACTGATATCAGTTAGAAAGTTACAAAATATAACTGAAATCAGTTAGGACGTTACAGAATATAACTGAAATCTGTCAGGAAGTTACAGAATATAATCAATGACTACAGACGGTGGAATGAATTATTATTCTCAACTGTGTCGTTTAATGATCTTAAAGTTTATCTGTGTTCCTCAGATGCTGATTGACATAGAGAGGTACCTGAGCCCTGATGAAACAGACCCGCAGTTGCTGCAGCTGTATGCCGGTAACCTGCTGTCAGGGTCTGTGCGGCAGTGCTGGTCGCCCGTGCTGTTTGTGGTGGCTGTCCACCATCTGAACCGCTTCCTCTTCTACGCCCAGGACGATGCCCACAGGGACCTCCGGCAATCCTTGTGGGACAAGGTTCTGCAGTGTGGAGACAAGGTACAGTGCTGTCAGTGAACGTGGTCAATGTGTTTGTTGGATGACGTTGTCTGTGGTCAGTGTGTATTTGTTGGATGATGTTCTCTGTGTTGTTAGATGATGAGATGCCGGGGATTGAACCCAAGACCTTTCACATGCGATGCAAACGCTCAGTATAGTCTAGGTAGGGCCTCAGGACCTGGCCAGATCATGGGTTTATGTGTAGGCTTAAGGCTTGCGCCATGATCTTCATATACATGGCACCTGTGACGTTAATGCATATGGAATTCATTCCGAGCGCGGAAACGTCATCATGAGAATCTGAAACTGAAACAGAAAACTAGATGATGATGTCTGAGGTCAGTGTATATTTGTTGGATGATGTTCTCGTTTGTTGTCAGCATCCATGTTTGTGTTTGTTCTATGGATCAATAATACATATTCATGAGTATGTATGGTCTTTGCATAAGAGAATAAACTTCAGTCAGTGCGTGCGTTGGAGTTGATGTGATGCAGTATTGAAGTGTTGGCATGACTGTGGATTTGGGAGAAATATAAATGAAGACAGGACAGGACAGGCTGTTTATAGCTAATCAGAATCTGGCTTGCAAAGTTTGTCAAAGATTTTTATGTTTTTGAGCTGTGAACAATGTTTGGATGCTGTAAGCAAGTTAAATTAAGAATTGTGCTGATTTTGATTTCAGAACAATATTTCTGATTTCTTTTTCAGAAATTGAAAGAGGTGGTCGTGAACTTCAAGTTGGTGAATATGCAAGAGGCAGACTGTATTGAATTGTACGCACAGCTCCCTGCCAACAGACAGGCAGTGGCAGCCAGCACATTCACAGACTGGGACTACAGTAATGGTGCATGCGTCTGTTTCGAACATTTGCAAGCAAAACGTCTGGAAGTTATTGCAGACGTTTTTGACATGTACAGACATAACATGCATACACACACAACACACACGCACATGCACACACACACACACACACCTCTGATGACAGCGCATTTGCCAGCTGTTGCGGACATTTTTTACATGTGCTAGTCGTAAAGGAATTCTCTGGTTCAGTCGATAGGCTGATAGGTTTGTGGATATCTTGACTTAAGCCCCAATTTGCTACATAAAAACTGTCTTACTGGCTTGCCAGTCAGTGTGGTTGCATCAGCTTGGTATTTAACATGTTATCTGTGTATCAGTCATTGCGGTAGTATCAGCTTGAAGTTGTTTGACATAGAATCTATTTGCCAGTCATTCTGGTAGCACCAGCTGCTTGGTATTTGACATAGGATCTATGTGCCAGTCATTCTGGTAGCTCCAGTTTGGTACTTGACATAGGATCTGTGTGCCAGTCATTCTGGTAGCACCAGCTTGGTATTTGACAAAGAATTTGTGTGCCAGTCATTTTAGTAGCACCAGCTTGGTATCTGACATAGGATCTAAGCCCCGTCAACCCTTTCTATGTCAAGATTTTGCCAGGACACAGGATCGTACACAGGCTGAAGAGGTCTGCTGGATAATTACTGGCAGATTTCGCCCTGATATGGCTCTGTACAGTTTATTATATTCTGTTTGCAGGAATCCTGCAATCATACAGACTAGAAACAACACTGATGATTATTAATGTAGCAAAGATGATGACAGTTTCCAAAAAAAAAAAACCCATCTTATTTCAGGTATATTCTGTTAACTTCCTAACTGCTTTTAGTTATATTCTGTAATAAGAATAAAAATAACTTAATGATGGTTTTTATCTCTGAGACTAATGCTGTTGCTTTCTGTTATCGGTGGTATTTCTAAAATCTTCTAAGCAAAATTTTGTTGTTATTAGACAGAATGTCATATTTCAAAAAGTGAGATGGAGATCTGACTACTGTTCCCCCACATCTTCCCACCCATACCTAGAGACAAAGTGTTGTGCTGTCATAGAAGTCTTTACAGGATGTATTCTGATAACTGCCTTTTCAAGGCACTGTGTGCCTACTTTGGAAATAACAAAGTCCAGTGATGTGTGGAGGAGTGTGTCATACGAAGTCAGATTTTTGTCTGCTGGTTGTTTCCGCGTTAGCAGTACAGACAGCCATTTATGTACTGTACTTAAATGTTTTGCCTGAAGTGTTTTCCTGATGTTCTTGCTTTAAACCATATTGCTCAGTTGTCAGAACAACTTGTTGAATTGTGTATGGTTAATAAATGTTCATGTACTGAAAATACATGCTTGCCTTGTCTTGTCATTTAAAATTGAGTGTTCGCCTTTAATGTTGCAATGTTTTTTCTGTACTGAAAATACATGCTTGCCTTACCTTGTTATTGAAATGAGTGTTCACCTTTGATGTCGCAGTGTTTTTAGTTGCCTTGATTCGGATGCTGTTTTTCAGAAATGCAAGTGTGCAGATGCTTACTGTGTGAATGGACATTATCATAAATCATATTAATTTAGAGCCTGTAAGTTATGATCCAATGCGTAGGACTTCAGTGCAGGCTTGTGGCGTCTGTCATGTTTATTCTGCATTCCCATCACATGGTGCTTATGTTGTAACATATCTATCTATCTATACATATAGGCCTACATATACGTTAAGTGAGTGAGACTATTTGGTCCCGACCTTCCCAATGAGCCAGTTGCTGTTTGGTCCCAGTCTTCCCAGTGAACCTATATCACGCCCAACTCTGGGTAGGAGAATGAGACTATTCGGTCCCAATCTTCCCAATGACCAAATGAACCCATATCACGCTCAGCTCTGGGTAGAAGAATGAGACTATTCGGTCCCAATCTTCCCATTGAGCCCATTACTATTTGGTCCCAGTCTTCCCAATGAACTCATATCACACTCAACTCTGGGTAAGAGCTGACTGGGGCCGGAAAAAACAAAACAAATGCTTTTTACGGAACTGATGAGATTCGAACCACAACCTATCAGTTGTTAGTCCGTTGCAGTAACCACTGCACCATAGCGACATTTGTTACTGTAGCATATTACTTAGAAGCTGACAGTGGCTATGGGCTGAAAGCAAAAGTCATCAAGTGCAGCAGTATCATCACAGACTGCTATGAATATTTATGAGGAAAGTGTCCACAGGCAAGCGTCCAGACTATGGTAGTGTAATGTTACAAAAGATGAAAGGCAGTGAAGGCAGTGAAACGAGTGGTGCATGAAAATACTATGAATATGAGAGTAAAAGTATCCTGGAAAATTCGCGTGTAATGAAAGGGGACAAAAACCTCCAATAGTCAAGCCATTCTAACAATCTCTCTATTCATAAAAGCTGTGTTTAGGAGAATCCAGACTTACATAAAATTGTATAATTTATAGTGCGCCTAACAGTTCTTTAGGCGCTTACAACTCTACAATACAAAAATGAATACATGAAATATGCATTTCTCTCACACTCACTTCTTATATCTATTGATATGTAGCCTACACACTCTCAGTAACAATCATATACAACATACACTAAAACCAGGCTAGGATCAACATGAACGAAGTTAATTTAAACAGGTTTCAGTTTCTCAAGATGACGTCTCCGCGCTCGGAATTTAATTCCACATGCACTAACATCACGGTGCCATGCAATGGTGATCTTGGCACAAGTCTTAAGCCTGCACGTAAACCCATGAGCTAGCTATTTCCTGAGGTCCTAACTAAAAATAACGATTTACGGAAACGATAAGTTTTTAAAAGGGGTCTTAGAAAAGGAAAGGTTCTGCAATTTTTTTCAGAGGACAAAAACACAGATTGTTCCACAGAAAATGTCCAAAATAGGCAGAAAATCTGAAAGCTCGAGTTTTGCGTCTGTATTGAGGGATTTTGAATAGCCGAGTATCAAAAGAGTGGAGTGCGGGAAGAATAGGCATAGAGCAATTCAAAGATAAGCTTATATGCAGGAACAGTACCAGAGAGACCATTGTAATGCGAAATGAGTCAAAAATTTAGAGAAGAGCGCTATACAAGAATTCAAGAAGATGAAAAGCATTCTTACCAACAAACGCCTATCAATTAACATCAGGAAGAGAGTTCTTGAATGTTGTATAGAACCCATAATGTTATACGGTTGTGAGGCATGGACAGTCAACACGCAAAGCCAGAACAAGATTGAGGCAGCCGAAATGTGGTTTCTAAAGGAATTGAGAGTTCCATGGACAGCAAAGAAAACAAATGAGACAGTCTTGATGGAGGCAGACACAACAAGATCATTGATAAGGAAGATTAGGAAAAGACAGGCAACATTTATAGGACATTTTATAAAAAAAAAAATTTTAAAAAGGAGAATTAGAGCACCTGGTAACAACAAGAAATCTGGAGGGAAAGAGAGCACCAGGTAGACCCAGAGAGAAAATATTGGACGGACTTGCAGGGTGGCTGAGGACAGAGAGGGTGGAAGGTGTGCTTGCGGCAACAAGGGACAGATACATATGGAGGGCCATGATCGCCAACGCCATGCGGTAGGGCACATGATGCTATACAAGAACGATTTCTATCATCAAACTATCGCTGAGAACTCCCCTTAGTCCTTCAGCTCACTTGTCCACAGTTTTATACACATGTTCTGTGATATGTAATGGTGATGGGTGTGGACTGCCAAGAGCCTGCTTGCACCAATGCTGTGGTGTGCTTGATACAGCACGTCTGTATACTTATCACGTACACCACCACGAGGCACTCCGGGTCCAAGTTGCACACTGACATGCAGTCATCAGGACCATGGACAGCCTCATGATAGTCATCAAAACTATACAGGTCAAAGTTGTCATAGCGCAGATAGGAATCTCCAAGCTGGTCGCAGTCTGAAACGGACAACCGGATATATAAATGTATGTGTGCGTGTTTGTTTGTTTGTGTGTGTGTGTGTGTGTTTGTGTGTGTGTGTGTGTGTGTGTGTGTGTGTGTGTACATATACTTATATATACATATACATATATACATATGGTAGATAGATAGACAGACATACAGATAGATACATACATACATATATACATACATACATACATAATACATAGGTAGGCCTACATAGATATCCATTGCTTTGCAAGTTTGTTTCTATTATATCGCATTAATTTGATCAAATATGTATCATACAAAAGAAGCCTATAAGTCATCAAACCAAATTCAGGACAAAGCAGTCATGATCCCTACCAGCTACATGTTTTGTACATTTTAATCGAACAGTATTAAAGTGATGCACATTTCATGCGAATGATATGCGCACTGTATTACCACACTGTGCACGAGGTATGTTGCTGCACAATCTGCACGCTGCGTCTTCGGTGGGTGTCCATGCTGGGTGTTTTCATGCTTCCACAAGCCAGCCATTGACTATGACTTACAGGATCTTAAACTTGTATGTTTGATATTCTGCATGTGTAAACACACGATAGTCGTTTAGAGGCAGAATTCCGGCAAGTTTGTACCTTTCCAGATTCTAAACAACAGTTGTACCTAGTGCAATGTTAAGACTTTTGTAGTCCTAGATTTGAATCTGTTTGAACAAATATTTAGGTGCACTGAAAAACACGGAGGAGGTCTGGCCCCCAGACGTGAGGCATGCAGGCCCACCGGCGTGTGGACACGCCCTGGTGCCCACGAACCAGATCCCCAAGCTATGGGTAAATAGCTCCACTGCCTTGTGGACATCTCGGGAGAGAGTAAGGCTAAGCGATGGAAGGCAAGGGGAAACCACCATCGTACTTTTCCCCAGGAAATCCATGGACAGAGGAAGAATAAAGAAGAAAGTTAACGACGTCAATAGGTGCTCCTGTGGAGCACCTTCGTCCGGTAGGGACTGTCATGCGGCGCAGGTGACACCAGACCGTCAGCCAGCTACTGCGACCAAAACCAAAATTAAATTCAACACCAAGGTGGCAACATGGAATATAAGAACAATGTTGCAGAAAGGTAAATTGGACAACATCAAAATGGAGATGGAAAGGCTTATTAACATCAGTATTTTAGGACTAGGGGAAATGAGATGGAAGGGGCAGGCATGATAACATCAGGAGAATATACAGTGATATACTCTGGTGGTAATTCACATGAAAGAGGAGTAGGCATCATAATGGACAAAGACAAATCAAAAGCAGTTAAAGGATACTGGGCAGTGTCCGACAGAGTTTTACTGGTCAAATTCAGAGGGAAACCTTTTGATATCAACATCATACAGGTGTATGCACCAACATCCGCAAGTACTCAGGAAGACATCGACAACTTCTACGAAGTTTTAGAGATGGCCAAGGTCCAATGTAAATCACAGGAAGTTACAGTCATAATGGGATATTTTAATGCTAAAGTGGGACAGGATAGGATGGAGGATATAGTTGGACCTCATGGCCTTGGTACACAAAACGAAAAAGGGGGGAAGCTTGTAGAATGGGCACAGATGAATGAGTTCATAGTAGGAAACACCTGGTTTGAGCAGCCTAACAGAAGAAAATGGACTTGGATGAGTCCAGGAGATAATACCAAAAATCAAATTGACTACATCCTGATTAACAAAATATTTAGAAATTCTTTACTGTAAGCAAAAACACTATCAGGCGCAGACTGCAACAGTGACCACAATCCGGTAGTGGGAAGGTTTAGGCTGAAATTGAGGAAAAGGAAACAGACCAAAAGCAACATCAAACTAAACCTTGGACTCTTGAAGACAGATGAAATGACACGTCAAAAATTTAATGTACATGTTCAAAACAAATTTAGTGCTCTGGAAGACGTTGGTGACAGTGAGGAACAATGGACAAAGTTGAGAAGTTCTATAAATGAAGCTTGTGAGGAAATCCCTAAGGCAAATAGAAAAGCAAAAAAAGAGCTGGATGACTAATGAAATTTTGGGCCTGATGGAGAAAAGGAGGAAGGCAAAGAGAAACGAGGAGATATACAGGAAGATAAACAAAGAAATCAGGTATAGGTGCAATGAAGCTAAGGAAGCTTGGCTGAACACAAAATGCAAAGAGATAGAAGAACGACACAAAATGGATCCTCAGGGTATGTACAGACGAATTGAAGAAATTGTTCACAGGAAAAATACATCCACATCAACTGGTTGCTTAAAATCAAAAGATGGCACGCTTATCATGGAAAAAGACAAGGTATTAGACAGATGGGGAGAGTACATTAAAGACCTTTTTGAGGATGACAGAAACGAAGAACACATCATAAAAAAGAACTTTGAAGGACCACCCATAATGAAAGATGAAGTCAGAGCAGCACTGAAAAAGATGAAACCAGGAAAAGCCCCAGGACCAGACAACATTACTACAGAGATGATTGAAGCCCTGGAGGAATTTGGCATAGAAAAAATAACAGTCCTCCTAAATGAAATTTATGACACTGGAAAAATCCCCAAAGATATGTCAAAATCAATTTTCATTTCACTTCCAAAGAAGACAGGGGCTATAGAATGCGAACTCCATCGCACAATCAGTTTGATGAGTCATGTAACAAAAATCTTGTTAAGAATAATCATGATGAGGACAAGGAATAGAATCAAAAGAGAAATAGCAGAAGAACAGTGTGGATTTGTGGAGGGGAAAGGAACTATTAATGCCATATACATCCTAAGAACTATCATAGAGAGGTCAGTTGAGATGAATAAGGATTTGTATTTATGCTTTGTTGACTATACCAAGGCTTTCGATCGGGTACGACATGAAGAATTGATCAACCAACTGGAGAGACTCAATGTCGATGGAAAAGATCTACGAATAATCAGGAATATGTACTGGGAACAAACAGCTGCAATGAGAATAGAAAACAATATAAGTTCTTTTCAAAACATCAAAAGAGGAGTCAGACAGGGTTGTGTTTTGTCACCAGATCTGTTTTCACTATATAGCGAAAACATCATGAGAAACCTAGAAGAAGATCCTGGATTAAAGGTTGGAGGGAAAATGATAAACAACATTCGGTACGCAGATAACACCGTGCTAATTGCAGAAAATGAAAGGGACCTACAAAGCCTTGTGAATATACTAGAAACAGAAAGCAAAGGTAAGGGGTTGGAACTAAACAGCAGGAAGACTGAAGTCATGGTGATCAGTAAAAAACATGAAATCCCCTCATGCAAAATAACAGCAAATGGCACAACCTTGACACAGGTTAATAAGTTCAAATACCTGGGAACGGTCATTTCATCAGACGGCAAATGCACATCGGAAATAGCTGGCAGAATCGGCCAAGCCAAAACAGCATTCAAGAAGATGACAAGCATTCTTACCAACAAATGCCTATCAATTAACATCAGAAAGAGAGTCCTTGAGTGTTATATAGAACCAATACTGTTGTACGGATGCGAGACGTGGACAGTCAGCAAGCAAAGCCAGAGCAGGATTGAGGCAGCCGAGATGTGGTTTCTCAGAAGAATGTTGAGAGTACCATGGACAGCAACGAAAACAAACGAGACAGTCTTGATGGAGGCAGACACAAGTCGATCACCGATAAGGAAGATTAGGAAAAGACAAGCAACATTATAGGCCATTTTATGAGGAAGGGGGATTTGGAGCACTGGTCACAACGGGAAAGCTGGAGGGAAAGAGAGCACCGGGTAGACCCAGGGAGAGAATGCTGGACGGACTTGCAGAGTGGTTGGGGATAAAGAGGGTGGGGGAGATGCTGGGTGCAACGAGAGATAGAGATGGTTGGAAGTCCATGGTTGCCAACGCCATGCGGCAGGGCACCTGATGATGATGATGAAATACACAAATGTGATATAGGCACTAGCAGGTCTGCACACATGTTGACCTGAGCAATCGGAAAATTCTCCATCAGTCTCTTCAAAAATATATCATTGTGGGATTTGTCGGCTCTAACCGGCTCCTACCCGGAGTTGGGCGTGCTACGGGCTCATTGGGAAGACTGTGACCACACAGTCGGGTCTCATCCACTTCACCGATGCGTCATTGAGGGTGTTGCTCAAATCTTCTGACCAGCACCGCAGGTGTCTGTATCTCTCGGACCTGTTTGACGCCAGGATACACTAGAATAAAACCCTGTCACGTAGTCTCAATCCTAGATGGAACTCCATAGCATGACGATTATCATCCTCATCGACATCATCATCATCATCATCATCGCATTGTATAAAAAAAATGTGCCAGCAGGAAGCTGGTGGATAGAGTGAGAGAATCAAAAAGTTACGTTTTTGCAGTTGGTAGATAGGGTGCGGAAGTCAAAGGGTCAAGGTGGCGAAGAAAATGGGACGGAAAAAAAAAAGGTGAGCACAAAGGTAACCTCCCTGAGTGCCATGATCTTTTAAAGCAAATGGGCGAGAATGTTGTGGAATCCAGACTTACTAGATCTGTTGACACCAAATCGTCCTGACATGTTTGTCCAAAGGGGGTCTCAGTAATAAACAGAGACGTTTTTTGACAATGACGAATGGACTAGTACAGACAAAACCAAGGAAAAGAAAATACAAAATAAACAGATGATTTACAAGTGCTTAAGAGTGAGCAGTACTACAAGCAGTCGTAGTCTACACTCACCAGACCTGTTGACACAGGGGATAAGGATGAGTATAAAAATGTATGTAAGAGTGAGCAGTACTACAGCAGTCCAAACTCACCAGACCTGTTGACACAGGAGATAAGGATGAGTATAAAAATGTATGTAAGAGTGAGCAGTACTACAGCAGTCTACACTCACCAGATCTGTTGACACAGTGGATAAGGATGAGTATAAAAATGTATGTAAGAGTGAGCAGTACAACAGCAGTCTACACTCACCAGACCTGTTGACACAAGGGATAAGGATGAGTATAAAAATGTATGTAAGAGTGAGCAGTACTACAGCAGTCTACACTCACCAGACCTGTTGACACAGGATCGTCCTGACAGAGAGTAGAACAAACCCAGACTGGCATCACACAGACACTGTCCCCAGAAACAGCCCGTCTGTCCTGCTGAGGGTGGCGAATCACAGGTCGTGTTACAACTCTTTCCCAACCAGGCCCCTGTACACCACATGGTACGAACAATCTGGTTAGTAGGTTTTATCATTCAAATTTGTGATGATATTTATTAAATCTACAACATGTTGAAACTTGTTGTGGTGTTTCTGAAGTAAGTGGGCCTTTTAACATATCTATGAACACAAACACATACACACGCACACGCATTGACACATGCACCTACTCACACGCACGCACACACATACATATATACTTACTCATACACACACACACACGCGCGCACGCACGCACGCACGCACGCACGCACGCACGCACCCACACACACACACACACACACAAATATACGTAGAGATGATGACCAAATCAAATGATATACTGGAACTGTGAAAAGAC
>JAPXFY010000012.1:71711322-71716322 GCA_030674185.1 Monoplex corrugatus
GTATCCATCCAAGATACTTTTAAACTGAAGTTATACTAACATCAGATTTGACTATATATGGTTAGACAAGATCATTTTGTTATGAATTCCTTATAGAACAGACGTGCAATGTCAAAATACTAAAGATGAGATGCATAATGTACAAGAAACACCCAAAGGTGCTGAAAGGGACCCAAAACAACAATGCCTCACCACTAGCCAAGCAATCATCTCCCAGATCCAGACGCCACACAGTCGCCATTTTACCAAGCGAATGGGGGTGTCCACGCGCTGCATGCCCCATTTGTGCAATGTTAATATCCAAAACATGTGTGACTGCCCGCGTTCAAGCAAACAGCAACCAGAAAGAAAAACACGAAAAAAGAATAAGAACGCGTAGTTAATACAACCAGACAAGACAGGCGCAAATTTCCGGCCAACTGGCCTTTGTCAAGCGTAAGATCACAAACAAACAAACACAAATACAAAAATTACCATAAAAAGACTGAAACGTCCCTACTGCTCCGACCAGTGTGAGAAGAGGAATAAATCCAAGCTGTATCAAATAAGCGTTCGATGTCAAAATAAGATAAGATACATAGTTACCAGTTGGCTGACACAAGAAAACAGTCAGTCAATTTTTGGCATGGGTTAAGCAAAGAAAATTTATGTGAATTTTTCAGTAGTCCATTCACACATGCCTCCAAACTTATGACATTGTTGGTATTGCATTTTACTGTGAGGATTGCTGTGATGCATTACATGACACTTCTCCATCATTTATAATCATTAAACGAACGTGTAAAATTATTTGAAGTCCAATGAGAAAGGCATTTAGCCCAAACTAGCCAAACTCCAGTGAGAAAAGCATTTAGCCCAAACTAGCCAAACTCAAGTGGCAAAGGCACTTAGCCCAAACTAACCAAACTCCAGTGAGAAAGGCATTTGACCCAAACTAGCCAAACTCCATTGAGAAAACATTTGGCTCAAACTAGCCAAACTCCATTGAGAAAGGCATTTGGCTCAAACTAGCCAAACTCTAATGAGAAAGGCATTTGGCCCAAACTAGCCAAACTCCAATGAGAAAGGCATTTGGCCCAAACTAGCCAAACTCCATTGAGAAAGGCATTTGGCCCAAACCAGCCAAACCATGGTAACGATCTATGAACAATCAGCAACTTTCTATTTTCAAAGTTTACATTTCACATTTGATAAACTTGACAGCGTCAAATACTTCGCTCAAAATCAGTCAACAAATGTTGACATTTTTTAAATATTCTTTCATATCAGCACGAGCAATAATGGATATCGCTGACAACGCTTTGTTCGTTTGGTTGGGATGGATGGATGGATGGATGGATGGATGGATGGATGGATGGATGGATGGATGGATGGATGGATGGATGGATGGATGGATGGATGGATGGATGGATGGATGGTTAACTGGGTGGTTGATTAATAAGCTGAATGTTGTTTATCTGGTTGTTTGGTTGGTTGTTTGGTTGGTTGGTTGGTTAGTTGGTTGGTTGGTTGGTTGGTTGGTTAGTTGGTTGGTTGGTTGGTTAATTGTTTGGTTGGTTGGTTGGTTGGTTGGTTGGTTGGTTGGTTGGTTGGTTGGTTGGCTGGTTGGTTGTAGGTTGGTTGGTTGTAGGTTGGTTGGTTGGTTGGTTGGTTGGTTGGTTGGTTGGTTGGTTGGTTAGTTGGTCGGCTGATTGGTTGGTTAGTTGGTTGTTGGTTGATTGGTTGGTTGTTGGTGGTTGATTGGTTGTTTGGTTGGTTGGATGTAATAATAATAATAATAATAATAATAATAATAAGAGACCATTTATAAGCGCACATCTCTGCCTACGGCGGAGCTTATGACGCTTTACAATCATTCACTCACAATATTTCAATCTCTCGGACCTCACGTACATACACTAAATACACAATACAAGTAATAGAATAAATCCATAAAAATACTACATACGCTACAATCATACACGGATTCTCACGCAAGTCCAAATGCACCCCACAACCCCCACGGCTATACCCCAAAGTACTGTGAGGCACATTGGGCTCTATAATCACCCACCCCCACCCCCCACCTACCTACTATAACATACACACACACTAACACACCTTTTCTACTATTAGGCTGGGGGGAAATGAGGTTGAACTTACTGATAATATTTTTGAAAGAGGTGAGTTTTTAGAGCTGTTTTGAAAGAAGAAGTCGATTTTAGGTGTCGGATTTCAAAGGGAAGAGAGTTCCAGATAGTGGGGGCTGCGAAGGAGAAAGAGCGATGTCCAAATGTTTTTGTGCGCACGCGTGGAACACGGAGCAATCTGGTATCAGCAATGGAGCGGAGATTTCTAGAAGGAGTGTACACAGAGAAAAGATCAGCCAGGTAGCGAGGAGAGAGATCAGAGAAAAAAGAGTGGCATAGTGAGGCAAGCTTATAGTCAATGCGAGCTTGAACAGGCAACCAGTGAAGGGATTTGAGAATAGGTGTGATATGATCATGCTTGCGGGAACGAGAAACAAGTTTAGCGGCAGAGTTTTGTACTTTTTGAAGTTTGTCTAATTGATTTTGAGGACAGCCAGAAAAGAGGGAGTTACAGTAGTCTAATTTGGAGAGAACAAAGGCAGAAAGAAATGTTTTGGTAGCGTCTTCTGAAAGTAAGTGGCGAATATAACTAATGCGTCTAAGGTCAATGTATGCTTTGCGGCAGACTGTCTGTACATGTGTTGAGATACTCGTGTCTTTGCTGAAGTGGAAGCCAAGATTTCGTGCGGTAGAGGAAAAGGGAATATCTGTTGATCCAACGGTAAGAGATGTAGGAGTGGTAGACGGCAGAGACTTAAAAGAGGAAGAACGGAGGACAGCTTCAGTTTTCTCGTCATTTAGTTTTAGCTTGTTTTCGAGCATCCAGATTCGTATGTCGGTGATACAAAGTTCGAGAGAGGAAATGGCTGGGTTTATGTTCTCGGGAGGAGTAGAGAGTTCAAGTTGAGTGTCATCTGCAAATGATTGATGTTCAGGAGAGTGAGACTGTATCAGGCCGGCAAGTGGTTGTGTATAGAGGACAAAGAGCACGGGGCCCAACACAGATCCCTGTGGGACCCCGTACAATAGTTCTTCAGATGTAGAGTTGAGGTTATTGACAAAGACTGATTGTGTTCTTTCTGTGAGGTATGAACGGAACCAGGAAAGAGCGGTTTGAGAAATGCCGTAACTGTATTGGAGTCTGTTAAGCAAAATGGTATGGTCTATTGTATCAAAAGCAGCTGAGAGGTCCAGTAAAGTTAGTAGAGAGACGTTTCCAGAGTCAAGAGCTAAAAGGATGTCATTAGAAATTTTGAGGAGCGCAGTTTCAGTACTGTGATGAGGACGATAAGCAGACTGAGAAGGAGAGAAGAGGTTGTAGTCATTAAGATATGTAAGTAATTGTTGGAGAACGACTTTTTCAAGAATTTTGGAAAAGAATGATAGGTTAGAAACCGGTCTGTAATTTTTCAAGTTGTTTGGGTCCAAGGATTGTTTCTTGAGGAGAGGTTTTACAACAGCTATTTTAAGACTTGATGGAAATATACCGGAAGAAAGAGAGGAGTTGATGATTACAGTGAGAGTTGGGAGCAGATCATCAAGAAACTGGAGAAACAGAGGGGTAGGAATGGGATCGAGGGAACATGAAGTGGGTTTTGATTTGAGAATGATGGTTTTAAGTTCAGACTCAGTAACAGGGTTAAACATGCAGAAAGTTGAAGTGGGGGTGGTGGAGGTAGGTCTTTTTACCAAAGGGGACAACGTGGCCTGATCTAATTCTTTTCTGATGTTTTTTACTTTGTCGAGGAAATACTTATTAAACACTGAAGGTAGGTCATTTAAAGGGTATGTGTTGGGAAGTAGAGATTTTTTGCTGCGGCCTAGCAATCTGTCACAGACATTGAACAATTTTCTTTGGCTTGTAGCGGAGGCGATTTCGTTTAGATAGACTGGTTGTCTAAACTAGTTAGTCAGTAGATTGGATGAGTAGGTGGTTATTGCTTGTTTGCTTGCTTGCTTGCTATGTTGCTTCATGAATGTAAAGAATAAACATAAGGAACCAAACATCGATCTCTGAGGCTCACGTAAGACATCATTCCATTATTTACAGGCTCATTTACCGTGTAAAAGACAAATCAATACACTCTGTTACCGTTCATTGACTGACTAGTTTTCGATCAGAGAGATCGATCAATTAGAGTGCTGTGCGTATATTACTTCAGAATATTATTTGTAATCTGACAATAGCCATGGAACTCAAAGCGCGGAAAGCGGTCGACGTAGCGACAACAGAAACTGCTTTAAATGAAGAGTAGCATAACAGGATTGAAGCCAGTTTTTACAACATTTCCAATGAAAAGAGTGAATAGATTTCCATTTTTTTTTTTTTTTTTTTTTTTGTTTTTTTTTTTTTTTTTTTTTGTCACCGCACTTTTTCTCTACTCACCATCCCTCATCTGTTTAAAAGGAGAATGTTTCATATCAACCAAGTGTGCTCATGTGTCTGCCTGTGGCAGACATGTGTCAGCATGAATTTCCTAAATGATGTATCTGCGTTTATCTTTGTGAAAACATAAGTTTTGAAGCGAGGGGGTCATGTTCAGGATTATTTGAGTTGAAAGCCAAAAGTCACTTCTCAAAGAAGGTGTGTGAACACCACATTCTCGGGACCTTTTCCAGATATTTCTTATGCCTTCATGACTGCGCGACTCTACCTTTTTCCTATGGGCTCTCAAAATTTTATTTTGAAGGAACATCTTTCAAGGTCACAGTGACCTTGAGAAATCAAAATTTCAAATCATTCTTCTCAGCCGTTTGCAATCTGATAAAAAAAAAAATTCAAATTTATGATACTCATATGAGCAATATCAATAATTGTTACAGAAACGTCGACCCATGTAAATAAACAAGCTTTGTAATGAAAATACCTTAAACTTTCTACAAACGACAACAAAACACGAAATGAAAGTGTTACCACAAGGAACAATTAGT
>JAPXFY010000012.1:71718822-71778822 GCA_030674185.1 Monoplex corrugatus
CTGGTATCCGAACCTACCCGTGTGACACATCTCATCAGGTTATTTCGGGCATGCCGAGTCCAAATTTACCATCCAAATTGGTCTCTGATGAAAAGTGGCCGAGAAAATGGCCTCCAAAGTTAGCGAACGTGAAAGATACACAAATTTAGAGATGACTTTTATCGGCCTGTTTGAGTAGATTCTGACCGTCTAAAACTATTAAACTAAGCATAAACAATACCTCCGCGCTCTACTCTATCATTTTCCACCAGAAAAAGCAGAATCAAATCCGGCCATTTTTCTGGACTTTTTCACAGCCGTGGACCTGTCGCGACAGCCATTTTTGACGAAAAATCGAGTATCCGAACGTACCCTTGTGACACATCTCATCAGATTATTTCGGGCATGCCGAGTCCAAATTTACCATCCAAATTGGTCTCTGATGAAAAGTGGCCCCCGAAGTTAGCGAACTTGAAAAACACACAAAAATTTAGAGATGACTTTTACCGGCCTGTTTGAGTAGGTTTTGACCGTCTAAAACTATTAAACTGAGCATAAATAATACCTCCACGTTCTACTATATCATTTTCCACCAGAAAAAGCAGAATCAAATTCAGTCATTTTTACAGCCTTTTTCACAGCCGCGGACCTGTCGTGGCAGCCATTTTTGACCAAAAATCGACAAAAAACCGAATATCCGAACGTACCCTTGTGACACATCTCATCAGGTTATTTCGGGCATGCCGAGTCCAAATTTACCACCCAGATTGGTCTCTGATGAAAAGTGGCCGAGAAAATGGCCTCCGAAGTTAGCGAACTACACAAATTTAGAGATGACTTTTATTGGCCTGTTTGAGTAGGTTTTTCCGGCCTTTTTCACAGCCGTCGACCTGTCGCGGCAGCCATTTTTGAACAAAAATCGAGTATCCGAACGTACCCTTGTGACACATCTCATCAGATTATTTCGGGCATGCCGAGTCCAAATTTACCATCCAAATTGGTCTCTGGTGAAAAGTGGCCGAGAAAATGGCCTCCAAAGTTAGCGAACTTAAAAAATACACAAATATCAGCCTGTTTGAGTAGGTTCTGACCGTCTAAAACCATTAACACATCTATCTGCCTAGAAGCAGACAGCACAGAAGAAGAAATACAGTTATACAATGACAATAACAGATATGATACATAATGTTGTGTATATACTGAGGCAGTTTGACTGAAAAAAAATTACACCATTCTCTGTCTCTGTGTCTCTGTGTCTGTCTGTCTGCCTGTCTGTCTGTCTGTCTCTCTCTCTCTCTCTCTCTCTCCTCTCTCTCTCTCTCTCTCTCACTCTCTCAATTTCTCAGTCTCTATCTCTGTCTCTCTTTGTCTCTGTCTCTCTCTATCTCTGTCTCTCTTTGTCTCTGTCTCTCTCTATCTCTGTCTCTCTTTGTCTCTGTCTCTGTCTCTCTGTCTCTCTGTCTGTCTCTCTCTCTCCCCTCTCTGTGTCCTCTGTCTGTCTGTTTGTCTGTCTCTTTCTCTCTCTCTGTTTGCCTGCCTGCCTGCCTGTCTGTCTCTCTCTCTCTCGTCTCTGTCTCTCTCTCTCTCTCTCTCTCTCTCTCTCTCTGTCCGTCTATATGTCCGCCTGCCTACCTGCCTGCCTGTCAGTCTGTCTGTCTGTCTACCTGTATCTCTCTCTCTCTCTCTTTCCTCCTCTCTCTCTCTCTCTCCTCTCCTCTCTCTCCTCTCTCTCTCTCTCTCTCTTTTTCTCTCTCTCTTTCTCTCCCTCCTTTCGTCCCTCTCTGTGGAAAAACCGTATCCATTCAGCCATCAAATATATATCTTAGTGTTATGTTTTCTTTTCTTCCTGTCTCTGCTTGTTCTGAGACAACCTTGGTGTAGCCTCTGTTCTTGGGAACGATTTTTGTGGGTTGGCGTTCTAGCACAGGATTATTTGCAATGGAAACAGGAGAGTTTTGTTCTTCTACTGTAATGAATATTTCATATGTAAGAATGAAGTAGGCTATGTTGACATTTTGTTTTATGAATGTGCGCCAAAGCAAAACATTAAGACACGCAGCAAATATTTTGACACTCGTCTCTCTGGAAAGTAAACATCTTTCTGTTTTTTGCCAGCATACCATTTCGAGTGTAGAACTATGAATTAGGCAAGGAAGATTCGTGAATTGATGATTTATTCAGTTTGTTTGTTTGTGTGTGTGTATGTGTGTGTGTGTGTGTGTGTGTGTGTGTGTGTGTGTGTGTGTGTGGTGTGTGTGTGGTGTGTGTGTGTGTGTGTGTGTGTGTGTGTGTGTGTGTGTGTTCTGTCAGAAATAATGCTTACGTTTAACTAAGAAAAATCTGTATCATCATTATACTTTGATATTTCAGCAAATGATCAGCAAACTGATAACTAATGCAAACATTACACAAACAGTTCTACAAACAGCACACAACAGCTCAAACAGACAGCCAAACAGACAGCCAAACAAGAACACACACACACACACACACTGCCACCACACACACTTTACACACGAACAACACACACAACACACACACACATACACACACACACACAGACAGGCACACACACACACCACACAACACACCACACACAGCACACACACAACACACAACCAACACCCACACAGGCACACAACACACACAGACACCCACACACACACACTACAACACACACACACACACACACACCACACACCACCACACACACACACACACACCACACACACACACACACAACCACATACACACATCACTCACTCACTTACTCACGCCAAGCTGATAAGCTGAAATAGATGGAAGTCTTTTTCATTCGAATCCAACTACCTCGACTAATTCTCTGATTCAACAAGTTTGTATACAGCCAAGGAAAAGTACTGCAAAAATATAAAGACACTCATGTTTTAAGTTTTTTTTTTTTCCCTTTTCCCTTTTGCCACAAACTGAAAGGAAACAGGGAGGGGGATGGTCATCAAGACACTTCAGTCATAAAAGTTTTAAGCGTCAAGTGCTTCAACATCTTTTTCGTTTTCTTTTTTTGTTGGTTTTGTTGTTGTTGTTGTTGTTGGTTGTTTATTTGTTGTTTTTTTGTTTCATGGTCGTTCGAAAATACAAACTAAGTCAGTTTAATCTTATATTCATAACAGTTTATTTCTGGTTTTCACGCTCTAAAGCATTCTTTCTTTGAGTTTGTAGTTGATGTCTGATTATAAGTACATCAAGTATATTGAAATGTAAAAATCATATATAATTCTCTGATCGACTGTTTTGTTGGTCCTTTTCATTTTATCTAGCTAGCTATTCAGTTAGTTGGTTAGTTAGTTAGTTAGTTGGTTAGCTAGTTAGTTAGCTAGCTAGTTAGTTAGCTAGTTAGTTAGTTAGTTAGTTAGTTAGTTAGTCTGTTAGTTCGTCAGTTCGTCAGTTCGTTCATTTGTTCGTTCATTAGTTCGTTCGTTATCGTTAGTTAGTCAGTCGGTCGGTCGGTCAGTCAGTCAGTCAGTCAGTCAGTCAGTAAGTCAGTAAGTCAGTCTGTTAGTTAGTCAATCAATTGGTCAGTCAGTCAGTTAGTTAGTCAGTTAGTTAGTCAGTTAGTTTGTCAGTTAGTTAGTTAGTTAGTTAGTTGGTTAGTTGGTTAGTTGGTTGGTTAGTTAGTTACTTAGTTAGTTAGTTAGTTAGTTAGTTAGTTAGTTAGTTAGTTAGTTAGTTAGTTAGTTAGTTAGTTTGTTAGTTAGTTGGCTCGTATCTGCTTTTAACACTGGAGGTCACACTGATTCAGGTCTTAATGTCTCTTTATGTTCTGAACAAAACAATCGATAAATTTGAAACAGACACCTTGAATACCCACATGTGGACAGAAGCGTCGTTTTTCCACATCCTTGTACCAGCCAACATTGTATTAATCGTTCCGAGTTTTTCAGATGTGTGTATGCACATAGTCCTTTTGCCCACACGGTGCAGGCGGTGTTTTGCTGCGCTCTCTTCACATTGCGTCTTCGGTGTTTGTGTACGCTGTGTGTTTTCCTGTTTTCCCAAAGCCAATTGACACTGACACGACTTATAGGATCTTTAACGTGCATATGTGATATTCCGCATACGTATATAGATGTGAAGGATTTTTTTTGGGGGGGGGGGGGGGTTCCCATTTTTTTACGCCACCTTAATATCATTTTACTTTATTTTACTCTATGTTGTTTAGTTATTTGTTTTATTTTATTGGTTTTATTTTGTTTATTTATTTTATTTTGTTTTACTTTATTTCATTCTATTTTAATTTGTTTATTTTATTTCAGCTTAATTTATTTCATTTCATTTCATATTTATTTCATTTCCTTTTCTTTTCTTTCATTCATTTTATTCATTTTATTTCATTTCACTTTTGTTGCATTTTGTTTCATTTTATTTTATTTTATTTTATTTTATTTTATTTTATTTTATTTATTTTATTTTATTTTATTTTATTTTATTTTATCTATTTTACTTATTTTGTCTAATTTCATTTAATTCGTCTATTTCACTTATTTTATTTTATTTCTATTTCTATTTCATTTTACTTTTATTTCATATCATTTTTATTTTGTTTCATTTTATTTATTTAATTAGTCACAACGGAATTTTTCCGGATGAAATGCACGTTGCACACCTTGAAGAAAGCACACCGCTTGAATCCAGTTCCACATTTTTCTTTCTGTATGCGTGTATTGGTTCCCTGGGAACTGGATGACAGACCGGAATGGCGATGATTTGATTAAGGAGGTATTATTTTCATCCTGTTGATAGGGCAGCTGAGGCTTTGTGTAGTATTGATTCGGGGACATTCTGTAATGTGTGACAAATTTATAGTTATAGGCTGGTTGTGTTTTGATTCAGTTATTTCCTGTATTTTTATTTGTATGTATGGATGTGTGTGTGTGTGTATGTATGTATGTATGTACGTATGTATGTATGTATGTATGTATGTATGTTTGTATGGATGGATGTGTGTGTGTGTATGTACGTATGTATGTATGGATGTGTGTGTATGTATGTATGTATGCATGTACGTATGTATGTATGTATGTATGTATGTATGTATGTAGTATGTATGTATGGATGTGTGTGTGTATATGTATGTACGTATGTATGTATGTATGTATGTATGTATGTATGGATGGATGTGTGTGTGTATGGTATGTATGTATGTATATGTATGTATGTATGTATGTACGTGTGTATGTATGTATGTAGTACGTATGTATGTATGTATGTACGTACGTACGTACGTATAGTATGTAGTATGTACGTGTGTATGTATGTATGTATGTACGTATGTATGTATGTATGTATGTATGTATTATGTAGTATGTATGTAGTATGTATGTATGTATGTATGTATGTATGTATGTATGTATGTATGTATGTAGGAGAGAGACAAGCATGGAGCTACATTAACAGTGCTCTTTTGTTCTCTTCGGTAAAACACACACACACACACACACACACACACACACACACACACACACACACACACACACACACACACACACACACACACACACACAAAACAAAACAAAACAAAACAAAACAAAACAAAACAAAACAAAAACCAACGACAACAGAACGAATTGCCGCTTTAAACCATTGTTTATTCATGACTAAATCGAATTACGAATAACAACATGAAGTAAGAGCATTATAAAGCTAAATTCATGGAATTTGGAGGTTGCGGCTGAAATGTGATACTGATCACACTCCAACCCCCCCCCCCCCCCCACCGCCCGAAAAAAAAAGAAAAAAAGAAAGAAAGGAAAGAAAACGAATACAAAAAAAAAAAAAAAAAAAAAAGAAAAGAAAAAAGAAAACCTTTCTCACAGGTAAATTGATTGATTGATTGATTTGGTTCAGTTCTTACGTCGGCACCCACCTCAGGTGATATGGCGGACGGGTATAGCCATCCAAGGGAAGGGGGGGGGGAAGGGGACCTATCTAATCCTATACTGACACCACCAGAAGAACAATGATGTTTAGATGGGACAGTGTGAACACGTTTAATGTAGCGCACACCGGGATTCGAACCATTAGCATGTGAATCCGACGCTCAACCAACTGAGCTACTGAGGCCCGCACAGGTCATTTGAACTATTGCTTTACATTTTATGATATAAACAAGACGGTTAAACCTTACATCAGTTCCCCTTTTGTGCTGTTTTTGAATATTTCATTCATAAAATAAAAAGCAGTAGCTGTTCCGTAAACGTCAGGTTGAAGAACAGTTATGTGCAGAAATACTGTTGAAATGGTTTTGGTTAAAGCTCTTATTAGAATAAATGCCATTCCATTTAAAGTTGTCTTGTGATAGTTTACGGCTTTGATATTTTCTTCCATGTAAGTTCTGTCAGTATTGTAAACACGTTTCTGCCATATAACACATACTGTACATGAACATGTGTTACATATGAACATATGTTTGACGCTTGCAATGAAATCTGTTGAGTTTGCTTTGTTATGTTTTGTGTGCTTGTTGTTCCGTAATATGGAAGAAGGAAAAAAAAGTGTATGGAAAAGAGAAAGCTAACAAAAGCATTTCCATACCTGGGACGCTGTTATCAGCTGATAAATGTGTGCATAAACGTTATTCGATTAACGAAATTATTGATGATAATGATGATAATATGCATACTTTTATCAATATCAATACTGCTGCTAATAATAATTATAATGATAAAAATAACAATAATAATGAGAATAACAATGATGATGATGGTAATAATAATGATAGTGGTAATAGTAATGCATAATAATAATAATAACAATGATAATAATAATAATGATAATAATAATAATAATATAATAATAATAATGATGATGATGATGATGATGATATGATGATGATGATGATGTGATGATGATGATGATGATGATGATGCGGACGACGAGCGACGACGACGATGATGAGATGATGATGATGATGAATGATGATGATGATGATACGACGACTGATAATAGTTCAAGTTACAGTTCATATTGCTTATAGCCCAGGCGACTACTGGCGCCATATGAGAGCTAACACCACGTCAAAAATGACAATCTGGTTAATGATAATAGTAAAATCATGATAATGATGATGATGATCATCATCATCATAATGATGATAATCATGATAAGTATCATCATAACAGATACACAAACAGAGATAGATATACATTGAAAAGAGACTGTATAACCCATACATTGACGAATAAAACAGCCCATAGCGCCATGACCTATTCAACGGGTAGGCACACCTACACATTTATTCACGGGTAATGCACTAAGTGCACACATCACAAAAACCCATAACCACCTGGCGCAAAGCAACAACTCAGCTATCCCTAGAATATCAGATTAATTATCCTGTTTATTTGTCTCATATGTTTTGTAAGTTATAGGTTGTTTTCATGAGAACAATATTTGTCTTATTTGCATAAATTGATATCATTTCTGTTACCACATTGTTCGATGATGCTTGATTATCGTTCAGCAAAGGAGTGTAGTTTTTGACACAGAGTCATAGGGGAAATGTTGACGTGTGCTAAATCTTAATGTTCATTTTTAAACTTCCAGTGTATAAAATATCATTGTGTATATTCTGTATACTGTATGGAGTTCATGTGTCAATATTGTCTGTTCATACATGTAAAACTTTGTTGTTGTTGTTGTCATTCTTCATTGCCACATTGTATGTTAGATGTCCGTTTGCTGTGGAACAAAAAATGAATTAAAAAAAAAGTTTTTAAAAAAGTTATTCTGTTTATAATTAATATCGTACATTTACTGAGTTCAGACTTAGTAAAAGCAGAGGGGGAAAACTCCAACAAGAATTATTTCCCCAAACTTCAGATTTGAAATACTGAGGAATTATGAGCCAGCAATGAGAACTGCGCAATTCCCCTCAACCTTTTGTCTTTTTCACCCACATTGCCAGTCTTTTCAGAGTCTAAACGCATGTCCTCTGGAAGGTGATGGCATTGGAGTTAGGCCCCCATTTCTTAGGTGTATCCTCTGCAGTGATGTGTTTGACGAAGCACTTATTGAGTGATTTTCCAAACACAATGACGAGGCATTTGGGGTCAGAGTTGCACATTTGCTTACACTGACTGGGATCGGTAGTGACCATATTGTCCACGTCAGAGTCCAATAGATCATAGTCGTCATAGCGTAGGTAGGAGTTGCCGAGTTCTTGGCAGGCTGAAACAGACACCAGGAGGTATGTATGGTTACTTCTCACTTTGTGATGTGAGTCATTATATCACAGCACTAAATAAGAGAAAAGTGAAATTCTACATTTAATTATTATTTAGAAAAAAAAACACACGAAAAAAACAAACAAAAAAACAAAAAACAAACAGAAAATAACACATGAAACATCATATATTTATTTAATGTGATGCATTAAACGCTGATGACAATATCCTTGTAGTCTCAGTATTTCATTTGATCATTTTTCAAAAACAAAACAAAACAAAACCGAAACAAAAACAAAACAAACAAACAAAACAATTCAAAACGAACCAAACCAAACCAAACCAAACCAAACCAAACCGAACCAAACCAAACCAAACCAAACCTAACAACCAAACCAAACCAAACCAAACCAAACCAAACCAAACCAAACCAAACCAAATCAAACATCCAACCAACCAACCAACCAAAAATATAAGTTCAAATTTGAAAAGATCGTACTGAATATAACTTTCTTTTTAAAATGCCTTGACACAAACCACCGCATACATGAATGTAATGCAAAACTAACGTAGATTTTGCACACACATAAAATGAAATGGTTGCAGATAATAAGATGTGTGTATGATTTTAGTGGTTCTGTTAATGTGTATGAACTGAAATTTTGATGTAACTGTAATTGATTTTGCTGATACAGTTCTGTTTTTGTCCCCTGTAATTTAATCTTCTAACGTTCCTAGCAGGTTTCATAAATGAGGAACATTCTTTGGAACACAGAAAAAAAAGAAAAAGAGCGACAAAACAAACCTTGTTGGTCTTTGGATTTATTTTTCATGTAACTATTTAAGTAGTTCTCTACATTGAGAAAGCCTCTGGCAGCCATTCATACTTTCATTACTTAAAGAATATACAGAATTCACAAAATGCGACTTTCGTTCCAACTATGCGTGTTATGTTTTCTGTAACAACAAAGTATGTGCTGACCATGAGACCGCGTATTGTTGTTGTTGTTGTTGTTGTTTTTTTTTTTTTTTTTTTTTTTTTTTTGTGAGTAACAAACTAGCAAAACCGACAAATATACATGTATAGTCAGATTACAAAGCGACACAAACCAACCATGAAAGCCATTCTATCAGCCTCTCTCAATCAATGCCAGCCACAAATTGTCTGCCGTTTTCTCTGCTGACTCAGATGGGGGGAAAAAACTCTTATTGTCTGGCTTTCCATCTCCTGTCCCTGAAAAGCAGCTGTCCCCAAGAGACTTTTGGGATTCCATTGTTGGTGGGTTTTTTTTTATGATAGCTCGTCTTACATTAAAACATATACAGTCCAGTGTAGTGTATTGTGAAGCTTAAAAACGGTGGTACAAGCGAATCATCATTTATTCATTGCTGTGGCTTTTGTCAGCGTGTTGTTGTATGGTTAGTTACCGGAGAATAATAATCTCATGTCTTCCACACAGGGTGCACTATATGAGTGATCACGACAGTAGTCATCCAGTTTACAAGGTCTGGGTTCGAAACTGATCAGGTACTGTATGGCATGAAAAAGGTTGAGAATTAATTTTGTTTAATCTCCGTACGAGCGATTAGCGGGGATGGAAGGGCGGGAGCTACTGGAATCATTTCAAGAGGGATTCACGGCGCTTGGACAAGACAACTCCATATGCGCTCCACCCAAATCTGCCACCAATCATCAGACAGATTTCCTGAGCCTGTATAAATAACCCTACACGCTGGCAAGGTCTTGAAATATGGGCGCTCGTCCGGGATTTGAACCCGGGTTCTCTCAGTTCTCAATCTCCCAATTTGATATTTGTGCAAACCTGCTGGAGTCTGAATCTTCTTTGTTTATCCAAGCACGTAGGAACATCAAATAGGCATAGAAAGGGCCCTGTATGAGAGAGTTTGGTGGTTTATGGAAACACGAAAACACCCAGCATGCCCACACCTGACAATGGGGCATGCCTGCCTTAATGGTGGGGTAAAAAGAAAAATGGCCGTACACGTAAAAACTCATTCGAAAATTCGGTACACGTTGCAAACCAAGAAGAAGAAGGAGAAGGAGAAGGAGAAGGAGAAGAAGAAGAAGAAGAAGAAGAAGAAGAAGAAGAAGAAGAAGAAGAAGAAGAAGAAGAAGAAGAAGAAGAAGAAGAAGAAGAAGAAGAAGAAGAAGAAGAAGAAGAAGAAGAAGAAAAAGAAGAAGAAGAAGAAGAAGAAGAAAAAGACAGAGAAGTAGTAGTAGAAGTAGAAGAAGAAGAAGAAGAAGACAGAGAAGTAGTAGTAGAAGTAGTAGTAAAAGTAGTAGTAGCAGTAGTAGTAGTAGAAGAAGATAAAGTAGTAGTAGTAGTAGTAGTAGTAGTAGTAGTAGTAGTAGTAGTAGCATAAGAAGAAGATGAAGAAAAAGAGGAAAAAGAAGAAGAAGAAGAAGAAGAAGAAGAAGAAGAAGAAGAAGAAGAAGAAGAAGAAGAAGAGCACAACAACAACAACAACAACAACAACAACAACAACAACAACAACAACAACAATGACAGCGACAACAACAACAACAAAACGTTTCCCCAAACGGGACCTCAGACATTCTTGACGATGACGAATGGGCCAGAAAAGACAAATCCAAGGAAAAGAAAATACAAAATAAACAGATGATTTACAAGTGCTTCAGAGTAAGCAGTACTACAGCAGCCGCAGTCCAAATTCACCAGACCTGTTGACACAGGAGATAAGGATGAGTATAAAAATGTATATAAGAGTGAGCAGTACAACAGCAATCCAAACTCACCAGACCTGTTGACACAGGAGATAAGGATGAGTATAAAAATGTATATAAGAGTGAGCAGTACTACAGCAGTCTACACTCACCAGACCTGTTGACACAGGAGATAAGGATGAGTATAAAAATGTATATAAGAGTGAGCAGTACTACAGCAGTCTACACTCACCAGACCTGTTGACACAGGAGATAAGAATGAGTATAAAAATGTATATAAGAGTGAGCAGTACTACAGCAGTCTACACTCACCAGATCTGTTGACACAGGAGATAAGGATGAGTATAAAAATGTATATAAGAGTGAGCAGTACTACAGCAGTCTACACTCACCAGACCTGTTGACACAGGAGATAAGGATGAGTATAAAATGTATGTAAGAGTGAGCAGTACTACAGCAGTCTACACTCACCAGATCTGTTGACACAGGAACGTCCTGACAGAGAGTAGAACAAACCCACACTGGCATCACACAGACACTGTCCCCAGAAACAGCCTGTCTGGCCTGCTGAGGGTGGCGAATCACATGTCGTGTTACAACTCTTTCCCAACCAGGCCCCTGTGCACCACATATTAAAGAATCAAGCAACGCATAGTTGGTCAATCTTTTGAATCTGTTTTGTTTGTGTGCCACACAGTCTTATTGACACTCACAGTTAACTCTGACACGTATAGTCAAGATGAATTTTAGATCATACGGAAAGAGTGGATAAGGAATGAACTTTGGAAAGAAGATGCACAGGCAAAAAACAAAACAAAACAAAACAAAAAAAACAAAAACAAACGAGAGAGATCAGACAGACAGACAGACAGAGACAGAGACAGAGAGAAAGAGAGACAGAGATGAGCAGACAGACAGACAGATAGACAGACAGAGACAGAAACAGAGAGACAGAGAGAAACAGAAAAATAGACAGACAAACAGAAAGACAGAAAATTAGACAGAGAGAGCATCTGATGGAATGAGGACTAATACACTATAATAAGACAAGAAATATTATGGTTTCCTGGGACGAGCTTTCCTGACATACAATAGCTTTGACATAAATACATAAATATACCTCTTGTGTGCACATAAATGAATAGAAAACAGATGAATACATAAACTTATCTACAAAGAAAGAAACAAATTAAAGAAAAAATGACAGAAAGAAAGAAAGAAAAGTGGATTTGAAACACTTCTTAAATCAAATTAAATGTTTTTGAAAAATTAAGATTGCATTGCTTTGCATGTTTCCTTTTTTCCTTCCGTTTTTCTAATGATTAACTAAACTCAATTTAAAACTCAGTCAATCAAATGTTTTCAAAATGAATTGTAAGAAGTAGGTTAGATGTAGGCTAGAACAACGATCTCATCAAGAAAACTCGATTTCATAAAACGAAAAGAAAGATGAGAACAAACGACAATAAATAAATAGATAAATAAACGAATAAATGCATAAATACACATATAAATAAACAAACAAACAAATAAATGAATAAATAGATAAATAAAACAAATAAATAAATGAAACTTCCAGGGAAACTACAGGGGTCTGAACCCATTTTGAAGCGTATTAGCTGTTTTTTCCCCATTTTGTTTCTGACACACACACACACATACACACACACACACACACACACACACACACACACACACACACACACATATATATATATATATATATATATACACACACACAAACACATATGCACACATACACACTCAAACACACACACATATACACACACATACACAGACACACATGCACATACATGTACACTCACACAAACACACACAGAGACACACACATATACACACACTCACAAACACACACACAAATACACACACACGCACACAAACACACACAAACATACACACATACAAACACACACACATACACACACACACACAAACACACACACACACACACACACACACACACACCACACACACACACACACACACACACACACACACACACTTGGAAACTTGATGCATTCAAAACAAAATACACCAAGAACATAGTATGTCTGTGTGGAAAGAAGATAACACATAGTCATATTCTTTCTTGCGTTAAGGTAAAACGACATATTCCAACACTATCTATGAGTACAGTTTCTGATATATTTGCCTCATCATCATTACTGTATGAATTTTTTGCTAGCCTGTCAAAAAGCCCTATAGCGAATTACCTTTAAAATGTTATTTCATTTGTTCACTGTTATGGTTAGTCAATTATTAGTTTAATATTTTTCTTCGTTTCTTCCAGATATTTATCAATTTTGTTTGTTAGTTTGTTTGTTTAAATCGTTAATTATGGTAACATTATTTGTTAGTTTTGCCTTCCCCTCTTCAAAACAGTTTTCTGGATCATCTTTTCTCAAGTTCAAAATTGACAATTTTCAAATATTCTCTTCACTCCTCCTCTTATCACCCCCCCCCCTTTTTGTTTTGTTTTGTTTTTTTGTCTAAAATCACTTTAGTGAATAGACATTAAATCAAAGACCACCACCACACCCACACACACACACACTAACCATACCGACCTGATGGCATTGGTTCACACACAAATTTGGTGTTACTTCTCGCTGGTATACACATCTGGTTGTCAGTACAGGGTCTGGATGAGCATCCATGATCTGAAGTCTAAAACAGATGAGAAGTAATTGACAGGAAGTAGAGGGACTTTTTCGTTAATGTATCCTTCTATAAGACACTCAGACATTTTCCATAGTTTGAATAACACATGTATACGTGGAACATTTTTGTCACTTTTGTCAATATTTTAACTTACTGGTATTTGAAGTTTCTAATAATACAAATGATGTTTTTAAGACTGAAAATTTATAGAAAGTGAATCTAAACTACACATATACTTTAAATATTATCTAATATTCTGTGGTTCCATTGTTGGTAATAGCAGGATTTCATAACAAAGCAAAAATGAATCTAAGCTAGAAACATACTTCGAATATTATCTAATTTCTGGGTTCCGTTATTGGTAATAGCAGGATGTCATAATAAAGCGAAGGTGAATCTAAGCTATAAAACATATTTTAAATACTATCTAATGTTCTATGATTCCAATATTGGTAATAACAGGATTTCATAATAACGCAAAAGTGAATGTAAGCTAGAAAAAAAAATTGAATATTATCTAATGTTTTGTGATTCCACTACTGGTAATAGCAGGATTTCATGATAAAGCAAAAGTGAATCTAAGCTAGAAATATTCTTTAAATATTATCTTATGTTCTGTGGTTCCACCATTGGTAATAGCAAGATTTCATAATAAAACAAGCTTTTAAAAATGGAAGATTGATGCGACATAACGGTCACTTCTGCAAGTTCAACATCCATGATTGTCCAATACTTATAAGGGTAGTTTATCAGAGTTCTGTTGGGACGTGGTACCCTGATAACATGGAACTGTGTCTAAAAATACACACATGTGTTTTATGCAACCAGATAAATGACATAATTGAGCAAATGGCTTGGGATTGCAATGGCACTAAGCACTGTAAAAATATCAAAACAAAAAACGTATATGTTTAAAATAAAAACTGACTGAATACATACCATTTCTTGGCATAGGTTGCAATATGAAAACTGAAAAAGTGTTTGACGACAGTTGAATATTTCCGAACTTCCATAGATTCAGAAGCAAAATGGGAAACTACAAGCACAAAGCTTATTCTTAAAATCGGAGAAATGATCTGAATACTCCAGTAAACAAGATTTCACTATTGATAAATTAATGTAAATGAATATTGAGCCTTAATAACACCATTCAAAGGAACACACACACATACACAGACAGACAGACAGACAGAGAGACAGACAGACAGAGAAGAAACAGACAGACATACAGAGAGACAGACAGACAGAGAAAGAAACAGACAGACACACACACATACATACGAACAAACAAACATACACAGACACACACACACGCACACACACAAACAAATGCACACACACACACACAAACAAATAAACACACACAAACACACGCACACACACAAATAAATGCACACACAAACAAATAGACACACACAAATGCAAACACACAGACACAAACACACACAGACACACAAGATACACAGACACACAAGACACACAGACACACACACAGACACACACACACAAACACAAACACGCACGCACACACACACACACACACACACACACACACACACACACACACACACACACACACACACTATACCAGCTCATCTCCAAACGCCAGACGATCAAACCATCCATCCAACAGTTCCTCAGCTGTCATTTCTCTCAAGTGCAGGACACAGTTGTGTTTCTGGTTGTCGTTCTTGCTGTAATAAGAATAACGGCCACAAGCTTTCCAATACCAACACAGCCGTTGACACTGGTGCTGGTTGCCCACCCTGTAACTGCTCAAAATGTCCAGTTCTTTCAGAGGATTAATCATCTCTGCACATGTTATTGAAACAAATATCACACCGCCATGAAAGGCGAGAATGTGAAATTTAAGCGAGCTGAAACGTTTTAGCGAAAGTGGCGCCATGTTTACTAGGTGGCTGTTTGAAAACTGTTTGATCACGGTTTGAAAGGTCGTCTGAGTCAGTTAAAGGTAAAATCGACAAGAAACGAAAAAGATGAAATATTTATGTCTCTCCCTTAATGCTTCCATGCAGTGTCAATACAGCAGCAAAACAGCGTCTAGTCAGTTGGATATATGTGGTCAACAATACATGTCTCCATGCAACGTAATGATCAAGACATACTGATATGTTCACCAGCTTCTCTAGCGCAGAAGGTGGTCTGCTCCAAAGCCGTTAGATCACGGTTCAAATCCTCCTCTGGTCAGATTCAAACTCAGTGTGTTTTGAGTTCCCATGAAATCACATGGTTTCATATGCGGATGAAATAAAGAAACAAGTTCTCATTTTAATTCACTAAAACAAGACTTTTATATGCCATTTTACGAGGAAAGGGGAATTACAGCACCAGGTCACAACAGGAAAGCTGGAGGGAAAGAGAACACCAGGTAGACCCAGGGAGAAAATATTGGACGGACTTGCATGGTGGCTGAGAACAAACAGGGTGGAAGTTGTGCTTGCGAGCGACACGGCTGTTTAAGGGTGATCACTTAGTTTCGTCCTGCGGCGGCAGCTGTAGCAGCGCGAAGCCCACTGAGTGCTGCCCTGACCTAGAAATACGAGCTCGTAGCTCCGCCTTGTTTCCGGCGATCTCGCTACGCCGTATAAGCGCAGTAGTAACTATTACAAACAAGTAACTTCAGTTTTCCACTAATTTTCTCAAGAGCTTTGTTTGTATTGGTCTGTAATGTGCATCATTAAAAAGATGAGATTTTTCTCTATAAAATGATATGTAACTCAACACGTTACGTGCATATAAGTGTCTAACTAAACGCACAGAGAAGAAAGAGAATGAAAGACGGTGTTGACATGATTTTCAATCTTCGACCGTGAAATGATCAATGTTCTAACGCCGGTAAAATCCAAATGCCAGTTCTCGAATAAAAGTAAAGGCACACATTAGAAGAATGTTGTCTGTAGAGGACGGCTGTTTTTCATTTTTCAAGTTTCGGGGCTCGGGGGCCACGTACAGCGTATCGTAATAACACATGTGACAGCTAAGGTAAACAGGGATGCCGGCGAGGCGGTTGGTGGTTACTGGTTCTGGCAGCTCATTAATCTTTAGAGTCTTCAATGAATGTTGGTATCATTTCAGTCCTCTGGATAACGCTTACCACGTACTCACTGTGGCAGAATTCCTTTGTGCTTGATAATTGTGTATAGTGTTGCCTTGGACATTTTCGTTTGAAATATAAGTGTACTGAGACGACCAGAGTCAGGTTTTGCATGTTGTAGTCGTTGATTATCTCTGTTTATTTTCTTTTGTTTTTGTTGTGTGTGTGTGGTTGTGTGTGTGTGTGTGTGTGTGTGTGTGTGTGTGTGTGTGTGTGTGTGTGTGTGTGTGTGTGTGTGTGTGTGTGCATATTTCATGAGTGAGACAATTAATAAGGGCCCAAAGACATTAAGCGAAGTGCAAAGTATTCCTCTCTCTCTCTCTGTCTGTCTGTCTGTCTGTCTGTCTGTCTGTCTGCCTGTCTGTCTGTCTGTCTATATGTCTGTCTGCTTGTATGTTTAAGTGTATGCATTTCATGAATGAAATAAGTAATTAAAGACTTTTGAGTATTATTATCATTGTTAAGCAAAATACATAGTATTCTTGTGCGTGTGTTTTTGTGTGTGTGTGTGTGTGTGTGTGTGTGTGTGTGTGTGTGTGTGTGTGTGTGGAGAGAGAGAGAGTGACAGACAGGCAGACAGAGAGATTTCAGTGTAGTTAAGTGGGTATGATATTCAGGAGTTTTAATTTCTTTTTAATACCAGTGAACCTAAAGTTCTCGTAAATGTATTGTCTTCTCTCCCCCCCCCCCCTCTCTCTCTCTATCGCTCTCTGTGTCTTTCCATTTTTTTAATGAATGGTCGTCTCAGTATCGTGATCCCAATCTTGACTCTTGTACGGACATGTGTGTATACGTTCCTACTATGGCAGTAAGGAGATTGCGGTATACAAGACTATCACTATCAGTGAAATGTTGGTTTTAGTGTGAAGGATAATGGAGTCTATGCCGTTATCAGTGATCTCGATTTACCCACCGCTACCTCCACAAGAAGCCACGGAACATCTGTCTGGTAAGTCAGTCTGTTAAAACATACTTTACTCTTCCTCTGTATGTGTTTCTTTCTGCTGTAATAACTGGTGAACTCTTGTTTTCGTTGTTGGAAGTTGGCTTATTTTTCTCATGAAACAGTGAAGGCGCGATATTTTCAGAATCGTTCTCCTCCTTTTCTATGTAATCCTGTTACGCATTATGGCAACAAACCAGTTCGTGTTTGATATGTATGTGTAGGGGAGAGAGTCTACTTTTCGGTAAGATTGATAATTACATATATGGCTAAATGACCAAAGCAGTATTGCGGGAAATGTAGAAACAGTAGTAATCACGTCACACAAAGGCAGCCACACAGTACCGCTTGCCTACCGATGACTCACAGCTCCAAAACCGCTGACGGGCCGTGTAGCGCAGCGGGTAAGCAGGAAAACACGCCTCTCGCGTGCGAATCGCTGACACCGTGTCCGAAAACTAAGTGATCGCCCTGCGGCCGGTTTAAACAGCCGTGGCGACGACAAGAGATAGATGCATATGGACGGCCATGATCGCCAGCGCCATGAGGCAGGGCACATGATTATGATAATGATGATGAGCACAAGACTTAAAGCGTTTGCCTCACCAGGTTTGTTGGGACACCAGAGGTAAGGGTTGACTGAATTTATTTTAATCCTTTTCTTAATGTCAGGTCGGATAGATGTATCTGCTACTGGTAAACTGGAACCCAGTACTACCTGTCACAGGGTCGAATTGCTGGCGACTAAACCAGCAACCCCACCAGTCTTCTCAGGAGGATGGTGAGGAGGGTGGCTAGAAACCCTGGTGGAAATAAATTAGATCCATCAAAGGGCGCCAGCTCTGGAGAGCTACCCGCGGCCATCTAGCTAAGGGAGTAAACCCTGACAGTAAATCCGGTGTGGGGCCCCTAAGGCGGTTGGATGGCAAACTTTGTCACTTTCCGGCAGCTCCTGCGGCCGCGTTGGCACCAAAACGTAACAGCCCTGCTGTTCCTTTGGATCTGTCAGCGAGGTGGAGAGGGGGGACAAGTTGCATGGGCAACAGCCTGTCTTCCATATTACACTGCCCAGGCTTACATCCGTCCATTCATCCACAAACACTCTGCACCTACGACCTGGAGAGGACACTCCAGCCTCGCTACTAACACTAGTGTCGGCACAACACGGGAAGCAACAGATACCGGTGATAAGTCATTGCTCAACTGGCGTAGAGCTGACGCCAGGGGTTGCTTTTGACGGTGGGAGAGACCTTCGTGTCTTACTGGACAGCTACCGCCCACCTAAGCTGGGCAGCCCCCAGCCAGTTAGGTGCTGTCCCGCCAAGACCTGCCTTCTTCATTGGGTGCATGAAGATTAGGAGAAAATCTGACAAGCAGGTCGTTAATTACCGCACCAAACAAAAATTCAAATTCAAATTCAAATTCAAATTCAAATTCAAATTCAAGAAACGGATCAGGAAAAGGATCAGCAGTGAAACTGGGCTGTTGGAATGTGCGAACAATGATGCCTGGGCTCTCCCAAGATCTGCAAGACAGCGACGCCAGAAAAACCACCGTCATAAACAGCGAACTAAAGAGGCTCAATGTGGACATTGCCACTCTGCAGGAAACACGGCTGGCTGACTCAGGAACACTAAAGGAAAGGGACTACACCTTCTTCTGGCAAGGAAAGAGTTCTGATGCCCCAAGAGAGCACGGAGTAGGCTTTGCAGTAAGGAATAGCCTGCTGAACATGATTGCACCAGGCAGCGGCGGTTCAGAGCGACTCTTGACTCTCCGCTTCAACACCACCGAAGGCTATGTCACTCTCATCAGCGTTTATGCCCCAACTCTGTCCGCCTCTCCAGACACCAAGGATGAGTTCTACGAAAATCTTGCATCAACCATAAGGAACATCCCCAGGACAGAACAACTTGTTCTCCTGGGCGACTTCAACGCCAGAGTGGGTGCAGACAACGACTCATGGCCCTTCTGCCTTGGTTCCTTTGGAGTGGGGAAAATGAATGAGAATGGACAGCGACTGCTTGAGTTTTGCGCCTGCCATGAACTGTGCATCGCCAACTCCTTCTTCAAGACGAAGCCTCAGCACAAAGTCTCCTGGAGGCATCCCCGCTCAAAACATTGGCACCAACTGGATTTGATCCTAGTAAGACGTGCCGCTATCAAAAACGTTCTCCACACTCGCTCTTATTACAGCGCAGACTGCGACACAGACCACTCTCTGGTATGTTGCAAGATCAGGCTACAACCAAAGAAGTTCCACTGCTCAAAGAAACAAGGGAACCCTCGCATTGACGTCAGCAAGATGTCTCAGCCAGATCTTGTAGAACAGTTCGCAGAGGCCTTTCAGAGAGAATACGATGCATTGCAGCCCAGAGACTCTGCCACTGAGAGATGGGAAACGCTACGAGACACCATGCACCGCATTGCTATGGCTACCTTTGGGAAGAAAACTGTGAAGTCCCACGACTGGTTTGAGGCCAAATCATCAGAGATGACTCCCACTGTTGAGGCCAAGCGTGCCGCACTCACCAAGTATAAGCGGTCACCCAGTGAGAAGAACCTGCAAATCCTCAGGGCTGCCAGAAGTAAGGTTCAGCTTAACGCCAGGCGCTGCTCAAACGAGTACTGGACAGAGCTCAGCGAAGAGATACAGAGTGCTGCTGAACGAGACAACATCCGAGGAATGTATGATGGCATCAAGAAGGCACTGGGACCAACACAGAGCAAGATCGCCCCCCTCAAATCCTCCACTGGGGAAGTAATTAGCAATCCTAGCCAACAGATGGAAAGATGGGCGGAACACTACTCCGACCTCTACTCCACACAGAACATGGTGTCCCCCTTAGCCCTCGATGCCATCAAGTGCATGCGGTAATGGAAGAACTTGACGCAGAGCCAACTGCAGACGAACTCAGCAAGGCCATTGATAGCCTGGCATCAGGGAAGGCACCTGGCAACGACGGAATTCCCCCAGACCTCATCAAGCACTGCAAGACTTCTCTTCTGCACCCTTTGCACGCAGTTCTCTGTCAATGTTGGAATGAGGGAGCTGTACCACAGGACATGAGGGACGTCAAGATCGTCACCCTGTACAAAAACAAGGGCGAAAGGAGCGACTGCAACAACTACAGAGGTATCTCGCTCCTCAGCATTGTTGGCAAAGTCTATGCTCGGGTCCTCCTAATCCGCCTGCAGAAACTGGCTGAACGCGTCTACCCGGAATCACAGTGTGGTTTTCGAGCAGAGAGATCCACGGTAGACATGGTCTTCTCCCTTCACCAAATCCAGGAGAAGTGCAGAGAGCAGCGGATGCCCCTGTATGTGGCATTCATTGACCTCACCAAGGCCTTTGACCTAGTCAGCAGAGATGGCCTTTTCAAGGCTCTCCGAAAAATCGGCTGCCCCCCCCAAGCTGCACAGCTTAATTGAGTCCTTCCACTCAAACATGAAAGGGATGGTGCTGTTCAACGGAAACCTCTCCAAGCCCTTCGACGTACGCAGCGGTGTGAAACAAGGCTGCGTCCTGGCCCCAACCCTCTTTGGAATCTTCTTCGCTTGAGGCATGCGTTCAGCACAGCACAAGAAGGGATCCACCTGCGGACCAGATCAGATGGCAGGCTCTTCAACCTCGCCCGCCTCAGAGCAAGGACAAAGGTCCGTGAAGCCCTCATCAGAGACATGCTATTTGCCGACGATGACGCAGTTGTGACCCATACTCAGCGGGACTTGCAGTCACTAATGGACCGCTTCTCCCAGGCCTGCAAAGATTTTGGTCTGACCATCAGTCTTAAGAAGACAAACGTCCTGGGTCAAGACACGCCATCTCCACCAGCCATCACCATTGATGACTACGAGCTTGAAGCCATCCATCAATTCACATATCTTGGGTCCACCATCACCGATAACCTCTCCCTTGACACAGAGGTCGACAAGAGGATCGGGAAGGCAGCCACAACACTAGCCCGCCTCACACAAAGGGTATGGACAAATCCCAAGCTGACCACAAAGACAAAGATGGCTGTATACAACGCCTGTGTCCTCAGCACCTTGCTGTATGGCAGTGAGGCGTGGACCACGCATGCTCATCAGGAGAAAAGGCTCAATACCTTCCACCTGAGAAGCCTACGGCGCATACTTGGCATTTCCTGGCAAGACAAGGTGACCAACACCGAAGTCCTAACCTGCGCTGGCCTCCCAACCATGCATACCATGCTGAGACAGCGTCGGCTGCGCTGGTTGGGCCACGTTCGCCGCATGGAAGATGGTCGCATCCCAAAAGACATCCTTTATGGTGAGCTTGCCACAGGGCAGAGAAACATTGGCCGCCCACAGCTGAGATACAAAGACGTTTGCAAGCGTGACATTAAGGCGCTTGAGATCAACACTGAGTCCTGGGAGGACCTCGCAGACGACCGCAACAGCTGGAGAACTACTCTCAAGAAACAGCTGCGGATTGGTGAGGACAAACTGTCAGCTGCTGCAGCAGAAAAGCGAGTTCGCAGAAAAGGGATGACAGCCAACAGACCAGCATCAGCATTCACATGCGACCGCTGCGACAGAGACTGCCTCTCTCGCATTGGTCTGTACAGTCACAGGCGACGCTGCTTGGACCAAGCAGACAATTAGAACGGATGTACTTTGTCCATGGTCATTCATGACCGAAGGAGGCCTACTATACTATTTCTTAATGTCAAGAAGAAAGCCCATCCACTCCTTGAACACTTAACCAAGACAGTTTCAAATTCAGGCCGAAACAAACAAAAGAAAGATGTCTAATGTGTGTCCAACTATGAGTTTTCGCAAATCTAATCTATATAAGTCAAAAGGCCCAAAGAAACTGTTTTGCACATACTACACTGAACATACAACAGCAGTTACCAATCAAAGAAGGCCAACACCTTGACAGGCTCTAAAGAAGCGATTTTGGCACCCATGAAACGACGCTATCTTACACTGGGGTTGATCAAATCACTCGGCACTGCACACGGACCAAGACCTCCTTTGCCTGCCAATAACTAAACTCGAGGTTCCAGGGTTCGCTCCCCGTAGAGGCCTCGACTGTTCTCTTTAGTTTGACCAGAAAATCGAACTGAACGTCTATTCCTTCGGAAGGGGACGAAAAACAAGTCGGACCCGTGTGCCTTCTGGCAGCACACACTAAAGATCCCACGGTAGTTGAAAATTGTGAAGAGCAGGTCATTGCCCAGCTGTCTTGGTATAAAACATTGGAGAGACTGATTGATTTCCCAGGTACCACCCCTGGAAGACCAAGTAGCATTCTTGCCTTTCTGAGGTTTTGGTTAAAAAAAAGTGAATATAAACATGAAGCGAGGGAGAGAGGATGGGCGCCACCCTCGTGGTTCTGGCTCCGGGAAATGTGGAGGTCTTTGTCACTTCACTCCCCTACGACCGCAGGGTTATGGAACTATCTAGATAGGACCTCAGGACCTGGCCAGTTCGAGGGTTTATGTGCAGGCTTAAAGCTTGTGCCGTGATCATTCTGGCTCTTCACTGTCACGTAGCAACTGTGACGTTAGTGCATATGGAAAAGATTTACCTCTCGAAAAGATTTACCTCTCCCAACAAAACATACAAATGAAGAACTCCCATCTGTATTCTCCAAGTATTTCACCACCAAAATACAAACTCTTCGTGACAGGCTTGACAGGACACCCTGTCAACCATGCCCACCTGACCCTTCCTTCTCTGGCACACCTCTTACTACTTTTACCCCAGTCTCACAAGAAGAAATTCTCAACACAATCAGATCCATGTCGTTCAAAACCTGCGAACTGGATCCTCTTCCAGGTTCTCTCTACTCCGACTGTCTCCCTACTCTCCTCCCATTCATCACTGACATCATCAACACTTCTCTTCAAACTGGAACTGTCCCAGATTCTTTCAAGTCTGCTATTGTTCACCCTCTCCTCAAGAAACACAATTTAGACCCAAATGAACTGAAAAATTACCGGCCTATCTCTAATCTCTCTTTCTTTCTTGTCAAAACTCCTTGAAAAAGTCGTCCTCAACCAGCTGAACTCTCACCTGTCTGCCAACAATCTCCTCAATCCTTTCCAGTCAGCCTACCGCCAGTGCCATAGCACTGAAACTGCCCTACTACACATTCTCAACAATCTCCTCCTTGCAAATGATACTGGCAAAGTCTCTCTCCTCACACTCCTTGATCTGTCTGCAGCCTTTGATACCATTGACCATGGTATTCTCCTTTCAAGACTTCATCATACTTTTGGCATCTCTGACATTGCTCTCTCCTGGTTCACTTCATATCTATCAAACAGAAAACAAACTGTTCTCATTAATGGCACTTACTCTCAACCTGCATACCTGACCTGTGGTGTTCCACAAGGATCTGTCCTTGGCCCTGTTCTTTTCACTCTTTACACCTCCCCCCTGTCCACCATCATCAACTCCCACTCTATAAAACACCACTTCTATGCTGATGACACCCAACTTCAAGACAGTGACTCATCTGATAATATACATCGCCTGTTGACTCGCACCACTGAGTGTTACTCGGACATTAAGAACTGGATGACACACAATAAACTTCAGCTTAATGACGACAAGAGAGAAGCTATCCTCATTGGCACCCGTCAGAAACTGTCTCAGCTGCCTCCTCTTTCTCTCCCATTATGTAACACATCAGTCCCAATTTCTGATTCAGCTAAAAACCTTGGTGTCTGCATTGACTCTACCCTCTCCTTGAACAACTTTGTTTCTCAAACTGCCAGATCTTGCTACTATCATCTCCATCGTATAAGCCTGATCAGGAAGTATCTCTCTGTCGAAACAACTGCAAAACTCGTTCTCTCCTTCATAATGTCTCGCATTGACTATTGCAATTCACTCCTGTCTGGTCTTCCTGCCTCCACCATTCACATCCTACAGCGCATTCAAAACAATACTGTACGCCTTGTACTCAAAAAGAAAAAAGCTGACCACATATCTCCTCTCCTGGCACAAATTCACTGGCTCCCTGTATCAAAGCGCATACAGTACAAACTAGACACCATGTGCTACAAAAGCCTCAGTAACGCAGCCCCCGATTACCTGTCAAGCCTACTTGAGATCTATGTTCCCTCACGTACCCCCCGCTCTGCCTCCGATCCTCTGACTTTTCGCTTTCCACGCACTAAGCTCAATACCTATGGTCCACGAGCCTTCTCTGTTTCTGGTCCACTCTCCTGGAACAAACTTCCTCTCTCAGTCCGTCAGCAACCTACTTTTGTCTGCTTCAAGTCCGCTCTCAAAACTCATCTTTTCTCCTCTGCATAAAATCCTAACCTCACTCAACCCCCCTCTGCAGCCTGTCTCCGCTCGGAGGGGAATCACATTGTTATAATATATAATTGTATATGATATGCTCTCTATAATTTTCCATTGCTTTTATTCTTGCTTTTATTGCTTTTATTCTTTCTCCCCATTTATAGCCATGCGTGTGTGTGTGTGTGTGTGCGTGCGTGTGTGTGCGTGCGTACGTGCGTGAGTGCGTGCGTGCGTGCGTGTGTGTCTGTTTCAGCGCTTAGATTTGATTTTATGAAGATTTTGCGCTATATAAATATTGTAATTATTATTATTATTATTATATGGAATTCATTCCGAGCGCGGAGACGTCATCTTGAGAAATTGAAACTGAGACGGAAGCGGAGACCCGAGTGACAAATATCAGGGACTGGACCAAAGTCTAGCATGCCTGACTTGTTTTCTGTTGCAGCCCCAGCTCAGAAAAGGAGGATCTGGTCCGTCTGCTGCTGCGTTCCACCGGTGTCTCTGCCCTCTCGCCCAACTCTCAACAACCACACTCATGAGATTAGAAGGAGGAAACTGGACAAACCTATACACTCTATATGTGGTAGAGAAGCACCTGTATGATTGCTGGATCTTCTCCATCACCTGGCACCTGTGACGTTAGTGCATATGGAATTCATCTTTGAGAAATTGAAATTGAAACTGAAACTGTAAGTGATTGCACTTTTTGCACGTTTTAAATGGCAGTTGACAGGTGCAGTAGTCGAGTGGGTTAACATCGTTTTTTTCACTTGGAAAGTCCTGGTTCTCTATTCTCCTCGACACCTCCGCCTGGTGGGTAAATTGTGGGGATTTTTCATCCCCCAGATCAATATGTGTGTAGACCTTCCAGTGCCTAAACATCCTTCACGTCTATACACCAGTCGCCGTGGTTTAGTGGTTAGCGCAACGGACTACCGACCGGAAGGTTGTGTGTTCAAATCCCCCATCAGTTCCTTCAAAAGTCGTGGGATTTTTGTGTCTCTAACCGGTTCCTACCAAAGTTGGACGTTCATTCTATGGGCTCACTGGGAAGACTGGGACCACACAGTCGAGTCTCATCCACTTCACGGATGCATCATTGAGGGATCATTGAGGGTGTTGCTCAAATCTTCTGTTTTGTATTTCTCGGGCCTGGTTGATGCCAGGACATATAATGATAGTAAGCGTAGAGTACAGCCCTGTCACGCAGTCTCAATTCTAGATGGAACTCCACAGCATCATGATTATCATCCTCATCGACATTATCATCATCGCATCGTAAAAAAAACACCAACAACAACAACAACAAAAAACTGTTCTAGCTTCTGTGACCATTAAGCAAACAAAATAAAATCGAATGAAATAAAAGAAAAGAAAAGAAAATAGAGTTAAATAAGATAAATCAAACTAAAATAAAATTTAAAAAAATCATAAAATCAGTGCAGTCCAGGAATCAAAAAAGGCACAAAAATAGACTGAGAACGAGTATTTGATATAGCAAAACAGGACAGGCGCAAAATTTCGGCTAACTGGCCTTTGTCACGCGTACAGAAATAGACAACAAAGAACAAATACATAAAATTCAGGGGAAAACAAAACGTAAGGGAAGTCTTGCTGTTTTTCCCCTTGATTTTGTGAATGGCCGAAAATGTCCATATACTGTGGCTAGCTGCTGTTCGATTCAGTCCTTTAATTATCTATTATATCTATCTATCTATCTGTCTATGTATCAGTATTTTATCTATGTATGTATTATCTATCTATCTCTCTATCTATCTGTCTGTCTGTCTGTCTGTCTATCTGTCTATCTATCTATCTATCTCGTCTGTCTGTCTATCTGCCTATCTATCTAACTGTCTATCTATCGATCTGTCTATCTATCTCTCTACATACCTATCTATCTATCTATCTATCTGTTCATTTATTTATATATTTAGTTAGTTAGTTAGCTAGTTATGTATTTATTCTGAAGATCAGATGTGCAGATACACAAGTCATTACAATGTAACCAAGACTGCTTCAATGATAGACTGATACAATACTAGTATAAGATACCAAACCCACAGGTTAGGTAGGACCTCAGGACCTGGCCAGCTCATGGGTTTATGTACTGGCTTAAGGCTTGTGCCGTGATCATTCTTGATTTTCTCCATCACATGGCACTTGTGACATTAGTGCATATGGTATTCGCTCCGGACATGGAGACGTCATCTTGAGAAACTGATACTGAAACTGAAATAAACTTTCTTTGATTTAAATTCTAATGCAGTCCATCTTATTCAGTTTATTGACATGTTATGTGGGAGATATGGGCGTTGGGCTCACGCTCCCAAGAATTAGGTTTATCCTGCACTTTTATGTACTAAATATGGCCTTTGTTGCCTGATATTGTATATACGAGGAGATGGTAACATGAGTTTTGCTGCATACTGACTTGTATTTAGCAGAGTCATCGATCTTTTTACCATACATATGAAAACGTGTAAATCCAGTTATGTTATTTCGTAGACAGGAGTCACCAAACTGTTCACAGCCTGAAACAGATATTCGAGAAAAAACTTTCATACTTTGTAGTTTGATTCAATTTCATCCCATTTCACGTGACTTACTGATTGACCAATTGACTAACTCGCTAACTCACCAACCAATGAACCAACCAACCAACCAACCAACCAACCAACAAACCAACAAACCACTCACTATCCCACTCATTCACGTACTCACTCACTCGCTGATTTTAAAACTTCAAAACGCTTTATTATTCAAGGATCGCAGCATTGCAGCATTACGAGGAGTGCCCCCAAAGTCTTCTGCTTTACCAACAGGGAGTTCAGTCATAACAACAAAAGTTGGCACACATGTGCTCATACATCTCGGAAGGCTGCATATAAACAATATGAACATTGACATAATTGACGTCATAAATTCCAGTACGCATACCTCCAGTATCTGAAGAAAAAACAAAACAACTCAGCATGGCATTCCGTTATTTCATTTTGCCAGATAAAAAGCCAGACTACTAGAAGAAGAACATTAAAAAAAAAACTACGACGACTCGGTGAAGGTGTACGGGGAAGATAAACCTTCAAGCTATGTCGGTTGTGTGTCAAAGCCTGGGTTTTACTTATGGGTTTCTCTGTGCATTCCACAATGTAGTCAGTTCACTGGGGTTTTTCCTGTCTTCCCCTCCGTCTCTCTTCCTCTACAGTTCCCAGGACTGATTTAACAAAGCTATTGGATCTTTTTGCATCGCCATTTCAACATAGTTTTGTTTCTTTAACTAAGGTCAGCAGATGTTTAATTTCTTGCGATAACATCTCATTTCCATGGTTTGGGTTTGTCTTTCAAAACCCGCTGTGATGATGCATGTCTCATATACATACAGAAATATGCCAGCTCACGTAAGAGCCTGATCTTGTGTTTCAAGCAGATGTTCTTGTCTTTCTATATAGGTCTTAACCTAGCAAATGGCCTGAAAGTTAGACTTTTAAAATGTTTGATCTGGCCAGTCATGATTTATGGCTGCGAAGCCTGGACTCTGAGAAAAAATTGATTGCAGAAGAATTGAAGCAGCAGAGATGTGGTTTTATCGGAGACTATTACGTGTCAAACGGACAGATAGAAAAACTAATGAAAGTGTCCTGGATGAACTAGATACCACCAGAAAACTACTTGCAGACATCAACAAGAGAAGACTAAATTACACTGGCCATTTGTCAGGCAGCGAGAACACAGACCTCATGGCAACCATCTTTCAAGGAAAAAACAGTGGCAAAAAGGAAGAAAGGCAGACCCCGAATCTCATATATCGAGAACATAACTAACATCAGTGGCCTAAATATTCAAGAAATTGTCCACAAAAGTCGAGACAGAGCGGCCTGGAGGGAGATGGTGTGTCTAGGTGTCTAGCGGCCAACACCAAACCCAGTGATGCCGACAGGTGAGACAGGTGAGTGTTGTATTTGCTGCCCTTTAGAGAATTTTGTCTGCAATAAACTTAGCTGGTATGGTTTTTAAGTTCAGCTTCAATTTCTGAAGGTAACGTCTCCACGCTCAGAATGTATTCCTTATGCCCTGAACAAGCATTACTGAGCTTGTCTGACTGATTAGAACAAGCATTATTGAGCTTATCTGACTTAACTAAATAGTTCTACTATCATTGCTAGTGGCGTAACAGGTCGTATTAGATTAGAACAAGCACTATCGAGGTTCACTGAAGTGATCAAGGAGCAGCGTGGTCTTCTCCGGTACATGGCTTCAGGGCGGTTCGACGTCATTACCTCCAGTGGCCGTGGGTGTCCCAGTTTTGAAACCCTGGCTGTATAAACTTGGTGTTTGATAGTGTTGCTGAGCTGAGATGAGCTGACTGAGGACAATACAATTTAAGCGGCTCACATGATGGTAGGCAACAGAAATACGTGATCAGATAAGCACAATGAAAATGACAACCACGATCACATAGCTGTGTCGCCAACAATCATCAGCTGCTTTATGGGTGCGTAGGTTGTTGTTTTTTCGATTAGTGATAATACTAATACTAATGATAATAATATCGACCATAATCATCATCATGATAACAGCAACAACAAAAACAACAATAATGATGATGATAATAATGATGATGATGATAATGATGATGATGATGGTGATGATGATGATGATGATGATGATGGTGGTGGTGGGTGGTGGTGGTGGTGGTGGTGGTGGTGGTGGTGGTGGTGTGATGGTGATAGTGACGATGATGATAATACTTTTATTCTTGCTTTTATTGCTTGTATTCTTTCTTCCCATTTATAGCCATGCGCGCGCGCGCGCGCGCGCGCGTGTGTGTGTGTGTGTGTGTGTGTGTGTGTGTGTGTGTGTGTGTGTGCGTGTGTGTGCGTGCGTACGAGCGTGCGTGCGTGCGTGCGTGTGTGTCTGTTTCAGCGCTTAGATTTGATTTTGTCGAGATTTTGCGGTATATAAATATTGTAATTATTATTATTATTCTTACTACTACTACAAATAATGATAATGATAGAGGATGAGGAGGAGACTATTACTAATAATGATAACAGTTACATAGATAACTAATCAAATTGGTTAATTGATACAATAATAAAAATAGTAATCACTCAAATCTTGATCAGTGAGGCTGAGCCCAAAGCGCCCGTGGGCTATTCCAACAGGCATGCTCATCTGGACACTTGCATACAGATATTGCACGATATGTAAACTCCGCGAAATACAAAAACCACTTGATGCAAAAGTGGCAAGCTCAGTAGTACGTAGAATATAGAGCTGTGTGTTCTGCATGTAAAGGACTGCATGCGTATTTTTTTCTATTAATGATAATACTAATACGAATAATAGTACTATCGACCATAATCATCATCATGATAACAGCAACAACAACAACAAGAAGAACAAAAATAACAATGATGATGATGATAATTCTCCTAATTTTTGTATCTGTGTTTGTTTGTGATCTTACGCTTGACAAAGGCCAGTTGGCCGAAAATTTGCGCCTGTCTTGTGTTGTTGTATTAGAGACACGTTCTTTTAACCTTTTTCATGTTTTTTCTCTGGTTCCTGCATGCTTGAATGAGGGAAGTCACACTTGTTTTTGGATTTTATGAAAGTTATATCAGATATTCATTACGTTCGACCTTTATTACAGTAGAGGGATTGGGAGGGGGGGTGGGGATTGAAGCCGGAATGCCCAGAAAAACTTTCATAACACCCAGCATGTACGTCCACCAAAGAGGCAGACTACACAACACCATGATGCAGTGTGGTCAGATCACCTAATAGCTTGAGATCTCCGTGCTCCATTTAAAAAAAATCTGAATGTGTATGATGCACGGTGAGTCCAAAGGAGTGTGGAGAGCAGCACTATCTACACAAGATCGATTTATACAGCAACAATAATGATAATGACAACAATAATAACAGCAACATTGATGATGGTGATGATGATGATGACGACGACGACGACGACGATGGCGACGATGACGATGATGATAATTATGATTATAATACTGACAACAACAACAATAATAACTATAGTAAAAACAACAATGATAACAATCATCATCATCATCATCATCATCATCATCATCATCATCACCATCATCATTAACAATAATAACAATAATAGTAATGCATTCCCAAACTAGAAATACTAAATGATAAGAGACCATTACACAGCATTGGGAAATTACGTTATTCTCTCAATCTGTTCTCTTCATACACATTGCCCGTTCCATTTCAAACTAAACGCATGTCCTCTGGAAGGTGATGGCATTGGGATTAGGCCCCCATTTCTTAGGTATATCCTCTGCAGTGACGTGTTTGACGAAGCACTTATCGAGTAATTTTCCAAACACAGTGACGAGGCATTTGGGGTCAGAGTTGCACATTTGCTTACACTGACTGGGATCGGTAGTGACCATATCGTTCACGTCAGAGCCCCCTAGATCGTAGTCGTCATAGCGAAGGTAGGAGTTGCCGAGTTTTTGGCAGGCTGAAACAGACACCAGGAGGTATGTATGGCTACTTCTTATTTTGTGGTGTGAGTCATTTAACCCAGTACCAAAAAAACAAATCAAATTCTATACTTAATGAAATCGTTCTTTAAAAATACAAAATAAGGTGAATGGATGTTCATTAACTGGATTCTTCTTCTTCTTCTTTTTTTTCTCCCCTTAACTCTATGAAGAGTCATATTAGGGAACTGCAGTTAAGAACTATTCACCAGATTCCTCCAGCTATGTCATGTGTATGCCAAAGCCTGGGTCTTTGCAAGTGGTATCTCCGTTCTGCAAAGTTGTCAAGTTAGTTCATTGATTTTCTGGACTCTAATGGATGAAAATCTTTATTAAGAAATGCGCGCAGCAAGGAGAACTGAATATAACTAATGGAATTGCATATCGTATTTCTACATCCAACAGATAACCTATTTCTACATCCAACAGATAACCTTTTTCCAAGTCATAAGGAACAGGGGTACTGTTTTATAGTAAACAACATGATAATTTCAAAATTAATGTTGTAAACGTTGTGAAAAACTTAGGAACAAAAGGTACTGTTCCGTTGAAAAAGATGTTTCTAAAACATTATGAAATACAACACATTAAATCGGACGAAGAATGTATTGAACACAGAATATTTTAAACAAATGCTCCCCTAAGAAAATGTAAAGCTTACACAACTTTTGTTTCACACCTGTTTGGGAGCAAAGGACAACATTGATGATTTATTTCAAAGATAGGCTTGTACCCCCCCCAAAAAAAACAACAAAAAAACAACAACAAAAAACAACAACAACAAAAACCAAAAACAAACAAACAAACCGGGAAATAATTGAAAAAAATGTTAAGATTACAACTTCTGCAAAATTCACATTTACTGAAAAAAAATATACTACTTGCATTGATGTCAATATCTTTTCAAACTCAGTATCTAATCTAGTCGTTGTTCTGGAAAATATCAACTCAACTTTAGGAAAAAGATAACAAACATAACTAACCTTCTTTCAAACTATCTTACCACAAAACCACATGTAGCAGAATGTAATACAATATTTCATACACATTTAAATTGGTACGGTTGCAAATATCAATAAATGTATTATTTGTTTAAAAAACATTGATATGTTGTATTACATGTTGATCATATGTTTTGAAAATGTTAACATGCGAAACGATTCTGAGGAAGGATTGAGGAGGTCTTAAGATTGGAATGTGTTACCTGGTGAAATATTACATTAACTAAAAGTATGGAATTATTTGGTGTCGACGAAAATGTGTGCACAGATCCGATGTTTGATTTCATCGTCCTTCTGTGAAATATGTACATTTATAAATGCAAGTATCAAAGACTGTACCAAATATAACCTCTTTTAAAAGGTAACTTTTGTTCTTCTTGTTGTTGTTGTTGTTAATAGCAAATTTAAAATAGACAAATGCATGGGCAGGTTGCATACTGACACAAACCAACCATGAAAACCTCTCCATCCATCTTTCTGTCAGAGCCAGCGACAAACCATTTTCGTTTGCTTACCTCAGCTGGACAATATCTCCATTGTCTGGCCTTCTATCTCTGTTTTCTGAACAGCAGCTGTCCTCAAAAGAAAACAGGGATTCCATTGTCGTTCTGTGTTTTATGATGGCTTGTCTAACATAAGAAATGATATTCTCTCCGCGTAGTGTACTGTGAAGCTTAAAAGAGGACCATCATTTATTCATTACTGTGGCTTTGTCAACGTACTGTTCTATTGTTAGTTATTTGGAGTTTAATGTCTTGTGTCCACCACAGAGGGTACGGCAGATTAATGATCAGTGGCCGGATCTATGAAGGGTGCGCAAGCCGTACTTAGCGCCTTATGGACTGCATAACTTTAAGTCTTCGACAGTGGAACGAGACCGCGATCTATGAAGAGTTCTTAGGACTTACGCCCTCCTTGCACACTCGATAGCAGTTCGTAATTTTATGTCTCCTCAAAATATTCACAATACTACGACAGGAAAAAAAAGGGAAAAGAAAATTAAATACATATATCAATGCATTCGCGTTGATAATCTAAGGAGATACCCCCGGCGTTGACCACTCCGTCCAATTTATCACACAGGGGATTTTAAAACAAACCTAAATACAGATTTAAACATTACTAGGGACGCTAAAACATACATAAAAACAGGCCTAATTACCTAAAATAGTTTTCACTTACCTCATTTCCCTAGAATCAAAAATACATGTAATACATACACCCAATTATCAATCCTAAATATGTAAGAATTTATCAACATGTAAGTGAATTGATCAGCAAGGCAGAAAATGTTAGGAAGAAATGACATAAAGGAAAGGAGGAAGAAAGGAAACAAAGAGAGTGACAGAAAAGAAGAAATTTCTAGCACAGAATCTCCAGAAGGTAGGGATACTATTTATACTGAAAGAGCCCCCGGCATCCTCACAGGATATATACACACACCTGAAAACAGAATATGACAGGCCAGGGTAAAAAAGAAAGTAGCCACATACATTAATACTCATTCGTATATTCGAGTGCACGTGGCTGTTAAAGCTCATGAACCAAAAACCAAAATGTCCGCACAAACGGGATCTCAGTGTTAAATGGATTATGGACCAGTAGATAAAAGCAAAGCAACATAAAAAACAAAAGTTGCACGCAAGAAGAAGAAAATAAGAAAATGAACAGAGAAGAAAACTAGGAGTTTCATGGTTCAGAAGTATGATTGGATTCTAAATTCACAACCCATTACCTATACTTGAAACTTGGATCTCAGTGATAAATGGATTGTGGGCCAGTAGACAAAAGCAACATAAAAAAAACAAAAGTTGCACACAAGAAGAAGAAAATAAGACAACGAACAGAAAAGAGAACCAATAGTTTCATGGTTCAGAAGTATGATTAGTTTCTAATATCACAGTCCACTGTACTTGAACTTGGGAAGAGCAATTTATCCATCTAGTCTAACCATGAGTGAACTGTTTAATTGAGGATGAAGAGGATGAAGGAGAAACGTATTGAGATAGGTTCAGAGAACCAATAGTTTCATGGTTCAGAAGTGTGATTGGTTTTTATTTTCACAGTCCAGTATACCAGAACTTCAGAAAAGCATTCTGTCTGGTCTAATCATGAGTGAACTGTTTATTTGAGGATGAAGAGGATGAAGGAGAAACGGTATCGAGATGGATTCTTATACACAGCTACATGTACTGATGCATATCATGTTTCATATCGCAAGGGCTTTGTTTACAACAGTAGGAGACTACCGTAAAATTAGACAATAACAAATCTCATGAAGAAACGTCTACATTCTGGCCAGTGACAAATATACCTAATGAAAGAAATTGGATCAGTTTTGTAAATAATGCCTGAAGTATCAGTACTTCAAAAGAGGAATTGCTATGAACGATCTCCCATCTATCGACAGTAATATTACTTGACTACAGGTCAATGAAACCGACAAGAAGGAAGCCAATTTCACAACAGAACAATCCCACGAGCACCACATGATATACAAATCACAGGGCAGAACCAAAATCAAGTGGTAACCTATGAAAACCATCAATTTCGTGCGTTAACATTGTTTTTATAATGTGTGTAAAATTTTGCTATATTGTGCGTAAACATTGTAGTTATATTTCATGTTCATATTCTATCTTGTTACGATAATCAAGGTGTACAACTAGCTACCTTGTTCTATCACATGTTGGTTCATCTATGTACATGCGGAAATTACATGTTTACATATGTTCAGTAAGCAGTTAATTGCGATATACTGATTTTTCAAATGTTCACACTTTGTGTTGTTGTGATTTGAAAAACAAAGTACCAGTTCATTCCAATTTATGTGTTCACAACTTTTTGTTTATCAAAAACCAAACTTTTGTAAACATCAGGTCTATAAACAATTGAAGAGACTGCCAATGTTTTGATTAACTCAGTATCTAAATTGAAGACACTGGACTATTGGAACAGACACACAGTAACATTCCATGCCAGTCTTATTTGGTAAAAGACAAAAACACAGGGATAAGGATGAGTATAAAGATAAGAGTGAGCAGTACTACAGCAGTCCAAACTCACCAGATCTGTTGACACAGGTTCGTCCTGACACAGAGTAGAACAAACCCAGACTGGCATCACACAGACACTGTCCCCAGAAACAGCCCGTCTGGCCTGCTGAGGGTGGCGAATCACAGGTCGTTTTACAACTCTTTCCCAACCAGGCCCCTGTACACCACATGGTACGAGTTGATTATTTTTTGTCTCTTAAATATGAATGAATGAATGAATGAATGAATGAATGAATGAGTGAATGAATGAATGAATGATAAATGAATGAATGAACGAATGAATGAACGAATGAATAAATAAATAATAAATAGATACATACGTGAATAAATAAATCAACGAATGAATAAACAAATACATAGACAGACAGACAGATAGATAGATAGATAGATAGATAGATAGATAGATAGATGGATAGATAGATAGATAGATAAGTAGGATGGTAGGTAGGTACACAGACAGACAGACAGATAGATAGATAGATAGATAGATAATAGATAGATAGACAGATAGATAGATAAATAGATAAATAGATAGATAGATAAACAGACAGACAGATAGATAGATAGACAGACAGATAGATAGATAGATAGACAGACAGATAGATAGATAGACAGACAGATAGATAGATAGATAGATAGATAGATAGATAGATAGATAGATAAATAAACACACACACACCATGTGCACAGCGCCACACACACACATCACAATACACATACACACACACACAACGCACACACACACACACACACACACACATACACATACACACATACACCGACACACACACAAGCAAACACACACACACACACATATGTAATTATATATAATTGTATGTAGAGATACACACACACACACACACACACACACACACACACACACACACACACACACAAGCACGCACGCACGCACGCACGCACGCAAACACAGCATACAGACCTGAAGGCATCGGTGCACACATGAATTTGATGTCACTCCTCACTGGGATACACACTTGGTTATGAAGACAGGGTCTGGATGAGCATCCATGCTCCGGAGGCTGAGAGAAATGAGAGACGAGACTGACAGACAGGCAGACAGTAACTGATACATGGTCTGGATGATATACCTTTCTGTAAGACGTTCAAAAATCATTTTTCTGTTTTTCCTTTTTTTAATTGATATTTATTAATCATTTCTGTCAATACTTTGCCATAACTAGTGTCTGAATTGTGTGCAGAATATTCATTTAATATCAGAAATATATGTCGACATTTTTGAATGATTGATATCTGATTTTTTAAAAATATCTATTCAACAGCAGAAATGATTTTCAAGCCTGAGACTTTCCAAAAGTTGATACAAGCTAGAAATACACACCGAATATTACCTAATGTTCCTTCGGTTTTTAATTTATAAGAACCAAAATCTGTTTACAAACCAAGCTTTAAAAAAGAAAATTGATGCGACATATGACCACTTCTGCAGTTTCAACAATCACGATTATTCCATAATTGAAAGGATAAGTTTCTGCTAAAATGTGATACATGAAGAACCTTCAAATTTCATTACTCAAGAATAGTAGCATAAGGACCAACTGGACTTGTGGAACTGTGTTCCATTGGATCTGGGTACTATACCTGAAATAAATATATTTTCTTCAAGAACCAGTTCTTGTTTGTTTGAACGTGGGCAGTCACACTTGTTTTTGATGTCATACTTTCTTCAGTCAAATAAATGACAGTACTGACTACATGCTTTAGGATGGCAACTACATTCAGCGCTGCAAAAAAAAACCGTGTTTTTTTCAAAATACAAAACAAACACAGTTTCTGTTTTACACTAAAACTGAATGAAAACATTATTTTGTATCATAGATTGCACTATGAAAACAGAAAGAATGGTAAACTTCAGTTTATCTTTCCAAAGTGACATAGATTCAGAAGCAAAATAAGAAACTACCAAAACAAAACAACAATTCAAAGAAAATTTTACTTTATTCTTAAAATCGAAGATCTGAATATTTCAATGTACAGGATTGCTTTTTTGATAAATCAGTAGAGATCGACAAAAATACCATTCAGTAGAACACAAACACACACACACACACACACACACACACACACACACACACACACACACACACACACACACACACACACACACACACACACTACACACACACACACACAAACACACACACACACACACTATACCAGCTCATTTCCAAATGCCAGTTGCTCAAACCATCCATCCAACAGTTCCTCAGCTGTCTTTTCTCTCAAGTGCAGGACACAGTTGTGTTCCTGGTTGTCGTTCTTGCTGTAATAAGAATAACGGCCACAAGCTTTCCAATACCAACACAGCCGTTGACACTGGTGCTGGTTGCTCACCCTGTAACTGTTCAAAATGTCCAATTCTTCCATGGAGTTATTAATCTGCGCGTATATTACAAAGGAAAGCACCAGACAGCCATAAAAGATTCGTCTAACTTGAAAACCTAACACGAAAACCATGGTTTCTCAAGACAATGGATATCCACACAATGTGTTTCCAGAGACAGAATGATCCTATTACTGACTAGTACTGCTTTAAATAGATTAAAGACAACTAAAACCGAAGAAACCTGACTAGTCTTGTCATGTTTGCCTTCAAGCGCAATCTCTGTGCGGAAATGTCATGGAAAATCGATTGGACACCCGTCAAATCATTCTAAGATCCTTGTATATAAAGACAGCCAATTCGAAAAGTCCCTTGGCGGTGGCTGTGCGCAACACAATGTTTTGTTCTGACGATTATGGACGAGAGATTTGCCATTTGAATCGCCAAAGGACAATTTATGACGTTCAGCTATTGGCTGCGTTTTTGCTTCAGTATTGGCGACAAGCTTTTGTGTTTTAAACCGAGAAATCGATAACAGTCAGTGAAATCTGCTTTATCTTGTTTTTCATCGTGGGTGGGTGTGGGTTAGCGAGTGTGTGTGTGTGTGTGTGTGTGTGTGTGTGTGTGTGTGTGTGTGTGTGTGTGTGTGTGTGTGTGTGTGTGTGTGTGTGTGTGTGTGTGTGTTTGAGTGCGTGTGTGTGAGCGCGTTCCTATGACCAGGTCTCTCATGTTCGGGAACACAATATGTAAGAAATAGTTTTTGGTATATTTTCTGGAGTAGATATAACTGCATAATGCTGCACACTAATTTAGTTATAGCTATGCATGTGATTTGTTGTTTATTTAGTTGGTTGGTTGGTTGTTTGGTTGGCTGGCTGATTGGTTGGTTGGTTGGTTGGTTGGTTGATTGGTTGGTTGGTTGGTTGGTTGGCTGGTTGATTGGTTGTGGTTGGTTGGTTGGTTGGTTGGTTGGTTGGTTGGTTGGTTGGTTGGTTGGTTGGTTGGTTGGTTGGTTGGTTGGTTGGTTGGTTGGTTGGTTGGTTGGTTGGTTGGTTGGTTGGTTGGTTGATTGGTTATGTTTGTTTTATTTGCTTGTCATTCTATTTACTTCAAGAGACACCAATGTGATGTGAAACCTTTCTTCCTTTCTACTTCTATTTTGGAAAAAAAAGTATACAAAATGTCGTTATACAAATATGTACAAAATTACAAGGTATAAGATTGTTTATCATCCAAAGTTAAAGATAAAGAAAAAAGATAGCATGCGACCGGCAGTCCAGTCCAGCTAAGTCCTATTCAATCTTACAACTGTCGGGTTATTATTTTGTCAGTTGAAGTAGACAAGTTGCACTAAGTTTCAGTTTCAGTTGCTCAAGATGGCATCTCTGTGCTCGGCATAGTTTCCGTATGCACTGACTGTACAAATGTCATGTGATGAAGAAGATCTAAAATGGTCATTGCGTAAGCCGCAAACCAGCACATTTTAGCACTACGCGCTGGCAAGGTTTTCAGCTGAAAAGGTCTCGTATGTAAACAATAACAAAGGAAAACAAACAAAATAATTATTAACATCATCCTCCTCGCTTATCAGTAGCCTTGATATTGTTGATATTGTGTGACTTTCTTGCGGATTGGGATTCTTATTTCTGATACTCGGCTGTTCAAAATCCACGACAGGCGCAGGCTCTTCTTTCCGATCTTTCGCCCATTTTGGATCTTTTCTGTGAAATAATCTGCTCCAGGAAAGCTGGAGGGAAAGAGAGCACTAGGTAGACCCAGGGAAAAAATACTGGACGGACTTGCAGAGTGGCTGAGGACAGAGAAGGTGGAAGATAAGATCGCAAATGCCATGTGGCAGGGCACTTGATGATGATAATGAATCTGCTCTTTAACCTGACAAATTTGCTTGAGCTTTCCTCTTTTAAGACCCAGTTTAAAAGTTGTCTTTCCCGTGAATCTTTCTGTTAGATTTAGCTGTGTTGTTGTTCGTCCGTCGTGATCGACGATGACCAAGGATAATCACGATTCATGTGTCCGGCTGTGACTGATGAGGCCGATTCGTGCGCGGAAGGCTCGGCCGAGATGAGACACATGTGTTCTGCTGGATTGTGGACTTCGGAGTTGGCTCGGGATTTACGCAGCTCTCGTTTCTTTTGTGCTCCACTGATCCTGCTTTGTTCGTAGGAGGCGACACCTTCGCCAACGCAGCTTCTCCATGATGAGCGGTCTTGTGTAAGGGCCTCCCATGTCTTGGTGTCGATACCGAAGTTTTTTCAGGGACGCTTTAAGCGTGTCCTTGAAGCGCAGCTTTGGCCTTCCTCGCGAGCGTATGCCGTGTGCTAGCTCACCATAGAGCAGTCTCTTCGGGAGACGCGTGTCTTGCATACGCACGATGTGTCCGGCCCATCTGAGCTGTGTTATACTGACGGTATTCCATCCTGGTTTAGTGCGGTATCGCAGTATGTTGTATATGGATGTTACTGAGAATGTGTTCATGATGTTGATGGGTAACATTAATGAATGCGTGATGTATGTGTGTTTCAGTTGTTTTTGTGTCGTACAATTGTAAGCACCTAAGTACTGTCGGACACAATATAAATGTCATTAACATTATTATTATAGTTCAACTAGACCTTCTTCGTGCCCCCCTCCCCCCCCCCCCCCCCCATGGGTTGCCGGGGCTTTTTCAGTACAAAATAGTATCCCACTTCTGGAAATTCTGTGCTAGAAATTTCCTCTTTTCTGTCACTTTCTTCGTTTCTGCCTAACTCATTTGATTTCTGTCCTGTCTTCCGATCATTTTCTGCCTTGCTGGTCCATTTACCTGTATGTGCTCAGTGAATTCTTACATACTTTCTCTTAGAACTGAAAACTGGGTGCATGTATTAAGTGCATTTTTGGCTTTAGGAAAATGACATATGCGGAAGCAATTTTAGGTAATTTAGGCTCGTTTTATACATGTTTTAGTTCATTAGTTATGTTTAAATTTGTATTCAGGTCTGTTTTTTTTTAAATCCCTTGTGCAATAAATTGGACGGAGTGATCAAACGCCAAGACCATCTCCTTAGACTGTGTGCGCGAATGCATTGATATGTGTACTAAAATTTCTGTTCCTTTTTTTCCCCTGTTGAAGTACTGCGTGTGTACTGAAACGGTTATAGCCCTGATATGGCTCTACGCAGTCGGCTGGGCTTTAAGCAATTATAAGAATAAGCTTCGCAGTCATAGTGATGGCATGAACCTTGTACCAGCTAATGAACAAGGCACCCACAACCAACCAGGTCAAACAAAATACTGTCGCAAGTGAACAATGGAACCACTGGCTTTGGAAAACGCGTGCCACCACAATAGACAGCATTCAAAGACAAGGAGCCTGTTTATACTCACAACCAGTGGGTGTTTGGTCTGAATACCCACGTTCTTCGGGTGTTTTCAGTGCGAGAGTGAATGGCATTTAGCCGTGTTGGTTTTGTTTTTTCAATCCTTTGATTCCTTCACCATACCAGCATTTTCTGCCATGGTATGAAAGCAAAGGCTGGACGCTTTCGCTCTGTCTCCCTATTCATCAACTTCCTGGAGAGAGTGTTCCATCCTACAATCTGCAGGGATGTGCGTCTCTCTCTCTCTCTCTCTTCTCTTTCTCTGTCTGTCTGTCTGTCTCTCTCTCTCTCTCTCTTTTTGCCTGTCTGTCTGTCAGTCTGTCTCTCTCTCTCTTTCCTCTTCTCTCCTCTCTCTCTCTCTGTCCTGGTGTGTGTCTCTCTCTATCTCTCCTCTCTATCTCTCTCTTCTCTCTCTCTTCTCTCTCTCTCTTCTCTCTCTCTCTGTCTGTCTGTCTCTCTCTCCCTCCCTCCCTCCCTCCCTCTCTCTCTCTCTCTCTCTGTCTCTGTCTGTGTGTGTGTCTCTCTCTATCTCTCCTCTATCTCTCTCTATCTCTCTCTCTCTTTCTCTCTCTCTCTGTGAATAAGCTACTATTGTTGTTAGCTTGTCACAATGTCTAGCTCTGTAAATAAGCTATTATTGTTGTTAGCTTATCAAGCAGCATCATGTGTATAGTTGGGTCTGAACACGAATTCCATGAATGCGATACGGCCGCCACAGTGCAGGGTCTCATCTAATGAGTGGCCACATGGCGGTTTGACACCGTAACTTCTGCTGGCTTACTGGGGTTCTTTGACTTATCGATTTGGATTTTTGGTAGCCTTGAATAGGATCAGGTACTCATTTGCAGCTGGCGAATAGGAGCTTCGTACAATTTTGCTAGCTAGATTTAAACTTGTGCAGTCAGATTAGTACAGTTTGGCCATTCAGTTTTAAAATCGAATACCTTGGATCGCACGCTCAAAATGCATACACTAATTTCCTTAATTTCCTTTGAAGATGTCTATATCACGCAAAACTGGACAATGAAAGCTCGCTTTAACAATTAACAATTCCATTACGTTGCTGTCTGCTATATCAATCATGCAATTATCTAAAACTGCTTTATATTTCAATGTGTGCGCAACAAAAGGTTTTGTCTTTTGATGAGTCGCTGCAGTGGAACCGTGCACGGGATGTGTCGTAGCGCTGTTGACGAGTGCGCGCGCGCGGTGTGTGTGTGTGTGTGTGTGTTCGCTTTCGCTCTTTGATTTAACGTCTGTTCATATGAGTGATTTAGACGGATGTGTATGTGTTGTGTGTGTGTGTGTGCGTGCGTGGTGTGTTGTGTGTGTGTGTGTGTGTGTGTGTGTGTGTGTGCATTAGTGTGTGTGTGTGTACTTTCTCATTGTGTGTCTGTGTGCATATGTGTGTGTAGTGTGTGTGTGTGTGTGTGTGTGTGTGTGTTTTGTGTGTGTGTTGTGTGTGTGTGTGTGGTGGTGTGGGGTGTGTGTGTGTGCGCGTGCTAATAGCCCTGTGGGTCTGTGTTTCTCTGTGTGTGCGTTTTGTCTCTTTGATCATAATGACCTGAGGGCAGTTTTACCTATGCTACCTCTACTTCTCAGCACCAACACACGCACCACCCCTATACATAGCTATCTTACTTTCTGCCCTTTAATTAAATAAACAAAAATGTTTTAAGAGATCCCGTCTCTCTCTGTTTCTGTCTTTGTCTGTCTCTGTCTCTCTGTCTGACTGTCTCTCTCTCTCTCTCTCGTCTCTGTCTCTGTCTCTCTGTCTCTGTCTTCTCTCTTTTCTTCTCTTCTCTCTCTCTTTCCTTCTGTTTTCTTTCTCTCTTTCTCTTTTTTTGTTGTGTCGTTGCTCTATCTTTCCTGCTATCTTCTTCTCTCTTTCTCTTTTTGTTGTGTTTTAAATCATCATCATCATCAGGTGCCCTGCGCATGCGTGGCGACCATGACTTCCAACCATCTCTACTCTCGTTTCCCAGCATCTCCCCACCTCTTCATCCCAGCCACTCTGCAAGTCCATCCAGCATTCTCTCCCTGGGTCTACCTGGTGCTCTCTTTCCCTCCAGCTGTGAGTGTGAGTGTGTGTGTGTGTGTTTAATTGTTACCACCACTCATATTGTTTTATTATTTATTTGATTTTCGTTGTTATTTTAAGGCATTCTTGTGTATTTGCTTTACATTGTCTGCCTTTGAGTCTTACGCTTCCGTAAAGCATTGGACCAGCTTACATAATAATACAGTCAATATTTTTATTATGATAGAATTTTATCATCACTTTGACATTGCATGCGTTATAGTTCGTCCGTTTTTCTGTGCTTATGGTATATATGTAAAATAACAAGGACAAGCTTGTACGGGTCTAATAGGATCTTATACTTCATCCTTGAATAATGAAGTGTGTTGACGCCATTGCTGTCTGTCCATTTGCCTTAGTCTGGAGCTTTGGTTTCTCACTGCACAATTTCACGTGTGTCTTTGTTTACAGCCCCCCATCCAAAAACATGTCCAGTATATTGACAGCTTTTATCACTGTTAACTTAACTGTGGTGACGATCTTTTATGCAAATCTAAGAAATGTTTGCTAGTATACACATGTAGTGTTTCACAGGTTTGTTTTAACTCTTGATTTATCTTTTCATAAAATAAATGTCAAGAGAAAGCTAGAAAGTCACATACAACATCCACACTGAAAACAAGAAAGAAAACAGGTAAGTTTAATGCTATATTTTTATGTTGATTCTTTTATCAATTTTTCAAAGATAAGTGTTTGAGATATCTATATCTTTAAAACAATTCACATGCTTTCTGATACCTCACTGATTACTCTTAGCCCTAGCATTTCCACTAAGCTGATTAAATCAAATTACAAGGAACCAGAAGCATGAAAATAGAATCAGAATGCGTATTTAGTATAACGAGACAAGACAGGCGCAAACGTTTGGCCAACTGGCCTTTATCAAGCAGAAAGGTAAGACAACAAAGAACAAACATCAAACAACAAATGAAGAATTAGGGGAATGTGGGAATGTGGGCGGTTACGATTGTTTGGGGTATTTCATTGATTTTATTTCGGTCAGTTTTTACGTCGACACCCACCTCAGGTGATATGGCCGACGGGGATAAGCATCCCAGGGAAGTGGGGAAAGGGGGATTTGTCTAATCCTGTACTGACACCACCAGAACAACAATGATGTTAAGATGGGACAGTGAGAAGGCCAGTTTTCATGTAGCGCTCCCCGGGATTCGAACCCACAACCATTAGCATGTGAATCCGACGCTCAAACCAACTGAGCTACTGAGGCCTGCTTTTGGGTATTTCTTTTTATATACATCAGCTTTTATCTGATATTTAGATGGGAAAACATGACAACTTAAGGTAATGCCAAAATAATGTTTCAGCTGGGCAAACATTCTGTTCTCTTAAAAAAATTTTTTTTTTAAACTAGTTTTTTTCAGATCCGTACTTTTCTCTTCACTGAATACCGATGTTAAGTTGGAATGGTTTCTTCTCCAGAGTGAACGTCGACTGTAGAACGTCCATCTCGACTCCCTGATTGTACACGCGTACCTCGTAGTCACCGTGGAACCCTCGTACCGTGAACTGGTCACCTGACTGGGCCAGCTGTCGTGTCTCATTCGTCATCCATTGGTTTTCCCACAGGTCCAGCACGCGCAGCCCCGCTGCTGTGGGCTGGTTGACAAAGCGAAGTTGGGAATGTAAATAAGAAAAATCAATGACACAAACTCCCTCGCTTCTTTGTTGAATCGAAAAAGAAAGAAGAATAACAACAAATATCAAAACAGCAAACAATATCGATCAGACTACTGTCATCAACCACTGTGGAAGGCTGCATTGTTTTTGTTAACGATTATTGCACTTAGGGAGATTTTCTTTGCTCACCTTTTTTAACGTTCTATTTTCTAGGTCATCTTAGTCTGGTACAGTTTTTCTAATGCAATGATGAGGAGGAGGAAGAGGAGGGGGAAGAGAAGGATAATCATGATGCTATGGAGTTCCATCTAGAATTGAGACAGTCAACTCAACAACATCTGGAAAGACAGGGGCATACCAAATGGCATGAAAGTTAGACTTCTAAAATGTTTGATCTGGCCAGTCATGATTTATGGCAGCGAAGCCAGGACTCTGAAAAAAACTGATTGCAGAAGAATCGAGCAGCAGAGATGTGGTTTTATAGGAGACTATCATGTGTCAAATGGACAGACAGGAGAACTAATCAAAGCGTCCTGGAAGAACTTGATACCACCAGAAAACTACTAGCAGACATCAACGAGAGAAGACTAGAATACATTGGCCATGTGTCACGTAACAAGAAGACAGAGCTCATGGCAACCATTTTTCAAGGAAAAACAGAGGCAAAAAGGAAGAAAGGCAGATTTCCGATCTCATGCATCAAGAACATAACCAACATCAGTGGCCTAAATATTCAAAAAATTGTCCACAAAGGTCAGGACAGAGCGGCCTGGAGGAAGATGATGGCATCCAGATGTGCAGCGGCCAACATTGAACCCAATGACGGCGACAGGTGAGACATTGGAAATGTTAATCTTTTATGTGTGTGTGTGTGTTTTGGTTTGGTTTGGTTTGGCTTGGCTTGGCTTGGCTTGGCTTGGTTTGGTTTGGTGTTTGGTTTGGTTTGGTTTGGTTTGGTTTGGTTTTTAGGGTTTGTTTGTTTGTTTGTTTGTTTGTTTGTTTGTTTGTTTGTTTGTTTGTTTGTTTGGCGAGTGGAATTGAGTGTTGTAAAAGAGATCGTTTGTGAACAACTCCTTCAACGCCATGTGCCATATGCTGGTGCAAAATGTTAAAGTTGAGGTCGTAAAGGAGTGAAGTGGGAGAGATCTCAACATTTTTTTGAAGCAACAATATCAGAACACTATCAATTCTCTGTCCTTTTCTGTTTTACCTGCTTTCACCCTTAACAATATATCATACCCCCTTTTTTTCAGTCACAATTTCTGCTCCATCCCAGTGGCGTTGATCTCTCACCACACATTACATTTCAACAACACACCATCAACTGCAAGTTTATTTAGTTTAAGTCATACAGCCAGGAAGCTGAAAGGAGCCAGAGATGTCACATCACCGTAAAGCCACCCACCAGAGATGATTTAGAGTCAAACAACTATTCACAGATGATTGGAGACCTCACATACAATTTTTTCTTGAACAAGACCCAAACTTAAGCAATCGGACTGGAAAGGCAAAGCTGTATGTCTCAGCCAACTAATAGTGATCGTTCTAAACTTAATCATGCTAAGAAAGAACATTGTTATCTCTACTTGGGGCATATGATAAAAGCTATTCAAAGAGTGGTAGCTGAAATGTTGTATCAACCTAAATTTAGAAGGAAATCTCTGTGTATCATATATCCTATATGGCCTACGGCTTTGAAATGGTTAACAGTTAGACATCTGCAGCAATACTCTATCCCTTTTTACTACCTGCCTTCCCACCCTCCCTGAGCTACAGTACAGACAAAAAACTTAAAACACGAAGAGAGTCATTATTGAGAAGAAAAACAGCGACAATGCTGTGTTGTTAGATGCTGAATCATCATCATGTGCCCTGCCACATGGCGTTGGCGATCATGGCCTCCATACAAATCTATCTTTTGTCGCTGCAAGTACAGCTGAATAATTACCTGCAGATCGTCACCCTTGACCAGAGCCCCTTTCTCCCCCCTCCAGTGCAGTTTATCCCAGAATCCCCAGAGCAGGATGCCCTCCACTGCCGGATGTCCGTACAGAGCTGTCAGTGCCGCCTGCAAGAAGTCCGCTCTGTCGTTCTCGTCTGCTGCCTGCACGTCCAGCTCTGTGGCCCATATGGGCAATCCCGACTGCGCCAGGGTGTCCAGACGTTGCTGCAGAAGGAGACAAAAAGTACAGGTTTTGTTTTCGGCCGTCTGTTTAATGTCCACTTAAACATTTGGTCCATTTTACCTGTTTGCTGGAAACAGCGATCAACAGGCCATGTTCTTCTATTATGTGAACATATCATCGTCCTCTTTTTTGTTGTTGTTGTTGTTGTTGTTGTTTTAATACAACTTTTTTTTATTAACTTTTTGGTCCACATCAAACGGACACCAAACATACAATATGACATTAAAAATAAAGATGAAAAATTATATACGTATGAAAAGACATCTCCGACATACAAACTCCATACAGCATACAGACACACATAATAACATTTTATACATTAGAGGTTCAAATATAAACATCAATCTAAGCACATGTCAACATCCTTTTATTATTTCTTTTCTCTCAAACCATATCTTTTTGCTTTACACGACAATCAAACATCAAGGACCTATGTGGTAACAGAAATGACACTTCACGCAGATATTTATCAAGTCGGTCATTGTTATCATCAGTCATCAATGACCAGTCAAGCATTAAGGTCTTGGTACCTTGATGAGGACAGGGTCAGGTCGAACTTCGTCTCCGAAGTGACACTGGGCCCCAAGGCCGTACAGTCCTACATAGGCTTTGGACACTTCTCGGGCTTGCTTCAAATAATCCTGTAACACAGCATTTCTTGTACATACATATCTGAAAAGCGTTAGCAGATGTCATAGGAACCACTAGAAGAAAAAAAAACGGAAATAGAATCAGAACGCGTCATTAATACCACCAGACAAGACAGCTGAAGTCATGGTAATCACTAAAAGACATGAAATCCCCTCATGCAAAATAACAGCAAACGGCACAACCTTCAGAAAGGTTGATAAGTTTGAATATCTGGGAACGATCATCTCACCCGACAGCAGATGCACATCAGAAATAGCCAGCAGAATCGGCCAAGCCAGAACAGCCTTCAATAAGATGAAGAGCATTCTAGACAACAAATGCCTATCAGTTAACATCAGGAAGAGAGTTCTTGAATGTCACATAGAACCGATAATGTTATACGGTTATGAGGTGTGGACAGTCAACAAGCAAAACCAGAACAAGATCGAGGCAGCCGAAATGTGGTTTCTAAGATGAACATCGAGGGTTCCATGGACCGCAAAGAAAACAAATAAAACAGTCTTGATGGAGGCAGACACAAGTAGATCATTCATAAGGAAAATTAAGGAAAGACAGGCAACATTTATGGGCCATTTTATAAGGAAAGGGGAATTAGAGCACGTGGTCATAACAGGAAAGCTGGAAGGAAAGAGCGCACCAGGTAGACCCAGGGAAAAAATATTGGACCGACTTGCAGAGTGGCTGAAGACAGAGAGGGCGGAAGATTTTCTTGTGGCAACAAGGGATAGATGCATATGGAGGGCCGTGGTCACGAATGCGTGTGGCAGGGCACATGATGATGATGATGATGATGAGACAAGACAGGCGCAAATTTTCGGCCAACTGGCCTTTGTCAAGCGTAAGCGTCAGATCACAAACAAATAAACATTGAATACAAAAATTAGGAGAAAAAGACTAAAACTTCCCTGCTGCTTCGTCAATTTCTCCCACTGAGTCCGTTTTTTGTGTTATTTCTGGTTCCTGTTTGCTTAAACGTGGGCAGCCGCACTTGTTTTAGATGTCATAGAAAAGAACAAAAACGATGTCTTCCAAATGTAAAGTGGAAAACTGGAATTTCAATCTGTGGAAGAAATCCTGTGCGTATGTATAGTGATGTTGTGTTGTGTGTGTGGTGTGTGTGTGTGTGTGGTGTGGTGTGTGTGATGTGTGGTTGTGTGTTGTGTGTGTGTGAGTGTGTGTGTGTGTGTGTGTTGTGTGTGTGTGTGTGAGTGTGTGTGTGTGTGTGTGTGTGTGTGTGAGTGTGTGTGTGTGTGTTGTGTGTTTGTGTTTGTGTGTGTGTGTGTTGTGTGTGTTGTGTGTTGTGTGTGTGGTGTGTTGCGGTTGCGTGCGTGCGTGCGTGCGTGTGTGTGTGTGTTTGTGTGCGTGCGTGTGTGTGTGTGTTTGTGTGTGTGTGTGTTTGTAAGTGTGTGTATTATTTTTGTTATTTATTATTCAATGTTTTTCCCCTTAGGCGTGGACGATAGGCTGGAGTAGCTACGATAAAGGAGACATCATCTTAAGCATGTCGTTAGGGAGAGAAGCAATGTGCTGTATCAGTTGGGTGGCTTCCTGTGATGTGACTATGTAAAACATTGGTGAGATAAAGTTTGTACTTTGTGGCTGGTTGTTTTTCAAAAATTAGAGATACAGTTATACATGTCATTGTAATGACAGACTGATACAGAGATTAGAAGCAACACCTACACACCAGGTATAACCTCAAAATCTTGGTTCGTGGGTTTATGTACAGGCTGTAGGCCTGTTCCATGATCATTTTGGATCTTCTACATCACATGGAACGAGTGTCGTCAGTACATATGGAATTCATCTGGAGAAACTGAAACTAAAACTGAAACTGAATCAAAGACAATTTTCAATTTCTGAGAGAAGAGTGTTGATTATTTTTATCAAGTACAAAACTGCTTTGTGCTACACCTCTATTCCTTTCTTCTTCTGGTGTAAAAAAATCAGTAATGATGCATAGGAGTACATTGTTCTAATTCATCCAGATGTATGTTATAATGATATTTCAGGCTGTCTTGTCATGATAATACGAATATAAATAAGCATGGACACATTTTGAAAATACATCTGAGTAACGAGCTGGTTCTGTTTTCACTCTGATATTTTTTTAGGTTGAGAGTTCCATGGACAGCAAAGAAAACAAACGAGACAGTCTTGATGGAGGCAGACACAAGTAGATCACTCATAAGGAAGATTAGGAAAAGACAGGCAATATTTATAGGCCATTTTATGAGGAAAGGGGATTTGGAGCACCTGGTCACAACGGGAAAGCTGGAGGGAAAGAGAGCACCAGGTAGACCCAGGGAGAAAATGCTAGACGGACTTGCGGAGTGGCTGAAGACGAGGAGGGTGGAGGAGATGCTTGGGGCAACAAGAGATAGAGACAGATGGAAGACCATGATCGCCAACGCCATGCGGCAAGGCACCTGATGATGATGATGATGATTTTTTAACGAAATTTGATAGCAATCAGAAACGTAAAAATTGAATCAGAAATCGTAATTAATATAACAAAATAAGACAGGCGCAAATTTTTTACGAATTGGTCTTTGTTTGATTAAGCGTACTCAAAAGACAACACAGAACAAATGCACATAAAAACTTAATGGAAAAAACAGCAGACGACTCCCCTGACATTGTGTTGAGCAAGAGAACTTTTTTTTTCTAATTGAATGCATTTCCAAACACTGTGTCGGTTGCCTTACATCAGTGGAGTAGCCATTAGCCACAACGTTATAGTCGTTGAGGAAGAGTTTGACAGACGGATCATGGTGATGAGCAATACGGAACAGTTCCAGGTTGTAGTCTGGGTCCTGCAGTCTGTCCTGGTACCACGTGCCGTGAAGGTTCTCGTTGTTCACGTCCCAGTGCTCCAAGCTGTACACACATGGGAAGAACAAGCATGAGGTGTCAAAATGCACTCTTGTTCCCTTGAAACAGTTCTGCAAAATGTCTTATTCTCTTTAACAGTTCTGCGAAATGTCTTGTTCCCTTGAAACAGTTCTGCTAAATGTCTTATTCCATTGAAACAGTTCTGCGATATGTCTTATTCCCTTGAAACAGTTTCGCGAAACGTCACGTTGGCTAACAATGGAGATCAAAAGATACTTTTGATTTTGTGGGAACTTAGGCACTTAACAGATTTACACATCTATTGATCGGGAATTAGGCACTTAACAGATTTGATTTGCACGCCCATTGATCTGATGAATTAGGCACTTTACAGATTTACACATCTATTGATCTGGGAATTAGGCACTTAACAGTTTTGATTTGCATGCCCGTTGATCTGGGGAATTAGGCACTTTACAGATTTACACACCTATTGATCTGGGGATTAGGCACTTAACAGATTTGCACACCTATTGACCTGGGGAAAGTACAAAGTACTTACAAGTATTAGACTGTAAATTATGGTGATGGGTGTGATGGTCTACCGAGTAAATCGTCAGGCTTCTGGTTGAAACACTGAAATCTGGGGTTCAATTCTGCCTGGGTACCTCCCGCCTGTTGGACAAGGGATGGAGATTTTTTTTTCTAATTCCCCAGATCAATAGGTGTGCAAATCTGTTGAGTGCCTAATTTCCCAGATCAATAGGTGTGCAAATCTGTTGAGTGCCTAATTCCCCAGATCAATAGGTGTGCAAATCTGTTGAGTGCCTAATTCCCCAGATCAATAGGTGTGCAAATTTGTTGAGTGCCTAATTCCCCAGATCAATAGGTGTGCAAACCTGTTAAGTGCCTAATTCCCCAGATCAATAGGTGTGCAAACCTGTTAAGTGCCTAATTCCCCAGATCAATAGGTGTGCAAATTTGTTAAGTGCCTAATTCTCCAGGTCAATGGGTGTGCAAATCTGTTAAGTGCCTAATCCCCAGATCAACAGGTGTGTAAATCTGTAAAGTGCCTAATTCCCCAGATCAACGGGCATGCAAATCAAATCTGTTAAGTGCCTATTCCCCAGATCAATGCGTGTGCAAATCTGTTAAGTGCCTAATTCACAGATCAATATATGTGCAAATCTGTTAAGTGCCTAATTCACAGATCAATAGATGTGTAAATCTGTTGAGTGCCTAAGTTCCCACATCAATAGATGCGTAAATCTGTAAAGTGCCTAATTCACCAGATCAATGGGCGTGCAAATCAAATCTGTTAAGTGCCTAATTCCCCAGATCAATAGGTGTGCAAATCTGTTAAGTGCCTTATTTATCCAGATCAATAGGCGTGCAAATCTGTTAAGTGCCTAATTCCCAGATCAATAGGTGTGCAAATCTGTTAAGTGCCTGATTCCCCAGATCATTATATGTGCAAATATGTAGAGTGCCTATTTCCCCAGATCAATAGGTGTGCAAATCTGTTGAGTGCCTAATGCCCCAGGTGTGCGAATCTCTTAAGTGCCTAATTCCCCAGATCAATGGGCGTGCAAATCAAATCTGTTAAGTGCCTAATTCCCCAGATCAATAGGTGTGCAACTCTGTTTAGTGCCGTATTCCCCTGTGTGTACGTATGGAAAACATTAAATATGCACGTTAAAGATCATGTCGATGCCCGGTGGCGAATACAAACATAAAAACACCAAACAGGTAGGCCCACAGAAGACAGATTATGCAGACTGTGCAATAACATAATGCCTGCACAGTATGGACAAAATCACCAAATTGCAACAGATAACCGAAAATAAAAATCGAAACTCTTGAAAAGACCATATCGGTATCAGATCATATCATATGTATTCCATAATGTATTTCCTTATCAAAGTTAGTGAGTCTGCTGTTAAATGTATATTTTCTAGATTATGCGAGATAGCGCAAAGTAATTATGAAATGGGAGCGAAGTTATATTTTCCAAATGCACACAATTTTCTTTCACAAACATTCGGATTTACTGTCATCCATAATCCTTTAGTAGTTGGGGTTTGTTTGTTGTTGTTGATTTTTATCGGAAAGTAGGGACTTCTCCCCATGACCTACACAAAGCTGACACCATCAGAATGATGGATATATAAAACATTAAGATGAGTAGCGAATATAACAGGGCAGTTTTTATTGTTGCAGGCTGGATTGACAAAGAAATAAATGAAATGAAATAAATACTACGAACACTTACAGTCCTTTAGTCATGTTCATTGTCTCCTGGATGTGTTGGCTGACCGCATCACGCAGTTCCTGACCATAGAGCTCCTTCACCCAACTCTGAACATGTTTTGGTACTGACCACACCAGTGTATGACCTCGTACCTTCAGTCTTCAACAAATAGAAAAAGTATGAGTATGCACATACATAAATACATACATACATACATACATACATACATACATACATACATACATACATACATACAACATACATACATACATACATACATACACACATACATACGTACATACATACAGACATACGGACATACATACATACATACATACATACATATATACATACATACATACATACATACATATTTACATACATACATACATACATACATACATACATACATACATACGTGCATGCATGCATGCATGCATACATACATTCATATATACATACATACATACATACATACATACATACATACATACTTACATACATACATACATACATACATACATACATACATACATATACTTATGTACATACATACACATATACAGATAGATAGATAGATTAAATTAGATTAGATTAGATTAGATTAAATAGACATATAGATAGACAAACACATACATACATACATACATACATACATACATACATACACACATACATACATACATACATACATGCATACATACATACATACATGCATACATACATACATACATACATACATTTATACATACATACATACATACATACATACATACATACATACATACATACATACATACATACATACATACATACATACATACATACATACATACATACATACATACATACATGCATACATGCATATATACATACATACGTACATATGTACATATGTACATACGTACATACATACATACAGACATACGGACATACATACATACATACGTACATACATACATAATACATATATACAAACACATACATACATAACACATACATATGTACGTACGTACGCAAGCATATAGATACATATACAGAGTTATTCCATTGTAACAAAACCTTCCTTCATGTGTCCTTTCTTTATTATTAATGAGTGTCTTTGTCTGTTCTTTGTTTCAATAATGCAAACGTTTGAGTGTTCTTATTTAAGTATGTACGTGTTTGAGTGCTCTTTGTTTAAATAGCACATGTACATTAAGTGCTGTTTATCTAAATGATGTCTCTGTGAAAGTGCTCTTTGTTTGAATAATTCATGTTTCAGTACTCTTTGTTTAAATAGTGCATGCGTTTAAGTGCTCTTTGTTTAAATGATGTGTGTGTGTGTCAGTGTTCTTTGTTTAAATAATGCACGTGTGTATCAGTGTTCTTTGTTTAAATAACGCATGTTTCAGTGTTCTTTGTTTAAATATTCATGGATTTCAACGTTCTTCCATTACGTAATGCATGAGTTTAAGTAAAAAAGATAAACACACATGAAAATTGAATGACGACGCGTATTTTATTCACAATACAAGACAGACGCAAATTTTCGGCTAACTGGCATTTGTTAAGCGTATGTACAAAACATAACAAAAAACAAACACACAAAATTTGAGGGGGTGGGGGGGGGGGGGGGACAGCAACCAGTATTTCAATGTTTTTGTTTGAATAATGAGTGTTTTTTTTTAATGATGCATGTATTCAAATATCATATTCTTTCAGAAATGTATGTTTTAAAGTGTACCTTCTTTAAGTAACACATGTGTTTAACTGTTCTCTATGTAAGTAAAGCGTGTTTTTGCATTCTTTCTTTAAGCAATGTTTGTGTTTAGGAGTACATTCGTTAAGTACTGCATGTGTTTAAAAGTGTTTCTTCTTTAAAGCAATGCAAGGCTTGAAAAATCAATTCTTTGAGTAATGCATTCATGAAAGTGTTCCATTCTTTTTGCAGAGCATGTGCTTAAGTGTTCTTTGCTTGAATAATGCATGTGTTTAATTCTTCTTTCTTTGCTAAAATGCTTGTGTTTGACTGTTGTTTCTTTGAGTAATGCATGTGGGTGAGTGTTCTTTCTTTACATGATGAAATTGTTACGCATTGTTGACATCACTGTGTACATCTATGAATCTTTAATAGCAACGCATCTCCATAGTTCTGGTGGCAATATATAATGTATTTGAGTGTTTCTTTTTTCGGGGAGGGGGGCGGGTGGCGGTACTTGTGGAGACAGAATAAGTTATTTTTGTTCAGTGTTATTTTGTATTCTGGTAGTTTTCATACACAGTATCGTGTTTCCTGTCAACGTGTCTATATTTTCTAGTCTTTCCTCTTCTTCTCTGTGTGTGTGTGTGTGTGTGTGGTGTGTGTGTGTGTGTTGTGTGTCTGTCTGTCTGTCTGTCCGTCTGTCTGTTTCTGTGTGTGTGTCTGTGTGTGTGTCTGTGTGTGTGTCTCTGTGTGTGTGTGTGTGTCTGTGTCTGTGTTGTGTGTATGTATGTATGTGCGTGTGTGTGTGTGTGTGTGTTTGTGTGTGTTTGTTTGTTTGTGTGTGTGTGTGTGTGTGTGTACATTGTTCCCTTTCTGTGGTAAACACGGTGTGTTTTCTTTTATAACCAATTTCTTATCTTATCTGCAGTCACTCGAATTTTTCTTAACGAAATAATAGATTTTTATAAAATGATTATTGTCTTACTTATGACTTCTCAGTCCATTGACGGCATTCAGAGATCTATCATACTTCGTCACCCCCTGTAACAAACAAAATCATCAACAGAGTTAACTATTTAGAATATTTTCTCACCAGTCAGTACCTATAACACTGTGACCCAGCACAGAAAAAGAATGCTAAACATGCAGCCAGCCAGTCGTGGCTATGGCCAAAAATAGCTGGAATGGATCAGAATCAGATCGACTGAAATCTTTCCAAATATGAAAATCTTTGACATCTAATAATCAATTTCCTGAAGTTTTATCTAAGTGATTGTTTATCAAAAAAAAGATAAGGGTCAGAATTGTATGAGTGTATACGTATGCATGTGGACATGCATGAAGAAACAAAAGGTGCACTCTCATAAAAGATGTCATTCAGGGAAAAGTTGAGGGCAAAAGAGAAAGGGGAAGACCACGAACAGATTGTCTAGGAAACATCAAGGAGTGGACATCATATGTATATATGTATGTGTACATATGTCGGCATGTGTATGTGATATATATATATGTATATATATATATATATATATATATATATATATATACATATATATGCATATGTATGCTTGTCATATTGGCAGATGTGATGCGTCTAGTGTGTCGGCTTCGGCCTGCACCGCTGACTAGCACTGCTGTGCGAAAAGAAGAGTAATGCGTAAGTCTCTTCCTGTCAGTACATAGCCTCTCCATCAGCAAGCCCTACGCTGTGCCTCCTCGTGGCGACAGGCGGTAACTGAGCACCTCACGGACTCAGGCTGAATCTCGTAGGACTCGGAGGAGGTCTGGCCCCCAGACGTGAGACATGTAGGCCCACCGGCGTGTGGACACGTCCTGGTGCCCACGAACCAGATCCCCAAGCTATGGATAAATAGCTCCACTGCCTTGTGGACATCTCGGGAGAGAGTAAGGCTAAGGGAGTCAACCCTAAAATAAAAAACCGATGGAAGGCAAGGGGAAACCACCATCGTACTTTTCCCCAGGAAGTCCATGGACAGAGGAAGAATAAAGAAGAAAGTTAACGACGTTAATAGGTGCTCCTGTGGAGCACCTTCGTCCGGTAGGGACTGTCATACGGCGCAGGTGACACCAGACCTTCAGCCAGCTACTGCGACCAAAACCAAAATTAAATTCAACACCAAGGTGGCAACATGGAACATCAGAACAATGTTGCAGAAAGGTAAATTAGACAACATCAAAATGGAGATGGAAAGGCTTAACATCAGTATTTTAGGACTAGGGGAAATGAGATGGAAGGGGGCAGGCATGATAACATCAGGAGAATATACAGTGATATACTCTGGTGGTAATTCACATGAAAGAGGAGTAGGCATCATAATGGACAAAGACAAATCAAAAGCAGTTAAAGGATACTGGGCAGTGTCCGACAGAGTTTTACTGGTCAAATTCAGAGGGAAACCTTTTGATATCAACATCATACAGGTGTATGCACCAACATCCGCAAGTACTCAGGAAGACATCGACAACTTCTACGAAGTTTTAGAGATGGCCAAGGTCCAATGTAAATCACAGGAAGTTACAGTCATAATGGGAGATTTTAATGCTAAAGTGGGACAGGATAGGGTGGAGGATATAGTTGGACCTCATGGCCTTGGTACACAAAACGAAAGAGGGGGAAGCTTGTAGAATGGGCACAGATGAATGAGTTCATAGTAGGAAACACCTGGTTTGAGCAGCCTAACAGAAGAAAATGGACCTGGATGAGTCCAGGAGATAATACCAAAAATCAAATTGACTACATCCTGATCAACAAAAGATTTAGAAATTCTTTACTGTCAGCAAAAACACTACCAGGCGCAGACTGCAACAGTGACCACAATCCGGTAGTGGGAAGGTATAGGCTGAAATTGAGGAAAAGGAAACAGACCAAAAGCAACATCAAACTAAACCTTGGACTCTTGAAGACAGATGAAATGACACGTCAAAACTTTAATGTACATGTTCAAAACAAATTCAGTGCTCTGGAAGACGTTGGTGACAGTGAGGAACAATGGACAAAGTTGAGAAGTTCTATAAATGAAGCTTGTGAGGAAATCCCTAAGGCAAATAGAAAAGCAAAAGAGCTGGATGACTAATGAAATTTTGGGCCTGATGGAGAAAAGGAGGAAGGCAAAGAGAAACGAGGAGATATACAGGAAGATAAACAAAGAAATCAGGTATAGGTGCAATGAAGCTAAGGAAGCTTGGCTGAACACAAAATGCAGAGATAGAAGAACGACACAAAATGGATCCTCAGGGTATGTACAGACGAATTGAAGAAATTGTTCACAGGAAAAATACATCCACATCAACTGGTTGCTTAAAATCAAAAGATGGCACGCTTATCATGGAAAAAGACAAGGTATTAGACAGATGGGGAGAGTACATTAAAGACCTTTTTGAGGATGACAGAAACGAAGAACACATTATAAAAAAGAACTTTGAAGGACCACCCATAATGAAAGATGAAGTCAGAGTAGCACTGAAAAAGATGAAACCAGGAAAAGTCCCAGGACCAGACAATATTACTACAGAGATGATTGAAGCCCTGGAGGAATTTGGCATAGAAAAAATAACAGTCCTCCTAAATGAAATTTATGACACTGGAAAAATCCCCAAAGATATCTCAAAATCAATTTTCATTGCACTTCCAAAGAAGACAGGGGCTATAGAATGCGAACTCCATCGCACAATCAGTTTGATGAGTCATGTAACAAAAATCATGTTAAGAATAATCATGATGACAACAAGGAATAGAATCAAAAGAGAAATAGCAGAAGAACAGTGTGGATTTGTGGAGGGGAAAGGAACTATTAATGCCATATACATCCTAAGAACTATCATAGAGAGGTCAGTTGAGATGAATAAGGATTTGTATTTATGCTTTGTTGACTATACCAAGGCTTTCGATCGGGTACGACATGAAGAATTGATCAACCAACTGGAGAGACTCAATGTCGATGGAAAAGATCTACGAATAATCAGGAATATGTACTGGGAACAAACAGCTGCGATGAGAATAGAAAACAATATAAGCTCTTTTCAAAACATCAAAAGAGGAGTCAGACAGGGTTGTGTTTTGTCACCAGATCTGTTTTCACTATATAGCGAAAACATCATGAGAAACCTAGAAGAAGACCCTGGATTAAAGGTTGGAGGGAAAATGATAAACAACATTCGGTACGCAGATGACACCGTGCTAATTGCAGAAAATGAAAGGGACCTACAAAACCTTGTGAATATACTAGAAACAGAAAGCAAAGGTAAGGGATTGGAACTAAACAGCAGGAAGACTAAAGTCATGGTGATCAGTAAAAAACATGAAATCCCCTCATGCAAAATAACAGCAAATGGCACAACCTTGACACAGGTTAATAAGTTCAAATACCTGGGAACGGTCATTTCATCAGACGGCAGATGCACATCGGAAATAGCTGGCAGAATCGGCCAAGCCAAAACAGCATTCAAGAAGATGACAAGCATTCTTACCAACAAATGCCTATCAATTAACATCAGAAAGAGAGTCCTTGAGTGTTATATAGAACCAGTACTGTTGTACGGATGCGAGGCGTGGACAGTCAGCAAGCAAAGCCAGAGCAGGATTGAGGCAGCCGAGATGTGGTTTCTCAGAAGAATGTTGAGAGTTCCATGGACAGTAAAGAAAACAAACGAGACAGTCTTGATGGAGGCAGACACAAGTCGATCACTGATAAGGAAGATTAGGAAAAGACATGCAACATTTATAGGCCATTTTATGAGGAAGGGGGATTTGGAGCACCTGGTCACAACGGGAAAGCTGGAGGGAAAGAGAGCACCGGGTAGACCCAGGGAGAGAATGCTGGACGGACTTGCAGAGTGGCTGGGGATGAAGAGGGTGGGGGAGATGCTGGGTGCAACGAGAGATAGAGATGGTTGGAAGTCCATGGTCGCCAACGCCATGCGGCAGGGCACCTGATGATGATGATGTATATGTATACATATATATATATATATGTGTGTGTGTATGTGTGTGTGTGTGTGTGTGTGTGTGTGTGTGTGTGTGTGTGTGTGTGTGTGTGTGTGTGTGTGTGTGTGTGTGTGTGTGTGTACGTCTGTCCGTATATATGTGTATATGTATGTATGTGTATGCATATTTATTACAACGAATGCTTGTTTATCTACATTGTTGTTATTTTTTGCATTGTACACACTTCAAGATGTTTGTAAATGGTATATATTTGAAAATGATTCAAAACAAAAAAGGTATTGAGGTCCTGCTTAATGTACGGGGCTCTATACATCATATACTTATACCAATCTGTCATTGGTACAATCCTGACTACAATGTAATAACATGTACGACGATGGCGCAGAAACATACCCGTCTCCACTCAATGGCAGGCCATTTCAGGGCATTCTTGAGGACGGCCCAGTTGAAGTAGCGATGGATG
>JAPXFY010000012.1:71791322-71798822 GCA_030674185.1 Monoplex corrugatus
TTCTGAGCTTACTGTTTTTGTACTTTGTATCTGCTTCTATGCTAGCTGAATGGGTAGCGCAAACTGTGTTAGATTTGAGAAGTACAACATGGGAGATAATTCTCAAGAGTTATGTCCTTTGATTAATATTGCACAAGAACAGTTTTTGTAAGTGTTTATAGTAAAGGCTCTCAGTCGCTTATTCCTTGATTACTCTGTATTATCCACGACTTACAGAAGAAGCTTTTTTATATCATCCAACAGCGTTAACAGCATCTGATGGAGGTGGGGGTGGGAAAGCAATGATTATTCCCAGACTGTTCAATTTGGTGATTCACCAGTACTGATAATTTACAAAATAAAATTCTTTACATCATCTAACAGTCTTTAAAAAGAAAGCAATATTTTGTGGACTGTTCAGCTATGAAATCGTCTGTCAACAAACTGTTATGAATGAAATGTGGATTGTACTAACATCTAATTATTAAATTGATGTTTGATTTAATTTTTCATTTTTAGCTACATTGTGAAAAACCGCTATGCGAAAAATAAGACATAAACTACGAAATGATCCATTCATCAGTCGTGTATCAATTCCCAGTCAGTTCACTGAATGTCAATGGTAACTGTAAACGGTTTCTCGTCCAAAGTGAAAGTCGACCGTAGACTGTTCATCTCGGTTCCCTGGTTGTACACGCGTACCTCGTAGTCACCGTGGAACCCTCGTATCGTGAACTGGTCACCTGACTGGGCCAGCTCACGTGATTCATCCGTCATCCATTGGTTTTCCCACAGGTCCAGCACGCGCAGTCCCGCTGCATTGGGCTGTTTGACACAAACAGGAAAATATCAAAACAGTGAGAGAAAAAAAAACTGTGCCAGTTTCTGTTGCCATTAAGGTGGCGTAGAAAATGGGACGAAAAAAAGGTGAGCACAAAGGTAACCTCCCTGAGTGCGATGATCAAAAAAAATTTTTTTTTAAATGAACCCAACGAATAGATCCAATATAGAGAGATATTGTCTGACAGGTCTGATTTGTCCAAGACAATTCATAAAAAAAAACATGGAAAAAAGAAAGAAAAGAAATTGTCTGACACATTGTGGAATGGTCAAAGAAACTATTTGTAGAGACCCAGGTTTTGGCATACAACTAGCAAATGTGAAGAACTCTGGTCAACAGTTCTTTAGTGCAGTGCCCCAGTGACTCTTCACAGAATTAAGATAGAAGAAGAAGAAGAAGACTTAAAATGCAGTGGCGATCATAGTGATGCTGACGATGATGCAGATGATGGTGGAAACGACCATGACTGTTAGTAGTAATGATGATAACGACTGCTTATGCTGCTGTGATATAGCAACAGCAATGTGACATGTATCTATAAATCGCTAAAAGTTACTTGGTTGCAAACGCACACGCATATAAGCACGCACATGAACACGCACGCACGCACACACACACACACACACACACACACACACACACACACACACACACACACACACACACACACACACACACACACGAACAATCTCTAAACAGCAGACGCCTTAATCTGTCTACATAACTGTACACGCTAACCAGAGCAAGACAGACGTGTTTTTGTAGCGTTGTCGTAAACATATGTCTTGCTTATCTTTCCTGCTTGCCATAGCTTTCACACTAGGATAGTTCTTTACACACAACAGAAAATTCGATGGTATACTATGCCTTACTTTTATCTGTTTTGCGGCTGGCGTGATCATTCGGAATCCATACAAGAAAGTAATGACACCAGTGAGGACACCATGAGACAAACAAAGAAGCAGGCAGCGATAGAAAACAAAGTACATGTATACACACCCAAAACAAAACAGGATAGTGCACTCCCACTCTTGTATCAATATGAGCACATCTAATAGAATGTGTGTGTAGGGGCGTGTGTGTCTTTTTTATTTGTTTGTTGGGGTTTATTGTTTGTTTGTTTGTTTGTTTGTTTGTTTGTTTGTTTGTTTGTTGTTTGTTTGTTGTTTGTTTGTTTGTTTTTGTGCGTAAGGGGTGTTGTTTGTTGAATATTTTTGTTTTGTTTTACTTTGCTTTACTTTGTTTTGGTTTGCTCTGCTTTGCTTTGCTTCGCTTTGCTTTGCTTTGCATTGCTTGTTGTAGCACACACCGTAAGGTTGTCACCATTGAAGAGAGATGCGTTCTTGCCCCTCCAGTGTGCTTGGTCCCAGAATCCCCAGAGCAGGATGCCCTCCACAGCAGGATGTCCGTACAGAGCTCTCAGTGCCGCCTCCAAAAAGTCCGCTCTGTCGTTCTCGTCTGCAGCCTGCACGTCCAGCTCTGTGGCCCATATGGGCAGTCCCGACTGCGCCAGGGTGTCCAGACGTTGCTGTATGAACAAGTTTGGTCACACATTGAATAATTGATGCATCTCTTAGTAAGAAGGATGATGTGTTTCTTAGAGCGAAAGGGAAAACGCTGAGTCAGGATAAACAGCAGTCTCATTAGGTCATGAGCAAAACGCTTTAAGCTTTAAGATTGTTACTGCTTTCGCTTCAGATATTGTTATGAAATGATTAGTGAATAAACAGGTGTTTAAATCAAAATGCTGATTTTGGATAGACGATGGTCTCGTTCAATATATGTATACATATACATATACATATACATATACATATAGATAATAATAGATAGATAGATAGATAGATAGATAGATAGATAGATAGATAGATAGATATAGATACAGATCTTTATATATGGATATAGATATACGTATCTATACATATATTATATATTACATATGTATATGTATATATAAAGAGAGAGAGAGACCATTCAGTCAACCATCATTAAATCAATCAGTCAGTCAAGCATTCAGTCAACCACTCAATCAGTCAATCAGCCAAGCAATCGGTCAGTCAAATTCAATCAATCAGTCAGTCAAAACCATTTATTCAACCACTCAGTCAATCATTTAGTCAGTCAATCATTCAGTCAACCACTCAGTCAATCAGTCCATATGTACCTTGACCAGGACAGGATCAGGCCGGACTTCACTTCCGAAGTGACATTGGGCCCCCAGGGCGTATAGTCCCACGTAGGTTCTGAACACCTCTTGGGCCTGCGTCAGGTAAGCCTGCAGGGACACACAATAAAGAGCCTTTGCCACAAACGATACCACTGTTATCATGCATACAAACGAGACAGTCTTGATGGAGGCAGACACAAGATGATCATTGATAAAGAAGATTAGGAAAAGACAGACAACATTTATAGGCCATTTTATGAGGAAAGGGGAATTAGAGTACCTGGTCATAACAGGAAAGCTGAAAGGAAAGAGAACACCAGGTAGACCCAAGGAGAAAATACTGGACGGACTTGCAGGGTGGCTGAGGACAGACAGGGTGGAAGATGTGCTTGCGGCGACAAGGGATAGATGCATATGGAGGGCCATGATCGCCAACGCCATGCGACAGGGCATATGGTGATGATGATGATACATCATGCATACATGTATGTTTAAATACATCACCACAGAAGTCATGCATACATGTATGTATGAATATATCATCTCTGAAATCATGCATACATGTATATGACTAAGTGCCAAAAGGTGGGACCCCGATTTAGGACAAGGGGTTGAAAAATAAAGTCTGCTTTAAAGAGTTCTCTTTGGTACTGTCTGATACCTTTCAGTACCAAGCATGATTCTGTAAAAGCAAAAGATAATCAAAAGCTTGGTTTTGGAAATATCTCAGTTTAAATGTTGGGATGTCTAAAGTGTTGCTGCAGACCCAAGATACTGTTTTTGTGTCCATGTAGCATGCCTAAATATAATGCTATCATCTCTTCCTGATTTTCACACCCTGAACATAATTTATGGACATGTATTGTTGTAATGTTTGACGTGCGACACCAGACAGATTTTTAGCAATTTGCCACCAGGCCCAATCACACTTTTTCTTCTAATAAAACACATATACACATTCAACACACACAAAACAAGACAAGCTGTATTTAAGTATTAAAAAAAAGAAGAAATATATTTGAAGAAAAGGATGATTTGTATTTAAGTATTAAAAAAAAGAAATATATTTGAAGAAAAGGATGATTTTCAAAAAAGTGTTGCACATCAATATTACACCAAATCACAACATGGGTATTGGTTCAACATCACCAGACTGACACAAACAAAAAATGATGCAAACATTAACTTATGGACCAATCTAAACATTAATCCACTAAGACCATTCAGTCATTGTAACCCATGCCAACAGCATGGGTTAGAGGTGGCTCATCGCCATCAGTAAAGGTCTGAAGCCAACCGTGCTATCAAACTTTGAACAGCTGGCACCTTTGCGTGGACACCTTGTCCATTAACTTAAGTGTGACTTCCCTCACAAGAGAAGTGTGTGGCTTCCAAGAGTACATGTAGTCTGCCACACTCCAGCACCAAAGGCCATTTCTGGCTTTTGACATGAAGTGCACGAGTAAGGCTCGATACGTCCCAGGTTCGATACGTCCCAGGTTCGACGCGTCCCAGGTTCGACGCGTCCCAGGTTCCATACGTCCCAGGTTCCATACGTCCCAGGTTTGATATGCCCCACACCCCCCACACCCCCACACCCACCCATCCCACACCCACAAGCACACCCACACCTCCGCCACACCACCCCCACACTCACACCACCCACACCACCCCACCAAACACCCCCCACCCACACCCCCACACTCACACCATCCGCACACCACTACACCCACACTTGTGGGTGGGGTGTGGGTGGTGCTGGAGGTGTGGGTGGTGGGTGTGGGTGGTGAGTGTGGGGGTAGTTTGGGTGGTGTGGGTGTGTTTGTGGGTGGGGGTGGGGTGCTGTGAATGTGGGTGGTGTGAATGTGGGTGCTGTGAATGTGGGTGCTGTGAATGTGGGGTGTGCATGGTGGAGGTGTGAGCGGTGTGGGTGAGGGTGGTGTCAGTGTGGGGGGTGCGGGTGTGGAGGTGAGGGTGTGGGTGGTGTGTGGTTGGTGGATGCGGGGGGCTGGGTGGTGTGGGTGGGATGGTGAGGGTGTTATTGGTGTGGGGTGTGGGTGGTTGGTTTGGGTATGGGGTGGTGCGGAGGTGTGGATCGTGTGGGTTGGGTGTGGGTGTGTGGGTGGTGGGGGTATGGGTGAGGGTAGTGTGTGGGTGGATGGGGAGGGAGTGAGGTGTGGGTGTTGGTGTGGGACGTATCGAACCTGGGATGCGTCGAACCTGTGACGTATCGAACATGGGACGTATCGAACCTGGGATGTATCACACCTGGGACGCGTCGAACCTGGGACGCATCGAGATGTCCCCGAAGTGCACACAGACTACTCCTAGCAGTCCATCCGTCTCCAGCACCTGACAGGGATATTCAACACCTGACCACCTAATCATATAGGTGTCTCCTATAACAGGAAACTGACATGGCTTCCTGAGGATGACCAAGGGAACAAAATGGTTCGGGGTCCAGTGTTTCGCAACCATGTCGTCCCTGGACGAAGACCACATCACTGTCAGCTTCTTGTTGTTCATGCAGCCATGCGCACGGATAATCCTGTTGCAGTGCTTCTGGTATACTGGCCATCCAAGTCATGGAAATACTGACTGCACAGGCCTGTTCAGGGCAACGCAGGCAGCAAAAAACTGCCACAAACCTGTGTAGACAGCATTCCCAACCACTGCCATGCATTCATTCCTGAAAGCATCCTCTGGTGTAGCACGGGGTGCAGAGGATGTCAGCACTGCAACATGGATCACATGCTCTGCATTGAGGTTGTCTGATGGTGCACACCAGTTCTGGCCATCAAGAAATAATCCTTCCTGCAGACACAAAAAATTAAAAATTACAACAAAAATGTATTATCAAACGTCAAAATCACCACAAATGCCTTTGTTGTAAGAAAGCAAGAAAACCATTTCTCTATTTTGATGTAAGCTAAGATGCTTTGTTCTGTCGTCAGAATACGATTTCCATCGGCTTACTGTATGAAGCTGACCAAAATCAAATGAATGACAAAACCTGCTTTGTCGATATTTGTAAAAAATACTGCATGGTGTGGTGTCGGTCGTCAAAAAGTGTCACACGTCAAAACAAGGAAGAGTATTACAACATACCTTCAGATGCAGACAGTTCCTCATCAGCAGCAAAACTCCTGCGAAATGCACGTGGCCACAAACCAACGTGTAACCCACGTGTGTACTGGAAGTGAATAACATCGATTTTTGCGATATCGTTGAAATGAGAAAGAAAATTTTGGGCTGGGTGTCGGACGTCAAACATTACAACACATTTTCGCGACGGTAACAATCGCAAGTAAAAAAACAGATAAGAATACGCTCAATACTCTTTCACTCAAATAATGATTAACAATCGTTTCCAGAGTACAAAATGACACCATTTTGGAATCTCTAACCCAAAACATTTGTAAGAACAACACGTTCAAAGTTTCGACGGCGGTCTTACAACACGTTATAATGCGCGACACCGAAAATTTGAAACGGCCAGAATAGACGCATCAACAAATTCCGATCCATTCGGCAAGTTTGTGTATGTTAATCGAGGTATATTTTGCTCACATGCTTAGTTTCAAGTGCTTTAATCACACCTAGGCTGAGCACGGCATCTTCATTTAGTGCTGACTACGAAATGTCCGTTTTCGACGCCATGATTTTAAAGACAATTTTGTTCAATATTGCACGTGTAGAGCAAAATACAAAAAAAATTAGGCTTGAAGTTATCTCCACTATCAGTACATTCATTCTTCCACACAAACCAAAAGAAGAACACGGGTTTCAGATGTGAAAATAATGTTTTTATTGCAGTTCTCATGAACACCCTCTCAGCATCCCACCTTTTGGCACTTAGTCATATATAAATACAACATCACTGAAATCATGCGTTCATTTATGTATAAATAAACCATCACTGAAATCATGCATACATGTATGTATAAACATACATCATGACTGAAGTCGTGCATACATATATGTATAAATACATCATAACTCAAATCATGCATACATGTAAGTATAAATATATCATCAATGAAAATACGCATACTTGAATGTATAAATACATCATAGCTGAAATCATGCATACATGAGTGTATAAAAACATCATCAATGAAATCATGCATACATGTACATATGAATACATTATCACTGAAATCATGCGTACGTGTATGTATAAATACATCATCACTGAAATCATGCATATATGTATGCATAAATACAACATCATTCAAATCGTGCATACACGTACGTATAAATATATCATCACTGAAATATGAATATATTACCCAAACAAATCAGAAACGAAGAGACCTGATTCTAAATACACATGTATGTATAAATGCATAATCACAGATATATGAACATATCACACACACACACACACACACACACACACACACACACACACACACACACACACAACACACACACAACACACACACACACATACACACACACACACACAACACACACACACACACACACACACACACACACACACACACAC
>JAPXFY010000012.1:71803822-71813822 GCA_030674185.1 Monoplex corrugatus
TGTATAAGGCTATTCTCTAAATTAATTTAGACTCACCGTGCATTACACAATTTTTAGTCATCATCATCATCATGATCATCATCATGTTGCCCTACCGCATCGCGTTGGTCGATCATAGTCCTCCATGCGAGATATATCTTTTGTCGCTGCAAATACATCTCCCACCCTCTCTGTCTTCATCCATTGTGCAAGCCAGTCCAATATTTTCTCCCTTGGTCTACCTGGTGCTCTTTCTCATTCCAGCTTTCCTGTTGTGACCTGATGCTCGAATTTCTCTTGCCTCATAAAATGTCCTATAAATTTTGCTTGTCCTGTCCTTTTTGTTGGCCGAAAATTTGCGCCTGTCTTGTCTTGTTGTATTAAATACGCGTTCGTATTCTTCTTTCGTGGTTATTTTTTTCTGGTTCCTGTTTGCTTGAACGCGGGCAGTCACGCTTGTTTTGGATTTTGTCCTTTTTGTGTTTGCCTCTTTCAAGACTGTCTCGTTTGTTTTTCTTTGCTGTCCATAGAATTCAACATTCTTCTTAGAAACCACATTTCAACAGCCTCAAATCTTTAGTGGAACATGGAAATCTGAAGCTGTTAGGCGAGATGACCAAATTCCACTATGCTGTTGCACAGTCTGCATCTTTGGTGGGTGTCCATGCTGGGTATTTTCTAAGTTTCTATAAACCAGCCACAGACATGACTTACAGCATCTTTAACGTGCATATTTGATATCCTGTATGCCTATACACACAAAGGGGGTTAGGTACTGACAGGTTTGAGCCCATGATGACCTGGAAATGACTATATTCCAGCCATTACCAACCAGGCGGAGTTGCAGAGATGGATGGAACCCTGGACCTTCTTCAGATTGGAAGTCTGACGTTTACACACTGGACTACCGCGTATGTTTATGGATGAAGGGGGAAACATTGGATTTAGATAGAAGTCTGTTTCACTAAAGAGATGTGTGTATCAATAGAGGATAATTTTTACAGATAACTTTTTTTCAATTTTTTTCTATAGAAAAACAACATTCTTTTATTAAATATGAATCTTGACAGTGGATAGATTTTCGTAGGATACTGTGCGTGGAGTTTTGTGCATGTGTTTGTGTGTGTATGTGTGTGTACATGTCGTGTGTTTGTGTGTGTGTGCATGTGTTTGTGTGTGTATGTGTGTGTATATGTGGTGTGTTTGTGTGTGTGTGTATGTGAGTGTGTGTGTGTGTGTGTGTGCGCGCGCGCGCGCACGTATCTGATTGAGTGAATGAGTGTGTTTGATTATGTGTGTGCACGTACGTGTGTGTAAATGTGTGTTCCTATGTTTGTGTGTATGTATGCGTTACTTACAATCCTTTAGTGACATTCATAAGTTCGTAGATGTGGTGTCTGACAACATTACGCAGTTCTTGGCCATACAGCTCCTTCACCCAGGACTGGATGTGTGCGGGTTTGGGCCATAGCAGTGTGTGGCCCCGCACTTTGAGTCTGCACACATGAACAACAAACAGGAATTGAACTGTGTTTTACTCTTTCATTTTGCCTACAAGAGAAACAGTTCTGTTGTGTTTTACATTTTGAATTTGCACACAAGAGAAACAATTGTGTTGTGTTTTACATTTTGAATTTGCACACAAGAGAAACAATTGTGTTGTGTTTTGCATTTTGATTTCGCACACAAGAGAAACAGTTGTGTTGTGTTTTACGCTTTGATTTTGCACACAAGAGAAACAGTTGTGTTTTACACTTTAAATTTGCATTCAAGAAAAACAATTGTGTTTTGCGCTTTCATTTTTTGCACTAGAGAAACAGTTGTGTTGTGGTTTGCACTTTAATCTATTTTGCACACAAGAGAAACAGTTGTGTTTTACACTTTGATTTTGCACACATCAAAAACATTGTACCATGTTTTGCACTTGGAGTCTATACACATGAAAGGAAATTGAATCGTGTTTTACACCAATGAAGAAAACATTATTGTATTGTGTTTAATGCTTTGATTCTGCACATATCAATAGAAATTACTGTGTTGTGTTTTGCGTTACCGGTTCTGCATTCACACAAAAATCGTGTTACGTTTTGCACGTTGATTTTGCACCCATGAAAAATAAAAACATGAGTGTATATTGTGTGGGTTTTTTTTTAACTTTGAAAACATAAAAAGTTGCACGTTGCACTTTGCTCTTTGATTGTGCACAAATGAAAGAAAGAGTTATTGCATATTTTGCACTTTGACTGCACATATGAAAACAACATAACATTTTGCAATTAGATTCTGTGCAAGTGAAAGAAACGATGGTATTGTATTTTGCACACGATTTTACATACATGGAAGAAAACATGACTGTTTTTTGTTTGCTCTTTTTTTACATACAAATGTTTCAACAGATCTAAAAGGGAAATACCGTAGATAAACCATGTAGACACACACTCTTTGTTTATGCATACACAAGGAAACACACGCGCACGTGTACGCACGCACCCATCACGCGCACACACACACATACACACACATATACACACACACACCACACACACACACACACACACACACACACACACACACACACACACACAGTTCTCACCCATGACTTCTCAGTCCATTGATGGTATCTAAGGCTGGCTGGTAGTTTGGGTTCCCCTGACAAGAAAGATAACTTCATGTTTATTGTAGTGATTTCATTATTGATTCTGAACTGTGAAATTAAGTTTGCAGTGATTTCAATATTAATTCTAAACTGTGAAATTAAGTTTGCAGTGATTTCAACTGAAATATTGTCATGCTCTCTCTCTCTCTCTCTCTCTTCTCTCTCTCCTCTCTCTCTCTCTCTCTCTCTCTCTCTCTCTCTCTGTCTGCCTGATGTCTGTCTGATGTCTGTCTGATCTCCTCTCTCTCTCTCTCTCTCTCTCTCTCTCTCTCTCTCTTCTCATCTTTATTGGAGATCAATCTTTCAAAAACACAGACTGAAACAGAAAGACAGACATGCACAGGGACGGATTTATGATCTTGGTTGGTAAAAGTAATTTGTCCAGAGGATTGAAAATGGGTCCATATATATATATATAGATATCTCTCGCTTCTTAGGCATCATTCACCGAATAGAGATTTCAATTTTTTCCCCTCTGATGCATCCATACAGGCAGACAGACAGATAATGTCACTTACTTTTTCGCGCTCGATCTGCTTCCATTTGAGAGCATTTTCGATGACCGCCCAGTTGAAGTGTTCGTGGATGGTGTCCCTATACTTGCCTTCAGCGGCATTATCGTTATACTTTCCGGCGTTCACCACGGTTCCGAAGGGAAAAGACTTCTTCAGTTGTCGGATCTGATGATGTAAACATTATGACATTATCAGAAAAACACGCACAAAAAAAACAAAATCAGAACGCGTGTTTAATTTAACACAACAAGACAGGAGCACAGTTTCGGTTAATTGGCCTTTGTCAGATGTATACAAAAGACAACAGAAAATAGATGTACAAAACCTTGCGGAAAAAACAGTAGACGACTTCTCTGATGTGGCGTTGAGCAGGGAAAATGGCTTTCCTCAGCTGCAACACATACTGACACGATTGAACCTTTGGCCATTTTCTTCTGCTGAGCGCCACGTCAGGAAAGTCGTCCATTTTTTCCACTGAATGTAGTTCATATGTTCTTTGTTTCCTTTTTACGTTATCATCATCATCATCATGTGCCCTGCCTCATGGCGTTGGTGATCATGGCCATCCATGTGAATCTATCCCTTGTCATTGAAAATACATCTCCCACCCTGTCTGTCCTCAGCCACTCTGCGGGTCCGTCCAATATTTTTCTCCCTAGGTTTACCTGGTGCTCCTTTTCCCTGAAGCTTTCCTGTTGTGACCAGGTGCTCTAATCTCCCTTGCCTCATAATGTCCTATAAATGTTGCCTGTCTTTTCTTAATCTTCTTCAATAATGTTCTTCTCTACTTACTTCCAGCAGCATTCTCCTTATACTTCCCGGCGCCTGACAAAGGCCAGTTGGCAGAACATTTACGCCTGTGTAATTTTGATATATATATTAAATACTGCTTTTGATTCTATTTTTGCATATTTCTGTTTGCTTGAACGCTGGCGGTGACGTTGATTTAGATATCGTCACAAAATGACATAGACAGCTCACCTTTATGGTTTGCTGTTTGGTGGTGCCACAACTTCATCTCACCGCCCCCTCTACACTTCTCCCACACCTCTCACCCACCACCCACCCACCCAGCCCTCGTCCTTCACACAATTCAGTTCTTGTACTGAATAATCTGACACTGCACTGTAAGAGCATCAGGCTTTTTTCTAAGCTATGAAAAGAAGGAAACTATCAAAATCAATTTGACAATACTCTTTTTTTTAGATGAAAACAATACGTAATTGGTTTAACTGCTTTGAAAGAGTTCCACCCACTACTAACAAGCCAGCTAGCTGTCTAGCTAACAAGCTAACTAAACAAACAGCAAGCTAGCTGAATAATTAATACCCCCTGTAGTCTGCTATTCCTTGCTGCTTACTGTTACTTCAAAGCAGTTTTGATCTGCACACAGTTGTCAAAAAGAATGGAACAGAATTTGGAGACTGGAGTTTGTTCAAGAGGGATTCATTGCTTTCTGACAATTCCATATGCGCTCCACCAAATTTGCCAGCAATTATCTATCAGACTCTTGAGGTTACGCAAAACCCCCAAGCGCTGACAAGGTCATGAGATGGGGAGGGAAGAAGTACACATGAAACATTAAGCGACACCACCAGAATATTGGAAACATTTAGATGGACAGCAAACACAAAGCTGATACCACCAGAATATTGGAAACATTTAGATGGACAGCAAACACAAAGCTGATACCACCAGAATATTGGAAACATTTAGATGGACAGTAAACACAAAGCTGATACCACCAGAATATGGAAACATTAAGATGGACAGCAAACACTAAGCTGACACCACCAGAATGATGGAAACATTAAGATGGGCAGCAAACACTAAGCTGACACCACCAGAATGATGGAAACATTAAGATGGACAGCAAACACTAAGCTGACACCACCAGAATGATGGAAACATTAAGATGGCAGCAAACACTAAGCTGACACCACCAGAATGATGGAAACATTAAGCTGACACCACCAGATTGATGGAAGCACTAAGCTGACACCACCAGAATGATGAAAACATTAAGATGGACAGCAAACACTAAGATGACACCACCAGAATGATGGAAACATTAAGATGGGCAGCAAACACTAAGCTGACACCACCAGAATGATGGAAACATTAAGATGGACAGCAAACACTAAGATGACACCACCAGAATGATGGAATCATTCAGATGGACAGCAAACACTAAGCTGACACCACCAGAATGATGGAAACATTTAGATGGACAGCAAACACTAAGCTGACACCACCAGAATGATGGAAACATTAAGATGGACAGCAAACACTAAGCTGACACCACCAGAATGATGGAAACATTAAGATGGACAGCAAACACTAAGCTGACACCACCAGAATGATGGAAACATTAAGATGGACAGCAAACAGGCCAGTTTTTAATGTTGCTGGCTGGAACTAAGCTCGAGATATTAGATCCTGAGTCCACGGCTGTATTAAAACAACAACAACAACAACAATAGCAGCAACAACAACGAAATTCAACAGTTTCAATAGGAAATAATAAAATTTAAAAAAAGGGTGGGGGAGAAAAGACAGATAAGAAAGGAAAATAATTTTTATGATATTTTCCTAAAGGAATGAAGCAGGTACTCACTTGAATTTTGATGTCATCCTTGTTGATCCCTTGTGCTGTGTTAACACTGTGTAAAAAAAAATCATCAAACACATCAGCGTTATACTGCTCATGAAAGAAAGCGAAACATTTTAAGGTATTCATGCCTTCAGATATTCATACGCTGACAGAACTTTGATCGGATTGCCCTTTATTTAAAAAAAATGCATTGTTTTGAAACAGAAGTATTACAATAATTATAAATCGTTTTTGTATAGTGCTATTTTCCAAACTTATAATCAGACTTTTTAGTGGAGCACAGAGAAACTCAAGCTTTTAGGCAAGCTGGCCACATTCCACTACGTTGTTGCACAGTCTGCATCTGTGTGGGCGTGTATGCCGGGTGTTTTCATGTTTATACACACCAGCCAGTGATACAGCTTACAGGATCTTTAACGTGCATAGTTGATATTCACAAGGCCATGATGATGAGGAGGGATTCGGAGGAGTTCAAGCTTCCAGATGTAAAGGCACGCAGGCCGACTGGCGTGTGAACATGCCCTGGTGCCCACGAACCAGACCAGACTCCCAGCTATGGGTAAATAGATAGACACCAAGGTTAAGGGAGTAAACCCTGACAGAAAATTACCATTGCCTTGTGGTTGTCTCGGGAAAGACCAAGGCTAAGGGAGAAAACCCTAACAGAAAATCACCACTGTCTTGTGGTTGTCTCGGGAAAGACTAAGGCTAAGGGAGAAAACCCTAACAGAAAATCACCACTGTCTTGTGGTTGTCTCGGGAAAGACCAAGGCTAAGGGAGAAAACCCTAACAGAAAATCACCACTGTCTTGTGGTTGTCTCGGGAAAGACTAAGGCTAAGGGAGAAAACCCTAACAGAAAAATCACCACTGTCTTGTGGTTGTCTCGGGAAAGACCATGCCTAAGGGAGAAAACCCTAACAGAAAATCAGCGCCCACTGCCTTGTGGATAGTCGTGGGTACGACAAAGGCTCGCGGAGAGTCCGTACAAAAACTGATGGAAGGCAACGAGAAACCATCATCGTATTTTAATAATAATAATAATAATTACAATATTTATATAGCGCAAAATCTTGATAAAATCAAATCTAAGCGCTGAAGCAGACACACACGCAGGCACACACGCTCGCACACACACGCACGCACACATACAGACACACACACACACACACACACACACACACACACACACACACACACCCACACACACGCATGGCTATAAATGGGGAGAAAGAATAAAAGCAATAAAAGCAAGAATAAAAGCAATGGAAAATTATAGAGAGCACAGCATACAATTATATATTATAACCATGTGATTCCCTCCGAGCGGAGACAGGCTGCAGAGGGGAGGATTGAGTGAGGTTAGGATTTTATGCAGGAGAGAAAAGGTGAGTTTTGAGAGCGGACTTGAAGGAGACAAAAGTAGGTTGCTGACGGACTGAGAGAGGAAGTTTGTTCCAGGAGAGTGGACCAGAAACAGAGAAGGCTCGTGGACCATAGGTATTGAGCTTAGTGCGTGGAAAGCGAAGAGTCAGAGGATCAGAGGCAGAGCGGAGGGTACGTGAGGGAACATAGATCTCAAGTAGGCTTGACAGGTAATCGGGGCTGCGTTATTGAGGCTTTTGTAGCACATGGTGTCTAGTTTGTACTGTATGCGCTTTGATACAGGGAGCCAGTGAAGTTGTGCCAGGAGAGGAGATATGTGGTCAGCTTTTTTCTTTTTGAGTACAAGGCGTGCAGCATTGTTTTGAATGCGCTGTAGGATGTGAATGGTGGAGGCAGGAAGACCAGACAGGAGTGAATTGCAATAGTCAATGCGAGACATTATGAAGGAGAGAACGAGTTTTGCAGTTGTTTCGACAGAGAGATACTTCCTGATCAGCTTTATACGATGGAGATGATAGTAGCAGGATCTGGCAGTTTGAGAAACAAAGTTGTTCATGGAGAGGGTAGAGTCAATGCAGACACCAAGGTTTTTAGCTGAATCAGAAATTGGGACTGATGTGTTACATAATGGGAGAGAAAGAGGAGGCAGCTGAGAAAGTTTCTGACGGGTGCCAATGAGGATAGCTTCTGTTTTGTCGTCATTAAGCTGAAGTCTATTGTGTGTCATCCAGTTCTTAATGTCCGAGTAACACTCAGTGGTGCGAGTCAACAGGCGCTGTATATTATCAGGTGAGTCACTGTCTTGAAGTTGGGTGTCATCAGCATAGAAGTGGTGTTTTATAGAATGGGAGTTGGTGATGGTGGACAGGGGGGAGGTGTAAAGAGTGAAAAGAACAGGGCCAAGGACAGATCCTTGTGGAACACCACAGGTCAGGTATGCAGGTTGAGAGTAAGTGCCATTGATGAGAACGTTTTGTCAAGTACACGAAAATATGTTAATGAAGAAGATTAGGAAAAGACAAGCAACATGAATAGGAAATTATATGAAGCCAGGAAATTTGAGCACCTTGCCACAACAGGAAAGCTTAAGAGAAAAAGAGCGCCAGATAGATCCAGGGAGAAAATACTAGACAGTTTTGCAGAGTGGATGAAGACAGACATAGTAGGAGACATAGTTGCAGGGACAAAAGATGGATTCGTTTGGAGGGCCATGATCGCCAAAGCCATGTGGCATGGCATATGATGATGATGATGATGATGACAATGACGACGACGACGACGACGATGATGATGATGACAACGACGAGGACGACGACGAAGAGGTGATGATAACGATGATGAATGAGAATGGAGATGATAGTGATAATGTCGCAGAGTTTCTTTTTAAACTGAGACATCACGGCAGAGCTGCATTTTAAGCTTACTTTCATCATTTCATCAGCCAGGCTTGATAAATACAGACACCTGCAGTGCCGGTCAGGATAATGTAAGCAACACCCTGTGAAGTGGATGAGGCTCGACTGTGTGATCTCAGTCGTCCCAACGAGCCCATGACTCCCTCAGTTCTGGGAAGGAGCTGGATTGGGATAAGAAAACGATTCTTTTTGTGTGCTGTTGCAGATTCGAATTCATGATTTTCCCATTCAGTGGTGTGTGTGTGTGACAGTATTTCATGACCTCTATTATTTTTCTTCTATTTTCTTTTCTGTCTATCCAATCTCTTACTGTTCTCCTTTTTGCCCCATTTTAAATGCGAACAAATTGTTTGCACATAAACAGCAATAACAACAACATTAAATGGCGGTCTTAACTTTCGACCCCATCATTCATTCTGACAACAACAGCAATTAAAAAAACTAGTAACAACAATTAAAAGGAACAACAACAAAAACACAAACAACAACAACCAGCAACAACAACAACTATATTAACCTTTTCAGCTTCAAATTTTCTTCTTCTTCTTAGTGGGAGAGTGAGGAAGTACAAAGGTTGGTATTGTTATCCAAAACAAGTGCGACTGCCCGCGCCCAAGCAAACAGGAACCAGAAGGACAAGAAAACCAATGTAAGCGCGTATTTAACAAAACAAGACAAAACAAGCGCAAATTTTCGGCCAACCGGCCTTTGTCAAGCGCAAACGCACGGTCACAAACAGACCACAAACACCAAACAACGGATAATAAAAAGAGGACTAAAAACTTCCCTGCCGCCTCTTCCAGTGGATAGTGGTTTTGGTCTCTTTTTATCCACTGGACGAGGCAAGTTTTTAGTCCTGTTTTTATTATCCATTGTTTGGTGCTTGTGGTCTGTTTGTGACCGTGCGTTTGCGCTTGACAAAGGCCGGTTGGCCGAAAATTTGCGCTTGTTTTGTCTTGTTGGTATTGTTATTGTTTGAAAGTGGTGGGTAGGGTTGAGGGAATGGAAGGGCTGGTATTGTTTTCGTTGTTGTTGTTGTCGTTGTTGTTGGCGTTGTCTTTGTTGTTTTGTTATAGTTTTTGTTGTTGTGGTGGTGGTTTTGGATGCTGTTGTGGTTGTCGTCGTCGTTGTTGTTAGTGTAGATGTTGTTACTACAGATGTTGTCATGTTTGTAGTGGTTGTTATTGTAGTTATTGTTTTTGTTTTTGTTGCTGCCGCTGTTGTTGATGCTGCTGGATTTCCTGTTGCTGTTGTATTTGTTGTTGTTGTTGTTCTTGTTCTTGTTGAAATTCTTGTTATTGTTGTTGCTGCTGCTGCTGTTACTGTTGCTGTTTCCTGCAGCAAGCTGGTGGATGGGATGAGGGAGGGAGGTAGAAAAGACTAACAGCAATATAACCGACAAAACAACAATAGCGAGAACATTACCATCAAAATGT
>JAPXFY010000012.1:71818822-71821322 GCA_030674185.1 Monoplex corrugatus
ATCGCTGGGAAGACCGGATCCATCACAGCTGAGTCTCATCCACTTTATGGAAGCGTCAATCAGGGTGTTGCTCAAATCTTCTTACTGATGCTGCATGTGTCTGTATCTCTCAAGCCTGGTTGATGCCAAGATATAATAGAATAGTAAGCGCACATGTAGAATACGGCCTTGTCACGTAATCATGATACTAGATAGAACTCCACAGCATTATGGTTATCATCACCGTCGTCGTCCTCATCATAGGATTGCAAAATTGTTCCAGCTTTTGTGGCTATTCAAGTGGAGAAGAAAATGGGACAGAAAAACAAGAAGTAAGCACAAATTAATCTGAGCGTGATGTCTTTCAAAATAAAATAAAACAAAACAAAACTCTGAGTAAATCAAAGTGAAATTGACTGCCAATGTTCAAGCAAACTGGAACAATAAACACACAAAACATTATCAGAACGCGTATGTTTTCTTGTATCAAGTACGTATTTTGATTCTGTTTTGTATATTTCTGATTCGAAAGATCTGACTTTTTCATTAGTAGTAAAAAAAACTCTGGGGAGAGCTGGACAGCAGAAGGTCCTCGGAGGAGAAACCCCTGTCAAGCAAGTGTTTCAGCCCGTAACTCCTGACACTCTAGAGTTCCATGCACAGCAAAGAAAACAAACGAGACTGTCTTGATGGATGCAGACACAAAAAGATCATTGATAAAGAAGATTTGGAAAAGACATGCAACATTTTATGAGCAAAGGGAATTAGAGCACCTGGTCACAGCAGGAAAGCTGGAAGGAAAAACAACACCAGGTAGACCCATGGAGAAAACACTGGACAGACTTTGCAGGGTGGCTGAGGACAAAGAGGGTGGAAGAGGTACTTGCAGAGACAAGGGATAGATTCGCATGGAGGGCCATGATCGCCAAAGCCATGCGGCAGGGCACATGATTGATGATGATGTGATGAATGATGATGAATGATGCTGATGATGGTGATGATGATGATGATGATGATTCTAAGGGAGCCGGGCCGCATCCAGATCATGACTCCTTGATGTCCCTTCTGCAGAGACGAACCGTATGATTGACTACAGTTAACTAACATCCACCATACCTTCCAGATGCCTCGACCCCATAGTTTCCAGAGCGCTTTGCAGTGTCACTGAGTGTGCAGGTGAAACCGCCACAGTCCCAGCCATCAAGAGATTCGAACCCTCCATTCCTTAGTAGTTCACCAGAGACTTGTGTGGGTGTCCAAACACACACTACCAAAAGTATGGCCACAAACCACGCCATGTTCTTGACCATGCCGATAGCTTGGGTTCTCGTCTGTACACTCCCACAGTTTTGTATTTATACTTTTAGGTGTGGGTGTACTTGTTTGTTGTTCAATATGTTTCAGGCTTTTGTGTGGTCAAGTCAAAGTGTGTGGACAACGTGGGAGCCCTCCTCCACACACAATACGCCGCACGCAGCGCCGTTCAAGATGCTGTCTCTCTGTTGACGGACACTGAGTTGAGCCAGTTAGAAAGCAACGAGGGCGTTTAGCACTGGTATTTGCTGCGCGTGTCGCAAACTCGGACAGTGGGGAGATGCGGTTGGTTTTTGTTTGCTTAGTTTTTCGTCTTTCCCCTCAGTATTGTTTCGGCTTTTCCATGAAGTAAGCATTACGTTTCACATTTTGATTTCAAAGCGTTGCAATCCAGAGAGTGCAATGCTGAATGATTTACTGCATTTGAGATTGACACCGAATGAAGATATGTCGTCAAACTGAAGAATAAGGCAACAAGAACGATATTTAACAACATTTCTGTTCTTATTTTCGCTGGCAGAACTTCTGTTACTTTTTCTGGCAGGACTTCTGTTAATTTCGCTGGCAGAACTTCTGTTACTTTTACTGCCAGGACTTCTGTTATTTTTACTGGCAGAACTTCTGTTATTTTCACTGGCAGTACTTCTGTTATTTTCACTGCCAGGACTTCTGTTATTTTTACTGCCAGGACTTCTGTTATTTTTACTGGCAAAACTTCTGTTATTTTCACTGGCAGGACTTCTGTTATTTTTACTGGCAAAACTTCTGTTATTTTCACTGGCAGGACTTCTGTTATTTTCACTGGCAGGACTTCTGTTATTTTTACTGGCAAGACTTCTGTTATTTTACTGGCAGAACTTGTTATTTCACTGCAGTATCTGTTATTTTCACTGGCAGAACTACTGTTATTTTCACTGGCAGAACTTCTGTTATTTTCACTGGCAGGACTTCTGTTATTTTCACTGGCAGGACTTCTGTTATTTTCACTGGCAGAACTACTGTTATTTTCACTGGCAGGACTTCTGTTATTTTTACTGCCAGGACTTGTTATTTTCACTGGCAGAACTACTGTTATTTTCACTGGCAGGACTTCTGTTATTTTCACTGGCAGGACTTCTGTTATTTTTACTGGCAGGACTTCTGTTAATTTTACTGGCAGGACTTCTGTTATTTTTACTGGCAGGACTTCTGTTATTTTCACTGGCAG
>JAPXFY010000012.1:71828822-71836322 GCA_030674185.1 Monoplex corrugatus
ATTTTACTCTAAGAAGACGCTTGTAGACTCACATTTCTGCTGCCTTTATTCTATTTTCGTCATCTTTCTACAAAGTCCAGGCTTCACATCCATACATGACAACAGGCCAAATCAAGCAGCGTAAAATTTTTATTTTCAGTTTCGTTGGTATGCCTCTGTCTTTCCATATGCTGTTCAACTGGACCACTTTTTGCTTGGCCATGCTGTCTCATACAGATGAATATACATGTTAGACACGAACACTGTTTCCAGAGCACGTTCTGCAGCTCTGACAGGAATGCTGTTTCTGTTTATATTTGGAGCACGGTTATTCTTGTATTTCTGAACAGTGGGTACAACTGTACAACATGCTCTGGAGATTGTGGTCTTGTATGGCATGGACACTCATATCATCCGAGTGGGACAACCTCATTTGACACATGTGTTGAAGTAGGTGGCAAGATCCAGTCCTCAGACAGAAGATTGTGGTTTGTTGCTGACATCCAAGGCAGGGAAGGTTGGGGCCGGTCGCGGCAGGCGGGCTGCAGGGAGAGAGGGGGGCGCCGGGTGGACCCAGGGAAAAGGTGTTGGACGGACTTGCAGAGTGGTTGAGGGCAGAGAGGATGAAGGACGTGCTTGCTGAGGACAGAGAGGGTGGGAGATGTACTTGCAGCGACGAGGGATGGATTCGTGTGGAGGGCCATGATCGCCAACGCCATACGGCAGGGCACGCGGATGATGATGATGATGATGATGATGATGATGATGATGATGATGATGATGATGATGATGATGATGATGATGATGATGATGATGATGATGATGATGATGATGATGATGATGATGATGATGATGATGATGATGATGATGATGATGATGATGAGACTCAAGGTAATGGGTGGGGTCGTTTTTGCTACGCTCATGATAAAAGTTTCTTTTTGAAATGGTTTTCGCTTCTCTGAAAAAGACTGGACGTTGTTGCTAATGGGTGTTGTTGCTATTGTACTGTGCTCCATTCCCTTCTCCGGAGTCAGTCCGCTTGTTTAATTAACCAGATGCCAAATAAACAGGAATCTATTGTGCCGTTACTGGCACATTGGTGCTACTTCTCTTAGTTCTCTCAAAGTAGATCTACTAAGACTGTCAGCAGGTGATTGTAGACTCTCTGTCAAGACTTGCAATCTGTTAAGGAAACTTTAGATGCTATGGGATCTTCTGTTTTTATGATTTTTGCTGCAGAAATCATCATCATCATCATCATGTGCCCTGCCGTATGGTGTTGGCTATCATGGCCCTTCACACGAATCTATCCCTCGTCGCTGCAAGTACATCTCCCACCCTCTCTGTCCTCAGCCACCCTGCAAGTCCGTCCAATTTTTCTCCCTGAGTCTACCTGATGTTCTCTTCCCCTCCAGCTTTCCTGTCGTGACTAGGTGTTCTAATTCACCACTCCTCATAATATGCCCTATAAATGTTGCTTGTCTTTTCCTAATCTTCTTTATTAATGATCTTCTTGTGTCTGCTTCATTCAAGACTGTCTCGTTTGTTTTTTTTGCTGTCCATGGAACTCTCAATATTCTTCTTAGAAACCACATTTCAGTTACCTCAATTTTGTTCTGACTTTGTGAGTTGACTGTCCATGCCTCACGACCGTATAACATTATCGGTTCTACATAACACTCAAGAACTCTCTTCCTGATGTTAATTGATAGGCATTTGTTGGTAAGAACGCTTTTCATCTTTTTGAATGCTGTTTTCGCTTGACATATTCTGCTGGCTATTTCTGATGTGCATCTGTCGTCCGATGAGACGACCGTTCCCAGATGTTTAAACTTATCAGCCACAGGAATGAATGAAAAAACAGCAGTAACTAAAAGAACAATTCTGGCAAAAACAAAACCAGTATGGAGACACAAGATAGAATCTTGTGAAAACTGCAGATTTCATCCTTCCACTATAGACTGACATTCTAAGGCCTAAAATGAACACTGCTCGGTACAGGGAACCGGTGTTACACATTTCTGAGTCACAGATTTTCTGTTCTTTTGTTTGTTTGTTTATTTGTTTGCTTGTTTGTTTGTTTGTTTGTTTGTTTGTTTGTTTGCTTGCTTGCTTGCTTGTTTGTCTGTGTGTTTGCTTGCTTGTTTGTCTGTGTGTTTGCTTGCTTGTTTGTTTGTTTGTTTGTTTGCTTGCTTGCTTGCTTGCTTGTTTGTCTGTGTGTTTTTTGCTTGTTTGTTTGTTTGTTTGTTTGTTTGTTTGTTTGTTTGCTTGTTTGTTTGTTTGTTTGTTTGTTTGTCTGTGTGTTTGTTTGTTTGTTTGTCTGTCTGTTTGCCCGTTTCTTGGTTTGTTTGTTTCTTTCTTTCTTTCTTTCTTGCTCTAGACAATGGCCTTCTCTCAAATGTATGCGTAATAGTAATTGTCAGTAATCACAGATAATCAGATACAAAATGACACAAAATTCCATAATATCACGTATCAATAGCACACACATTCTACTATTTCACAAATTTAAGTTCATAAATCACAGAACAGTCCTCACATTGTTTGGGAGACAAATGGCTTATGATAAAAGAAATAAAAAACAATGAACATATAGTATGTAGTCGCTGGTCAACCACAACTACACAAACATAGCCCAGGCATACAGTCGTCAGCCAGGCACAAAGTAGCATGTGGCCAAGTGGGCAAGGCTCCCCCCACCTAGGATCCCAGAACCCTGGGTTCGGTTCCCGTTTGGACAGGGATTTTGTTCCAGCTTCCACTAGACCTTAAGATGTGGTCTGGGTGCTAGTCTTTCGGATAGGTACACTATACACTGAGGTACTGTGCGCAGCGTTTACGTAGCCCACATGAAAAATCACACAGCAGCAAAAATGTTTTTCTTGGCAAAATTCTGTAAAAAGAACGCACTTTCGTAGGTAAACAAAAAATAAATATGTACATTGAAAAAAATAGTGTGGCACATTTCTGTAAAGGAATGTGTCTTTGTAGTTAAACAAAAATAAGCCTGTACATCAGGAAAATAGTGTGGCGCCGTACTACGGCAAAGTGCTTTCTCCAGGTTAAGCGACCAGCGTTTCACGTAGAGAAATGTCACTGTGAAAAACACATACACACTCAATATATATATATATATTGTGTGTGTGTGTGTATAGACATGTATATATATACAAACAAATATATATATATATCCACAATTATCTCTGTGTGTGTGTGCGTGTGTCTGTGTGTGTGTATGTGTGGTTGTGAGTATGTCTATGTGTATATGTATGTCTGTGTGTACAATGATAAACAAAAGTACACGAATAAAGCCAGGAGACGTTGCCCTAGCCACAGTGAACCACGAAACAGACTTTACCGTACTCATCCCGAAGCAAAGTAGCAATGCAGACACCTCTTCTGGGTGACCTCACGGCGGCATTACAATAATCGCTCCTGCTGACTCCCTGGCACTTTCTACCAGTAGGACTTTTCAGCTGAGTGAAACTGGGGTTGAAGGTGCGTTAGAAACTTCAAACTTCAAAACTTCGCAACACTTCATTATCAAAGGATAATAGCATTAGGTCCCACCGGACTTGTCTGTTAGCTAGTTGTTGCTACTCTACACATATAAAATGAGCTGGAGTGGAGTGATCAGATGCACTAAAGGTAATGACCGGTGACAGGCTATGAAAACAAAAACACATGTAGATCGATACACTGCGTTGTCTTGAAGGAAGGAGGAAGTGTACAACCACGGTGCAAAAGTTATGTTGCCATTTCTTGTGCCGTTATAAGAGAAGTAAACAGCGTAATGCTTTGTCTCGGCTAGTTGACGTTGCGTTGAGGTTGTACATCGGAGAGAGAGGAACAGCTGAAGAGTCTCAGAGGAGAAGCCACTCTCCCCGCCCCCCCCCCTTACACACACGCAACACACACACACACACTACATACACACGCACGCATACACACACACACACATACACACGCACGCATACACACACACATATACACACACACGCACACAGGCATGCACGCACACACGCACGCACGCACACACACACACAAACACACACGCACGCACGCACACACAAACACACACACACATACACACACATGCACACACATACACACATACAAACACACATTCATACACACACGCATACATACACACGCAGATGTATACACACACACACGCACACACGCACACATGCACACACGCACACACACACAAGCACACGCACACATGCACACACGCACACACACACAAGCACACACGCACACACACACACATACACACGTACACACACACACACACACACACACACACACACGCACGCACGAAATATTTAGGCCCTTAAACTCCCTGCATTCTAAGGGGGCCGGGCTGTATTCAGGTCATGGCTCCTCTGCTGTCGCCATTTTTTTTGTGGTGGTGGTGGTGGTGGTGGTGGTGGATCTATCCAGAAACACATGAGGACTTTTTCTCCGCTGCCTGTGTTCTCATCCGCGCATCCAAGATGGACAGGCGTCCTGGGGTCATGTCAGTATCGTGACAGATGTTTTTACCACTTTTAGCCAGCGGAGACCAGCTGTACATTGGGGGGAATTTTAAACCGTCAGTTGTGTTCCTCTTCGACCACATCCAACTTGAATTCTTTTCAGATACTTTTGCCATTGCCTTTAGGGCTTTGGTCCTCTGCTTTCCAGAAATCGACAGCTGTTTCATAAGGTCAAGGCACATATGCCCATCATACCAACCCCTTTGCTCCAAAGTGTAACGTATATGGTGAGGACCATGACTTAGAAGCCAGACTTCCTCAAGTTGCTGGCTAGACATGGCATGCTTTTCAATTTTGTGGACTACTGCATGTCGTCATTCAGTTACATGACTATATCTGTACACATATCACACTTCTATCTGTTTAAGGAAACAACTACACCATGTACAACATTAGCCCCGTGACTATATTAGTCTGTAGTCATGTATCACATTTCTATCTGTATCAGAGAACAGATACATACTATAGCAACATTACCACCCCTCGTTGATATCGCGAAAGAAGATATAAAACATAAAATGTGAGAAGGACACGTTATTCAAACGACACGTCTTTTGTCCACTGTTTCACCGTAAAGTTCTGGACCGTGATGTGGAATTACGATTTTTTCTGTAGGAAGTTGGCCTCCCGTTCGTGTAAGTATAACCCATCCCCTCATCATCAGCTCCCTCAGACACAGACACGGACAACCCCGGATTGTCTCTCCTAGAGAACACTGCCCTCCTCGAATCACTATCTTCCGTCACTACGTCCGTTGGATAAGTGAAGTAAGTCTCCCGGTCAGGATCGGGTTGTCTGTTGTGATGTGACGAGGACCTGTCACCGTTCACCTGTCCATTGAGGTACGTCCTTGGCGGGTCAGGGGTGTCCAGGTAAAACAGACCCCTATGCTGAAACTCGGACCCCAGCCTCTGATTTTCCGCCGGGCGTTGATCCGCTGGAATCTGTCTGACCGTGACACCGTCGTAAGAAATCCATGAAGAGTGCCACGCCGGAGCAGTAACGTCGTTGCTGCTCTCCTTCTTCTTCCAGAAGACCTGTTTGATCTTGGTGCCCACCTGAAAGCGCTGGCTGGCTTTTTCTAGCAGGAGAACGAGGAGAGAGAAGGTGATGCCGATGAAGACCAGATAGAAGGCGCTCTGCACATCTATCAGCTCGATGGGTGTGGAGGTGGCCGTGAGCGAGCCGCTGCAGAAGCTGGTCTTACTCCACCACTTCCTGATCCATATGTCTGTCAACCCGATCTCGTTGATCTCCAGCATCCTGAAACATGCATACAAAAATTAAGTTTCAGTTTCAGTTTCTCAAAATGACATCTCCACGCTCGGAATGAATTCCATATGCACTAACGTCACGGGTGCCATGTGATGGAGAAGATCTAGAATGATCATAGCACAGGCCTTAAAGCCTGCACATTAACCATGAGTTGGCCAGGTCCTGAGGTCCTACCTAGATAGTTCCATAACCCTGGGGTCGTACTGGAGTGAGATGGCAGAGACCTCAACTTTTTCCGGGGCCAGCACCACTAGGGCGTCGCCCATCACCTCTCCTTCTCTGCAAATTTGTATTCATATTCACATTCTTTTTTTACCAAGACTTGAAAAGGGCAAGAAGGTTGACTGGTCTTTAAGGGATGGGAAATCAACCTAGGCTAACAGGTCTTCAAGGGGTGGAACCCGGGAAATCAACCTATCTCTTCAATGTTTTATACCAAGGAAGCCAGACAATGCCTTGCTCTTCACGATTTTCAACTGCCATGGGATCTTTAGCGTGCGCAGCCAGAAGGCACGCGGTTCTGACTCGTTTTTCGTCCCCTTCCAAAAGGACTAGACGTTCGGTTCGATTTTCCGGTCAAATTGAGGAGAAACGTCGAGGCCTCTACGGGGATCGAACCCTGGAACCTCGAGTTTAGTTATTGACAGGCAAACATCTGAACCATTCAGCTACTCTTCTCCCTTGCCATTCGGTTTGTAAACAAGAATTAAAAATCAGCACCCGTTCATTCTTTGACCCCTGTTGGGGTGTGGAACCAACAGATTCTGTCTTTAATTCATGAACGGCGTGGTGGCCGAGCGGATAAATATCAGACTTCTAATCAGAGGTCCTGGGTTTAACCCGCCTGAACACCTCCACCTGACGAGTACAGGATAGAGTGGGTTTTTTGTTTGTTTTGTTTTGGTTTTGGTTTTCGTTTGTTCCTTCACTTGTTTTTTAAACATTTTTAATTCGTTTTATACATATGTATAGATACAAACATATTGACAAACAAACGCAAGCTCCATGATTTCAATCCATGAAGACAAGCATAACAATTATATCACATACATCAGAGACAATCGTTCCACAGAACTTTTCCCCCTGATCACCCTCAGCAATATCAAACTGTACAATGACTAATACACGTTGACAACTTATATCACAAAAATAAGCCTATCATATTTTCCAACCAGAGTACATCTTGATCCCCGTGTGATCTCATACCAAAGCACACGCATTTATGCATACACTTATTTTCCTTCTCTCTTTAAACATTTCAAGTCTTTATGAAAAAAAAGCCAATTCACTGAAAAATTACCAAGCTCATAACTGATAGCAGCGATGTATTTTTCAATTTCATATTTTGTTTTCAGAAATTTTTGAAATAGTAAAAAGATTGGTAAACGTTTGCTTAGTTTACATGTATGTATAAAAAAAAATTCGCAAAGAATAAAATGTAATCAAAAGTTTCGTCGGACGTGTAGTTTGCATCATGTCCAAAAAGTATGATTGATTGGTTTTAAGACCAATGACGATATATGTGCACATCTATTGTTGGTTGTCTGTTGTAAATGTTTCCAGAATTGTTTAACATGTACACAGTTCAAAAATATATGTTCAATGCTGTTGCTCTCTCTTCTACAAAAGGAACATTTGTCATCACCTGTTGTATCCATATGTGATAAGACAATAGTTGTAGTTGATATTCTGTGTACTAACCTTG
>JAPXFY010000012.1:71843822-71856322 GCA_030674185.1 Monoplex corrugatus
GTGTGTGTGTGTGTGTGTGCGTGCGTGCGTGTCTGCGTGCGTGTGTGTCTGTTTCAGCGCTTAGATTTGATTTTATCAAGATTTTGCGCTATATAAATATTGTAATTATTTATTATTATTATAGTAGTCGCGGTTCACTTCCGCATTGGCGATGACAGAATTTATTGACTCTTTCACCCCCGTACCCTATTCGCCAGTTGCAAAAGCTTAACCCCTTCACTTCCTCGCCCTGTCCACCAGCTAGCAGGAAGCTGATGGATAGAGCGAGGGAGTGAAAGAGTTAAGATTTTGTTTTGCTGTCATGGCTGGTAGTGCGGTATGCTGGCCGATAGGGTGAGGAAGTCAAAGGGTTAATATGTTTTCTTACCCAGTAGACTTTCAGGGATCATGTATTTATCTCTTAATCTCATTAGTCATTTATCAATTCGTTGACCTATGTGTTGTGTTGTGTTGTGTTGTGTTGTGTTGTGTTGTGTTGTGTTGTGTTGTGTTGTGTTGTGTTGTGTTGTGTTGTGTTGTGTTGTGTTGTGCTCTACTGTGCTCTGCTGTGCTCTACTGTGCTCTACTGTGTTGTGTTGTGTTGTGTTGTGTTGTTGGTTTGTGTTGTTCGTTTCGTTCCTTGATTTAACGTCTTTTCACTATAAGTGATATTAGACGGGTAAAAATGGCATGGAAAATGATTTTTTTTTGGGGGGGGGGGGGGGGGAGAGGAGGGGACAGAGGGAACAGAGTAAGAGACGGAAAAAAATTAAAAGGAATCGGCAAGGTCTTTAGAAAAAGGATATGGATGAACAGAGAAATGAAACTAGAACAACGCTAACATCAAATGTAAAAGAAAAATCGTCATAAAAAGCAAAACAAAACAAAATAAGATAATGATAATTAAAATAATAACCTTAAAGTAACGCATTAACAGGACTGTGAACCAATGATTCTGAAATTTTAACTAACAGACCTTGATCTGATATTACTTCTTTAAAATGCTTTTCAAGATAGTTTCCTTGTGTAAACATCTTTGGTAAAAAATAACGAAGCTTTCTGCAATAAAACAAACAGTGATACAATGTGAATTGTTCACCGCAAATACATAAAACGTTTTTACAATATTTTGTTTTCAAAGCGTTCAGTTGAATACGAAAATATGTGGTAACAATTAATCTCAAATGATATAACGAAGAATACTGCATTTTTGCGTTGTGCTGTGTTGTATTGTGTTTGTTGTTTGTGTTGTGTTGTGTTGTGTTGTTGTGTTGTGTTGTGTTGTGTTGTGTTGTGTTGTGTTGTGTTTGTGTTTGTGTATCGTATGGATCTTTGTAATGTAGTTGTGATTGTGTTGCATTTGTATTGTTTGTATCGTATTGTTTTTGATATTTGCATTGCAGTTTTATGTCGCTGCTTTCTACTTATTTGTATTGTATTGTATAGTTTTTGTATTGTATTGTTTTTGTATTGGTCATATATTGATATCGTATACGTATGATATTTGTATTGGCATTGCGCTGAAATTGTATTGATTTTGCATTGCATTGCGTTGTGTTGTGTTGCGTTGCGTTGCGTTGTGTTGTATTGTGTTGTGCTGTGTTGTGTTGCTGTGCTGTGCTGTGCTGTGCTGTGTGTGTTGTGTTGCATTGTGTTGTGCTGTGTTGTGTCGTGTTATGTCGTGTTGTGTTACTTTGCGCAGCGTTGCGTTGCGTTGTGTTGTGTTGTGTTGTGTTGTGTTGTTTGTTTGTGTTGTGTTGTGTTGTGTTGTGTTGTGTTGTGTTTGTGTTGTGTTGTGTTGTGTTGTGTTGTGTTGTGTTGTTTGTGTTGTGTTGTGTTGTGTTGTGTTGTGTTGTATTTACTATTGCTCTGTTTTATTTTATTTTCATTATATTTTACTTTTCTTTTCTGACGTTTCACACAACTTTCCCATAAATAGCTAACTTTGCTCACAACTTTCCCATAAATAGCTAACTTTGCTCACAACTTTCCCATAAACAACTAATTTTGCTCCTCTTCTGATTCCAGAGTGTTTTGACATCTGCCATTCTAAACAAACATTTTTGGTTAATGTGAACTCGCTTATCACGGTCCCACACAGTATGGAACGAATTCCATGTCCAAATTAGACACTCAGCTTCAATTACTTCCTTCATTTTTTTCTCTGACGACTTATCTTGTTTAATCGTGGGTTGTGTTCTTGTGAGTGAATGTATGTGTATGTATGAGTGTGTGTGTCATTGTATGTGAGTGTGTGTGTGTTTGTTTTGTTTGTTTGTTTGTTTGATTGTTTGTTTGTTTGTTTGTTTGTTTGTGTGTTTGTGTGTGTCAGTGTGTGTCTGTGTGTTTGTGTGTGTGAGTGTGTCTATGTGTGTGTGTGTGCGTGTATGTGTGTGTGTTTGTGTGTGATTGTGTGCGTGTAGTTGTGTGTTTTTAAACAAATGAGTTTATGAATATGTATATATGTATATGTATATATACATATGTGTGTGTGTGTGTCTGTGTGTGTGTGTGTGTCTGTGTGTGTGTGTCGTGTGTGTGTGTGTGTGTGTGTGTGTGTGTGTGTGTGTGGTATGTGTGTGTGTGTGTGTGTGCGTGTAGCATTTGTTTGTTTGTATGCTTGCTTTTTTTTACAACTATCAAAAAGTGATTTTCTTCCTTTAGAGAAAGATAAGCGAAGCTTGGTTGCTGACCAGTGATAAAAAAAAAAACAACCGACGACGACGAATGCATGCCACATAACACCAAGATAAAAAAGAACAACAACAGCAACAAAAAAGCAATAACAGAAAACATACCAGACAAAAACCAAGAGGATGGGGGTGGGTGGGTGGGGGGGGGGGGACTAAAACTAACTCATGCTACTTCGTTACTGTAGAGCAAAAGCATGCTACAAAGCTGGCCTGACCACCTGGAAATAGTGAAGTCTTTGTGTTCCCACTGATTCTTTTTCCTGGTTCACACTTCTGGCTACATTCTGGGGAAAGAAACACACAGAGTTTAGGGACTAGAGGCCAACAGAAATCACCTACTTTGACCTGATAAAAAATGGAAAAAAATGGGAGAAAAATTATTGTTGTTAACTGAAGAAAAAAAAAACGAACAGTGAGAAAACAGAACAACAACAATACAAAAACACAGAGAAATACACACACACAAAATTCTAATGGATACATTCTGCTATAATATAACAGAACAAGGAAAATCACAAAGCGTCTAGTGTGTATATATTCTACTATAAAATATAGAATAAAACACACACACACACAAAAGACATGCAGTGTATATAAAATCTGCTCTATTGCTTTTATATATTTTCCCAGTTTCTCTGTCTCAAAGATGATAGTGTATTTGATGACTCTGTGAGCTGAAGACAGCTGGCACTAGACATCATTAGCTAATTACTACCACTCCACACAACAGACTCCACACTTCCGGGCGTGCGTTAGCGGGAGAGATATTGTTCAATACTGCACTTTCAAAAGACGATCATAATCGTTGTCAAGGCCGCTTTCATTTTTGACAATAACGACCTTTTTCCTTGCTGCCCATGGCATTGATGTAGGAGAAGAAAAACATTACGGTTTTATTCAGCAACCAAAGAATATTCCACACATCATCTCCAGTTTTAGAGCATTTCAGTTCTGTAATAAGCCTAATTATTTTATTACTTGTACTTCAAGTTGCAGATTATACTGATGGGCCTATGAAGTCAAGATCAATGACTGACTTATTTGATGAACAGCCTTGTCCAGAACCTCTGCACAGAGAAAATAAAAGCATGCAAATATGTGCACAAAAGACGAAAGTCGTCAAAGTCGTAAAAAAAACAATCAACAAGCATTTCCATGTCATTTGCTTTTATGACAAACATAAAACAGAGTAAAAACATTTACAGCTACAGTGATATGAAGTAAAAAAAAAAAAAATAGTGCAAAGGCAAAAATTTCATCGATGGCCAAAATGATAGAACTTAGCCAGTTAAGAGCAAAACAAATTCTATTAAGATAATCTCCATATAAGCACTCATTGTGTCAAGCTTTTGTTTTTAAACGGATGAAACAGATCTACGACGAAAAACAAAGCTATGGCAAAGAGATTTTTATGAGAAACATTAACAGTGCCAGAGTTTGCTGCAGAAAGTAACAGAACCAGAATTTGTCTGAGAAATTAACTATTCCAGAATTTGTTAGAAGGATAAATGAACCAGATTTTGTTGGTAAAATCAACACTCAAGTATGCTACAGAAATCAGCGGAATCACTGTTTGTTTGAAAAACCACTTGAAAGGTATTTTGTGAGGAAAAAAAACTAACACGGACACAGTTTGCTCGAAAAACTTTTAGACAGAATTTCTAGGGAAGATACAAACAAAGACCCGAAGTTTTTAGAAAAACCAATAGAGTAACGTTTTTGGTTAGCAGAACCACCATTTCTTTTTTCTTGAAAGCGCGCTTTCTCAAATTGTTAAAGGTTTTGTTTTACAAGATGTTGTTTTGTTTTCTTTTTGTGTGCGTGAGTGGGTTGTTTGGTTTTTGATTTTGCTTTTTGTTTTTTGTTTTTGTTGTTTGTTTGTTTGTTTGTTGTTTTGTCGTTGTTGCTGTTGTTGTTGTTGTTGTTGTTTGTTTGTTTGTTTTTTGTGTTTGTTTTTTGCTATTTGTTTGTTTGCATTACATAGATTTATACTTTTATGTACAGAGTTAGTGATATATAACATGCATGCACACTCACGTTCACTGTGGACAGATGTCATATTCAATATCATTATGTATCCACATATACACATATGCACGTACTTTCATGCATACATGGTACAAATAAATATATGCATGAATACATATGTACGCATCGTGAAAGAAATAAGTTGAAGTACAATTTTTAAAAAGGAAAAGAAATGGCATACCAGCATGTTGTTATGGGAAAATAAATATAACTACGCTATGTAGATTGTTAGAGCAGTCAACCGCATCATGACATACCGTATAAAAGGGAAGTAAATGAAGATACTTGTCTTCAGCCCCAAGAGAAGGAAAGCAGGGTTACCTCCACTGCAATAGTAAAATGAAACAAATAGGAACGATGCAGAAAAAAACGAAAAACAGAAAGAAAAGATAAGACTTTTTGCGCGACTGACTTGGCTGTGTACTCTGAAAGAACAGAAACGAAACTGCTCTTACCAATACAACGGAGACAACCCTGATTTCTCTCCCTTGGGGCTGAGGACAAGAACCTGCATTTAGCTCTCCCTGATAATGCAGTCCCTGACAGTTCTATCCTTTTTTTAATTTTTTTTGTGTGTTTTGTTTTATTTTGTTTTATAATTATTGTATTTTAAAAAAAAAACAGAAAAAAAAATTATCACAGACACAAATACAGCCACACATATGAAATCATGAACACTACAATATACAGACAGAGTGCAGCCTGCATGCTGTGGCGAGCGAGCGCGTGCGTCAAGGTGTACCTACGCGTGGTCTAATATGCACGTGTGCTTCGATAAACTCAACTATAAATGACCAAGGAGGTTGAGAGGTGGGGGAGATGGGGGGGGGGGGGGGTTGTTGAGGCATATAGGCAATGCATGCGTAAGAAGTGGACAAAAAGGGAGGAGGGGGCGGATAAGTGAAGGAAAGACAATCTCTATGTTCCCTGGGTGCACGCGCTGGGAAGGAAAAGGAAGGAAGGAAGGAATCAGGCAAAACACACAGGCAGACAGGCAAACCGACAGGCCGACGGTCACAGCGATTTCGCGTGCGTGTTCGAATGTGCGAGTGTGTGTTTGTGCATGGAGTGAGACTGCAAGAAAAACACACAATGAAACGTGCACGTACACATCATCATCATCATCAGGTGCCCTGACGCATGGCGTTGGCGATCATGGACTTCCATTTGCCTCTATCTCTCGTTGCCCCTAGCATCTCTCCCACCCACCTCATACATTAACAAATATATAGACATATACAGACATAAAATTCACAGGCATACACGCACACGCTCGCACGCGCGCGCAAGCACGCGCATACACACGCATACACACATACACACACAGGCAAACAGTAGCAACGACTCAACGCGCCTGCGCCTGCGCCTGCGCCTGCGCCTGCGTGCGCCTGATGACAAGCACAAATTACATATACACGAAAAGCGTACACTGCATTTGGTGGGTTGGAGAGGGTGAGGGCCAAGAAATAGTGAAATTGGGTAAAAAAAACTAAATGAGAAACTAGTTTCGCTTTGAGTTCAAAAAGCGTAGTAAAGTACCCTTATCCTAACGTCAAAAACCCATGATGAAGTATCTGAGTCTGTATATATACTACACGTCATTATTGAAGGGCCAGGAACGTTTTTGAGTCAATTTTTGAAAGGAGAAATAACCTATTTTCTCTTACTCTTTTCTCCAATTCGTTGCCGTAACTGAATGGATAAGAGCTCAGACAACATTGCAGTTTCCTTTTGGCACGTGTTTGGGGATTTGCCGATTTGCAATGGGCGGCCCAAGGAAGACAATTTCCACACGAAATTGTCGAATCTTCAGCAGGGTCTCTCTGACGACGCAGGCAAGGTAGCGACAAAATTCGCTTTGCACGTGCAAGGCAAGCCCTTTTTGAACACTACTCCAGCCAAAGTTGCCCGCAGACGAGGATAAAAAGGACCCGTTCTTGGTTCGTTTTAACCATGCTTGCAAGACGACGGATGACGGATGAGCAGCGGGGGAGAGCCCTCGCTCTGCTTGATGAAGGCCTAGCGCAGCGGGAAGTTGCTAGACGACTTGAAGTGTCGCATTCCACAATCCAGAGACTGCTGGAGCGCTTCAATGAGACTGGAGCAGTCCAGGAAAGGCGTCACACGGGTCGACCCAGAGTAACGACAAGACAGCAAGACCGCTACCTTGCCCTCTCCGTCCTGAGGGAAAGGGCATCCACTGCGGTGACCTTGAGGGGTCAGCTGAGGGACGCAACAGGTGCTAACATCAGCTGCAGCACGGTGAGAAGACGGCTACATGAGGCAAACTTGAGGTCACGGAGACCGGCCGTGCTGTCACCGGTCAACAGAGTGCGCCGCATGACCTGGGCCAGGGAGCACGTGACCTGGACAAGGCAACAGTGGGCCCGGGTCTTGTTTTCGGATGAGTCCAGGTTCACCCTGACCTTTAACGATGGCCGGGCTCGGGTGTGGCGACGTCAAGGGGAGAGGTTCGCTGACGCCACTGTCCAAGAGCATAACCGGTACGGCGGCGGGTCGGTGATGGTGTGGGGTGGCATGAGCCGTGGTACCCGGACCCCCCTGCTCCCCATTGACGGCATCCTGAACGGGGTCCGGTACCGGGACGAGGTTCTGGCGGCCGTGGCACTGCCTGCGCTTGTGGACCTTGGTCAAGGCGCCATCTTCCAGGACGACAATGCACCTGCGCATCGAGCACGCCTTGTGACCGACTTCCTGGAGCAGCATGAAGTCGTCCGTATGGCCTGGCCAGCGTGCTCACCTGACCTGAACCCAATTGAACACCTGGGATGTGCTCGGGAGGCGCATCAGGGACAACCACCCCCCACCGGGCACCCTGGCCAGGCTGGTCGACATCCTGCAGATCGAGTGGGCGGCCATCCCTCAGGACACACTCCGTACCCTTGTGGGGTCGATGCATCGGCGCTGTGAAGCATGCATCCAGGCTCGGGGCGGACACACGCGATATTGAAAACAGATTGGCCAAATCTGACACTTTCTGTTTTTTGAAAAGGGGGGGGATGTTCCTTTAAATGCATGTGCTGTTCACTAATGGGTCATTGTGCTAATTTCTTTTTCCAAAACAGGTGTGGAAATGATGAAATAAAACATAGAATCAATTCTAAACATTGTCAATTATTTCAACTTAAAATTAGAGAGGAAGGAAGAAGTGGCCCTTAAATTATGATTAGGAGTATATGTAAATCAGCGCTACAAAGTACTCCTAATCAAACAGTACGAGGAAGTATCGCTATCTTACTGCCAAAATGAAATACAAATTACCTTGAGCCTATTACCAGAACGAACCTCATCTTAAGACCTAAAACATCTCAAAGTATCTCTATCCTGATAAAAAAAAAAAAAGTGACAAAACACTCCTATCTGAATGGCAAAAGGAACGACAAAGGACACCTATCTTATTACCAAACAGAAAGACAAAATACTTCTGTCTTAATACCAAAAAGAACAACTACATACCTCTACCTTAATACTCAGAAAGAACGACAAAATACTTCTATCCTAATACCAAACCAATGGCAAAATACCTCTAACTTTATACCCAAAACATGACAAAATACCTCAATATATCCAAAAACGAAAAAGAACAAAATAATACCGCTATCTCAATACAATAAAAAAAATTCCGGCAAAACATTCCTATCTAAATACCAAAAAGACTAACAAAATATCCCTATCCTCATACCAAATAGATAAAAAAAAAAAGTACTCCTATCTTGATGCCACAAAGAAAAACAAATTAGCCCTACTCTTACCAAAATGACCAAAAAGTATTCTTACTCTAATACCAAAAAGAACGACAAAGTAGTCCTATCTTGATGTTAAAAAAGAACGACAAAGTACTCCTATGTTGATGTTAAAAAAGAACAAAGTACTCCTATCCTAATACCCAAAAGAATGGCAAAACACCTCTACCTACATGCCAAGAAGAACAATAGGGTACTTCTACACTAATACGAAAACGAATGATAAAATACCCCTATTTTGATGCCAAAAAAGAGCGATTAAGTACACGTATACTGATATCAGAAAGAACAACAAAGTAGCCCCATCATAATACCAAAAGATTGATAAAGAACTCCTATCTGGTGCTAAAAAGAACGACAAAGTACCCTTATCTTTTTGCCGAAAAGAGCAACAAATACCCGTATCCTAATACCAACAAGAACAGTAAAAGTGCTCCTATTCTAATACTAGAAAGAACGACAAAATACCGTTATCCTAACACACAAAAGATCGACAAAGTACCCCTATCCTGATGTCAAAAACAACAACAAAGTACCCCTATCCTGATGTCAAAAAGAACAACAAAAGTACCCCTATTCCTGATGTCAAAAACAACAACAAAGTACCCCTATCCTGATGTCAAAAAAACAACAAAAGTACCCCTATCCTGATGTCAAAAAAACAACAAAGTACCACTATCCTGATGTCAAAAAGAACAACAAAGTACCCCTTTATCCTGATGTCAAAAAGACAACAAAGTACCCTATCCTGATGTCAAAAAGAACAACAAAGTACCCTATCCTGATGTCAAAAACAACAACAAAGTACCCTATCCTGATGTCAAAAACAACAACAAAGTACCCCTATCCTGATGTCAAAAAACAACAAAGTACCCCTATCCTATCCTGATGTCAAAAAGAACAACAAAGTACCCCTATCCTGATGTCAAAAACAACAACAAAGTACCCTATCCTGATGTCAAAAAGAACAACAAAGTACCCTATCTGATGTCAAAAACAACAACAAAGTACCCTATCTCTGATGTACAAAACAACAACAAAGTACCCCTATCTTGATGTCAAAAACAACAACAAAGTACCCCTATCCTATCCTGATGTAAAAACAACAACAAAGTACCCTATCTGATGTCAAAAACAACAACAAAGTACCCATTCTATCTGATGTCAAAAAAACAACAAAGTACCCTATCCTGATGTCAAAAACAACAACAAAGTACCCCTATCCTGATGTCAAAAAACAACAAAAAGTACCCTATCCTGATGTCAAAAACAACAACAAAATACCCCTATCCTGATGTCAAAAAGAACAACAAAGTACCCTATCCTGATGTCAAAAACAACAACAAAGTACCCTATCCTGATGTCAAAAAGAACAACAAAGTACCCCTATCCTGATGTCAAAAAGAACAACAAAGTACCCTATCCTGATGTCAAAAACAACAACAAATGTAAAAACTCCTATCTGTGCAAAAACAACAAAGTACCCTATCCTTGCAAAACAACAATACCCTATCCTATCAAAAAAACAAAAAGTCCCTACACTCATTCAAAAAACACAAAGTACCCTATCCTGATGTCAAAAGACAACAAAGTACCCTATCTGATGTCAAAAAAACAACAAAGTACCTATCCTGATGTCAAAAGAACAACAAGTACCCTATCCTGATGTCAAAACAACAAGTACCCTATCCTGATGTCAAAAAAAAACAAAGTACCCTATCCTGTGTCAAAAAGAACAACAAGTACCTATCCTGATGTCAAAAAAACAACAAAGTACCCTATCTGATGTCAAAAACAACAAGTACCCTATCTATGTCAAAAGAAAACAAAGTACCCTATCCTGATGTCAAAAGACAAAAAGTACCTATCCTGATGTCAAAGAAAACAATACCTACTATGTCAAAGAACAACAAAGTCCATCCTGATGTCAAAAAACAACAAAGTACCATTCCTGATGTCAAAAAACAACAAAGTACCCTATCTGATGCAAAAAAAACAAGTCCTTCTGATGTCAAGACAACAAATCCTATCTGATGTCAAAAACAACAAAGTCCTTCTGATGTCAAAAACAACAAAGTCCTCTGTTCAAAACAACAAAGTACCCTATCTGGTCAAAAAAACAATACCTATTGTCAAAAAACAAAAGTCCTCTGATCAAACAACAAAAAGTACCCCTATTGTCAAAGAACACAAGTACCTATCTTGCAAAACAACAATACCTACTATGTCAAACAACAACAAGTCCCTATCTGATGTCAAAAAACAAATACCTATCTATGCAAAAACAAAGTACCTATCCTGATGTCAAAACACAAGTACCCCTCATGTCAAACAACCAAAGTACCTTCTGTGTCAAAGAACAAAAAGTACCTACTGATGTCAAAACAACAAGTCCCTATCTATGTCAAAAAAACAACAAAGTCCTATCCTGATGTCAAAAAACAAAGACCCTTCCTGATGTCAAAAAAAAACAAATACCTTCCTGATGTCAAACACAACAAAGTCCTATCTGAGTCAAAAACACAATACCTTCGAGTAAAAACAAGTACTATCTGATGTCAAAAACAACAAAGTCCATCTGTGTCAAAGAACAAAAGTCCCTATCATAAAACAACAACAAACTATCCTGATGCAAAAGAACACAATACCCCTATCTTGTCAAAAACAACAAATACCCTATCCTGATTCAAAAACAAAAAGTCCTTTATCCTAGAGAAAAAAACAAAGTACCCCTATCCTATGTCAAAAAAAAAAGTACCCTATCTATGTCAAAAAGAACAACAAAGTACCCTATCCTGTGTCAAAAGAACAACAAGTACCTCCTGTCCTGATGTCAAAAAGAACAACAAAATACCCCTATCCTGTCCTGATGTCAAAAAGAACAACAAAAGTACACCTATCCTGATGTCAAAAAGAACAACAAAGTACCCCTATCCTGTCCTGATGTCAAAAAGAACAACAAAGTACCCCTATCCTGATGTCAAAAAGAACAACAAAAGTACCCCTACCTTCCTGATGTCAAAAAAACAACAAAGTACCCCTATTCCTGATGTCAAAAAAACAACAAAGTACCCTTCTTCCTGATGTCAAAAAGAACAACAAAATCCCTATCCTGATGTCAAAAAGAACAACAAAAGTACCCTTCTTCCTGATGTCAAAAGAACAACAAAATCCCCTATCCTGATGTCAAAAAGAACAACAAAGTACCCCTATCTCTGATGTCAAAAAGAACAACAAAGTTCCCCTATCATCCTGATGTCAAAAAAACAACAAATACCCTATCCTATCCTGATGTCAAAAAGAACAACAAAGTACCCTATCCTATCCTGATGTCAAAAAGAACAACAAAGTACCCCTATCCTATCCTGATGTCAAAAAGAACAACAAAGTGCCCCTATCCTATCCTGATGTCAAAAAGAACAACAAAGTGCCCTCCTATCCTGATGTCAAAAAAACAACAAAGTACCCCTATCTTTGATGTCAAAAAGAACAACAAAGTACCCCTATCCTATCCTGATGTCAAAAACAACAACAAAGTACCCCTATCCTTGATGTCAAAAACAACAACAAAGTACCCCTATCTCTGATGTCAAAAACAACAACAAAATACCCCTATCCTATCCTGATGTCAAAAACAACAACAAAGTACCCCTATCTTGATGTCAAAAAAACAACAAATACCCTATCCTATCCTGATGTCAAAAAACACAACAAAGTACCCCTATCCTGATGTCAAAAACAACAACAAAGTACCCCTATCTTGATGTCAAAAACAACAACAAAATACCCCTATCCTATCCTGATGTCAAAAACAACAACAAAGTACCCCTATCCTGATGTCAAAAACAACAACAAAGTACCCCTATCCTGATGTCAAAAAAACAACAAAGTACCCCTATCCTGATGTCAAAAACAACAACAAAAGTACCCCTTATCCTGATGTCAAAAACAACAACAAAGTACCCCTATCCTGATGTCAAAAACAACAACAAAGTACCACTATCCTGATGTCAAAAAGAACAACAAAGTACCCCTA
>JAPXFY010000012.1:71861322-71868822 GCA_030674185.1 Monoplex corrugatus
ACAACAAGATATATGTAGACATGTTGGACAGTACAACAACAAGATATATGTAGACCTGTTGGACAGTACAATAAGATATATGTAGACCTGTTGGACAGTACAACAAGATATATGTAGACCTGTTGGACAGTACAACAACAAGAAATATGTAGACCTGTTGGACAGTACAATAAGATATATGTAGACCTGTTGGACAGTACAACAAGATATATGTAGACCTGTTGGACAGTACAACAACAAGATATATGTAGACATGTTGGACAGTACAACAACAAGATATATGTAGACATGTTGCACAGTACAACGACAAGATATATGTAGACATGTTGGACTGTACAACAAGATATATGTAGACATGTTGGACTGTACAACAAGATATATGTAGACATGTTGGACTGTACAACAAGATATATGTAGACATGTTGTACTGTACAACGACAAGATATATGTAGACATGTTGCACAGTACAACGACAAGATATATGTAGACATGTTGGACTGTACAACAAGATATATGTAGACATGTTCGACTGTACAACAAGATATATGTAGACATGTTGGACAGTACAACAACAAGATATATGTAGACATGTTGCACTGTACAACAAGATATATGTAGACATGTTGCACTGTACAACAATAAGATATATGTAGACATGTTGCACTGTACAACATTAAGATATATGTAGACATATTGGACTGTACAACAACAAGATATATGTAGACATATTGGACTGTACAACAACAAGATATATGTAGACATGTTGGACTGTACAACATTAAGATATATGTAGACATGTTGCACTGTACAACAAGATATATGTAGACATGTTGCACTGTACAACATAAGATATATGTAGACATGTTGCACTGCACAACAAGATATATGTAGACATGTTGGACTGTACAACGACAAGATATATGCAGACATGTTGCACTATACAACAAGATATATGCAGACATGTTGCACTGTACAACAAGATATATGTAGACAATGTTGCACTGTACAACATTACGATATATGTAGATATGTTGCACTGTACAACAATAAGATATATGTAGACATGTTGCACTGTACAACAACAAGATATATGTAGACATTGTTGCACGTACAATATTAAAATATATGTAGACACGTTGCACAGTACAACGACAAGATATATGTAGACATGTTGCACTGTACAACAATAAGATATAGTAGACATGTTGCACTGTACAACAATAAGATATATGTAGACATGTTGCACTGTACAACAACAAGATATATGTAGACATGTTGCACTGTACAATATAAGATATATGTAGACACGTTGCACAGTACAACGACAAGATATATGTAGACATGTTGCACTGTACAACAACAAGATATATGTAGACATGTTGCACTGTACAACAATAAGATATATGTAGACATATTGGACTGTACAACAATAAGATATATGTAGACATGTTGCACTGTACAACAATAAGATATATGTAGACATGTTGCACTGTACAACAAGATATATGTAGACATGTTGGACAGTACAACAACAAGATATATGTAGACATGTTGCACTGTACAACAAGATATATGTAGACATGTTGCACTGTACAACATTACGATATATGTAGATATGTTGCACTGTACAACAATAAGATATATGTAGACATGTTGCACTGTACAACAAGATATATGTAGACATGTTGCACTGTACAACAAGATATATGCAGACATGTTGCACTGTACAACAAGATATATGTAGACATGTTGCACTGTACAACATTACGATATATGTAGATATGTTGCACTGTACAACAATAAGATATATGTAGACATGTTGCACTGTACAACAACAAGATATATGTAGACATGTTGCACTGTACAACAATAAGATATATGTAGATATGTTGCACTGTACAACATTACGATATATGTAGACATGTTGCACTGTACAACAACAAGATATATGTAGACATGTTGCACTGTACAACAATAAGATATATGTAGACATGTTGCACTGTACAACAATAAGATATATGTAGACATGTTGCACTGTACAACAACAAGATATATGTAGACATGTTGCACTGTACAACAATAAGATATATGTAGACATGTTGCACTGTACAACAATAAGATATATGTAGATATGTTGCACTGTACAACAACAAGATATATGTAGACATGTTGCACTGTACAACATTACGATATATGTAGATATGTTGCACTGTACAACATTAAGATATATGTAGACATGTTGCACTGTACAACAACAAGATATATGTAGACATGTTGCACTGTACAACAATAAGATATATGTAGACATGTTGCACTGTACAACAATAAGATATATGTAGACATGTTGCACTGTACAACAATAAGATATATGTAGACATGTTGCACTGTACAACAAGATATATGTAGACATGTTGGACTGTACAACAAGACATATGTAGACATGTTGCACTGCACAACGACAAGATATATGTAGACATGTTGCACTGTACAACAACAAATATATGTAGACATGTTGCACAGTGCAACAACAAGACATTTGTAGACCCGTTGGACAGTACAACAAGATTTATGTAGACATGTTCGACAGTGCGACAGCAATATACTCATACATTACAGAAATGTGCGATGGGTAAAGGTTTTTGATTTCAGACTTCAAAACCACATGTTCCATGCTAATAGGATTTAGCACTTGATGGGTCAATAGTTCGTGACATTTCCTGAATTCCCAGTTCAGCATTTGTGCAAAACTGGACAGTGCCTGGACTCCTTTGTAAGTGTTGTCAATATTCAGTGTTTTATGGAAACATGAAAAGACCCAGCATGCATACCTACCGTATACAGAGTACGAAGACTATGCAGCAGCATAACTCCTACACAGTTTGGTCAAAACAACGTGCATGCATACAACTGAGAAAACATGTCCTAAACCTTGACAAGAAGAATGCACGAGAATGTAGAGGACAATGATAATGATATCGTGACAATGAGAAGGAAAAGGAAGAACCTCGAAGAGTGCAAGAAAATGAAAAGAAGAGCAAAAATGTAAAAAAAAAAAAAGTGAAAGAAAAGAAAAGAGAACAAGTTAGTCAAACCATTCCAACACTATTAACCTTTTATACAAAACCATTGCAGAAAATCTACATTTTCTTCTTCTTCTTCTTCTTCTTCTTCTTCTTCTTCTTCTTCTTCTTCTTCTTCTTCTTCTTCTTCTTCTTCTTCTTCTTCTTCTTCTTCTTCTTCTTCTTCTTCTTCTTCTTCTTCTTCTTCTTCTTCTTCTTCTTCTTCTTCTTCTTCTTCTTCTTCTTCTTCTTCTTCTTCTTCTTCTTCTTCTTCTTCTTCTTCTTCTTCTTCTTCTTCTTCTTCTTCTTCTTCTTTCTTCTTCATTCTTCTTCTTTTTTCGCATTCTTCTTCTTCTTCTTCTTTCTTCTTCTTCTTCTCTTCTTCTTCTTCTTCTTCTTCTTCTTCTTCTTCTTCTTCTTCTTTCTTCTTCTTCTTCTTCTTCGCATTCTTCTTCTTCTCTTCTTCTTCTTCTTCTTCTTCTTCTTCTTCTTCTTCTTCTTCTTCTTCTTCTTCTTCTCTTCTTCGCATTCTTCTTCTTCTTCTTCGCATTCTTCTTCTTCTTCTTCGCATTCTTCTTCGCATTCTTCGCATCTTCTTCGATTCTTCGCATTCTTCGCATCTCTTCTTCGCATTCTTCTTCTTCGCATTTTCTTCTTCTTCTTCGCATTCTTCTTCTTCGCATTCTTCTTCTTCTTTTCTTCTTCTTCTTCTTCTTCTTCTTCTTCTTCTTCGCATTCTTCTTCTTCTTCTCGCATTCTTCTTCTTCTTCTTCTTCTTCCATTCTCTTCTTCTTCTTCTTCCATTCTTGCATTCTTCTTCTTCTTCAATTCTTCTTCTTCTTCGCATTCTTCTTCTTCTTCTTCTTCTTCTTCTTCTTCTTCGCATCTTCTTCCATTCTTCTTCTTCTCTTCTTCTTCCTCTTCTTCTTCGCATTCTTCTTCACATTCTTCTTCGATTCTTCTCTCGCATTTCTTCTTCTTCTTCGCATTCTTCTTCTTCTTCGCATTCTTCTTCTTCTTCGCATTCTTCTTCGCATTCTTCTTCTTCTTCTTCTTCTTCGCATTCTTCTTCTTCTTCTTCTTCTTCTTCTTCTTCCTTCTTCTTCTTCTTCTTTCTTCTTCTTCTTCTTCTTCTTCTTCTTCTTCTTCTTCTTCTTCTTCTTCTTCTTCTTCTTCTTCTTCTTCTTCTTCTTCTTCTTCTTCTTCTTCTTCCCTTTTTCTTCTTCTTTCTTCTTCTTCTTCGCATTCTTTCTTCTTCTTTTTCTTCTTCTTTCTTCTCTTCTTCTTCTTCTTCTTCTTCTTCTTCTTCTTCTTCTTCTTCTTCTTCTTCTTCTTCTTCTTCTTCTTCTTCTTCTTCTTCTTCTTCTTCTTCTTCTTCTTCTTCTTCTTCTTCTTCTTCTTCCCTATTCTTCTTCTTCTTCTTCTTCGTCTTCTTCGCATTCTTCTTCTTCTTCTTCGCATTCTTCTTCGCATTCTTCGCATTCTTCTTCGCATTCTTCGCATTCTTCTTCGCATTCTTCGCATTCTTCTCGCATTCTTCTTCTTCGCATTCTTCTTCTTCTTCGCATTTTTCTTCTTCTTTCTTCGCATTCTTCTTCTTCGCATTCTTCTTCTTCTTCTTCTTCTTCTTCTCTTCTTCTTCTTCTTCTTCTTCTTCTTCTTCTTCTTTCTTTTCGCATTCTTCTTCTTCTTCTTCGCATTCTTCTTCTTCTTCTTCTTCTTCGCATTCTTCTTCTTCTTCTTCTTCGCATTCTTCGCATTCTTCTTCTTCTTCAAATTCTTCAAATTCTTCTTCGCATTCTTCTTCTTCTTCTTCTTCTTCTTCTTCTTCTTCTTCGCATTCTTCTTCGCATTCTTCTTCTTCCTCTTCTTCTTCCTCTTCTTCTTCGCATTCTTCTTCACATTCTTCTTCGCATTCTTCTTCGCATTCTTCTTCTTCTTCGCATTCTTCTTCTTCTTCGCATTCTTCTTCTTCTTCGCATTCTTCTTCGCATTCTTCTTCTTCTTCGCATTCTTCTTCGCATTCTTCTTCTCATTCTTCTTCTTCTTTTTCGCATTCTTCTTCTTCTTCTTCTTCTTCTTCTTCTTTCTTCTTCTTCTTTTCTTCTTTCGTCTTCTTCTTCTTTTCTTCTTCTTCTTCTTCTTCTTCTTCTTCTTCTTCTTCTTCTTCTTCTTCTTCTTCTTCTTCTTCTTCTTCTTCTTCTTCTTCTTCTTCTTCTTCTTCTTCTTCTTCTTCTTCTTCTTCTTCTTCTTCTTCTTCTTCGCATTCTTCTTCTTCTTCTTCTTCTTCTTCTTCTTCGCATTCTTCTTCGCATTCTTCTTCGCATTCTTCTTCGCATTCTTCTTCGCATTCTTCGCATTCTTCGCATTCTTCTTCTTCTTCTTCTTCTTCGCATTCTTCTTCTTCTTCTTCTTCTTCGCATTCTTCTTCTTCTTCTTCTTCGCATTCTTCTTCTTCTTCTTCTTCTTCTTTGCATTCTTCTTCTTCTTCTTCGCATTCTTCTTCTTCTTCTTCGCATTCTTCTTCTTCTTCTTCTTCTTCGCATTCTTCGCATTCTTCTTCTTCTTCGCATTCTTCGCATTCTTCTTCTTCTTCTTCTTCAAATTCTTCAAATTCTTCTTCTTCTTCTTCTTCTTCTTCTTCTTCTTCTTCTTCTTCTTCTTCTTCTTCTTCTTCTTCTTCTTCTTCTTCTTCTTCTTCTTCTTCTCGCATTCTTCTTCTTCCTCTTCTTCTTCGCATTCTTCTTCCTTGCATTCTTCTTTTTCGCATTCTTCTTCTTCGCATTCTTCGCATTCTTCTTCTTCTTCTCATTCTTCTTCGCATTCTTCTTCTTCTTCGCATTCTTCTTCACATTCTTCTTCGCATTCTTCTTCGCATTCTTCTTCGCATTCTTCGCATTCTTCTTCTTCTTCTTCTTCTTCTTCTCCTCCTTCTTCTTCTCCTCCTCCTCCTACTCCTCATCCTCCTCCTTCTTCTTCTCTCCCCCTGTAATCTCGTGATCTTGATCTTGAAGCATTACCATTGTGTGTGTGTGTGTGTGTGTGTGTGTGTGTGTGTGTGTGTGTGTGTGTGTGTGTGCGCGTGCGTTCGTACATGCGAGCGTTCGTGTATCTGTTTGTGTGTGTTTATGTCTGTCTGTGTGTGTGTGTATGTGTGCGTGTGTGCGTGTGTGCGTGCGTGTGTGTGTGAGTGTGTGTGTGTGTTTATGCCTTTGTGTCAGTGTGTTGTGTGTGTGCGTGTGTGTGTGCGTGTGTGTGTGTATGTGCGTGTGTGTATGCGTGTGTGTGTTTATGTTAGTGTGTATGTGTGTGTATGTGTGTCTATATATATATGTGTGTGTGTATGTATGTATATATATATACATATTTATATATATGTGTATGTGCATGTGTGTGTGTGTGTGTGTTGTGTATGTGTGTGTGTGTGTGTGTGTATGTGTGTGTGTGTGTGTGTGTGTGTGTGTGTGTGTGTGTGTGTGTGTGTGTGTGTGTGAGTGTGTGTGTGTGTGTGTGTGTGTGTGTGCGAGTGCTCTCGCGCTTTAATCATACAAGTTTAAAAATAATTAAAGAAGTAAAAACAGAGACTGACCTGAGTCCGGAATGGCTGGATAAGTCTTTTCCACTTGCTGTCAGCGGGGTCCGGCAGTTTGAGGAGAACGGTGGAATAGTCGATGTAGAAGGGATGGGTAAAATCCATCACCAGTTCTCTGTTAGCCTGCACTGAGAGAGGGGCCATCACCATGTCCACTTCCTGTCCCAACAACCACCACTTCCTTTTCAGTGTCATTTTCGTTATTGTTAAAAGCCAAGCCGGTGCACTGAGTCATACCTGGGCTATAACCATTTCAAAACATACACAACACATTGCTGAGCGTGACGCCCAAAAAATCTAGAATTTAGAAAAATTTAGAAATTTTAGAAAAGATTAGAACATATTTTAATGCATTTGCACACATATTCTAAGGATGTGCCCATATTGACCATCCGCCCAATTTATCACGGAGAGGGGGAGGGATTAAAGAAACAAACCTGGAATACAAATGGAAACTTAACTAAGGACATAAAAAACATATGTAAAAGCTGGTCTAAATCAAATATAGTTACTTCTGCGATTATATTTCCTCGAGCCAAAAATGCAGTAAATACAAGTACCTAATCATCGATACTAACAGAAAATTTATGAGGTTTTATAAAACACAAAACAGAAAAAAATGACAGCAAGAGATGACAGAAAGCCAAGGAGCAAGGCAGAAATAAAAAGAATGACAGAAAAGAAGAAATTTCTAGCACAGAATTTCCAGAATGTCGGGGTACTATTATACAGAAAAATCCCTGGCATCACCATGGGGATCACTTGCTTCTGACAACGACACTGACGATCTTGGCGTGGTGCAGACTTCTTGAACCTACGCAAAATTGTCCCCTCCCCGGCAAGGTCTTG
>JAPXFY010000012.1:71873822-71876322 GCA_030674185.1 Monoplex corrugatus
TCATCGTTATCATCATCAATATCATCGTCATCATCTGCATCATCATCATCATCAACATCATCATCATCACCACCACCATCGTCAGCATCATATTATCACGTTATCACACCATCAGTATCATCGTTATCATCGTCAACTGCATCATCATCGTCAACATCATCATCATCAAAATCACCACCATCGTTATCATCATCATCGTCATCACCACCACCACCACCTCCATCACCACCACCACGACCATACCACGACCACCATCACCACCACCATCACAATCACCACCACCACCATCACCACCACCACCACCATCACCACCATCACCACCACCACCACCACCACCACCAATCACCATCATCGTCACTGATGTTCGTACCTCAACGATGGCCTGTGTGAGTGACGGTGGGGACAGGGTGACGTTGCCGTCTCTCAGCTTGTCATGGGCTGTGTGGACTATGGCCTCCAGCTCCTGGTGTCAGAAATAAAAACAACAACAACAACAATTCACAACATATCACCATCCATCATTGGTTTCCTGACGATGCATTGGTAAAAAGTGTAGAAGACGATGATAACATGTGAAAACCAGGTGGTGTTTCGTCTTTAGATGTTGTGTCGTTTGCAGTGGGGTTTTGTTGTTGTTGTTGTTGTTGCTGTTGTTGTTGGTTGTTGTTGTTGTTGTTGTTGTTGTTGTTGTTTTTTGTTTTGTTTTGTTGTTCTTCTTCTCTTCTTCGTTCTTCTTCGTTCTTCTTCTTTTTCTTCTTCTTCTTGCTTCTTCTTCTTGCTTCTTCTTCGCATTCTTCCTTCTTCGCATTCTTCTATCTCTTCTTCTTCTCCTCTTTCCTTCTCTTCTTCTTCCATTCTCTTCTCATTCTTCTTCTTCTTCCTCTTCTTCTTCTTCCTTCTTCTTCTTCCATTCCTTCTTCTTCCATTCTTCTTCTTCCATTCTCTCCTTCTTCTCTCGCATCTTCTTCTTCTCTCTCTCGCTCCTTCTTCTTCTTCTTCTTCTTCTTCTTCTTCTTCTCTCTCGCTTCTTCTTCTTCTTCTTCTTCTTCTTCTTTCTTCTTCTTCTTCTTCTTCTTCTTCTCTCTTCTTCTTCTTCTTCTCCTCTTCCTTCTTCTTCTTCTTCTTCTTCTTCTTCTTCTTCTTCTCTCTCTTCTTCTTCTTCTTCTTCTTCTTCTTCTTCTTCTTCTTCTTCTTCTTCTTCTTCTTCTTCTTCTTCTTCTTCTTCTTCTTCTCTTCTTCTTCCTTCTTCTTCTTCTTCTTCTTCTTCTTCTTCTTCTTCTTCTTCTTCTTCGTCGTCGTCTCGTCGTCGTCGTCGTCGTCGTCTTCTTCTTCTTCTTTTTCTTTCTTCTTCGTCGTCGTCGTCGTCTTCTTCTTCCTTCTCTTCTTCTTCTTCTTCTTCTTCTTCTCTCTTTCTCTTCTTCTCTTCTTCTTCTCTTTTCTCTTTTCGTTTTCTTCTTTTTCTTCTTCTTCTTCTTTTTATTTCATAATAATTTTTCATCAATAGATATTTTTCAAACATGATGATAATTCTGTTTGTATAACGTAAATACTTCTGTTTGTATAACGTAAATAGACCACGTCAAAGAATGCCCTTTGCTCTTTATATAGATATAATTTAAGAAAAAAAGGGAGGGTGTTGGCAGGAGAGTTGCCATGTGAATACATTTATGCGATACAGACAAAAGCAGATACACACGCCAACATGAAATACAGCATAAACATAATTCATCAACAAAAAAAAAAAACAGAACATAGTTTCAAAGTAGAAATAGGTGGTAGTGATACTAATCATTAAAAATATGTAAGGAAAAAATGTCTAAATCATTCGATAAATGCAGTTTTGCAGACACACACAAACACACATACACACACACACACACACAAATAAACACAAACACAATTACACACACACAAACACACACACACACACACAACACACACACAAACACGCACACACACACACACACACACACACACACACACCACACACAACACACACAAACACACATACACACACACACACACACACACACACACACACACACACACACACACACACATTAAGATGAACAGCGAACAGGCCAATATTCACTGTTGCGGGCTGGAATTGAACTCGAGACATCCTATCTTGAGTCCACGGCTCTACCAAAAGAATCATCCGGCCCGTGTACATGAATTGATGGAACGACAAGTGAGATTGTTATTGTTCTTGTTATTGTTGTTTGAAGCCCATATCAGGGTTGTAACCGCCTCAAAACATACAAAACTTCAACAGGAAAAATTAAAGGAAAGAAAATTGAGTACACATGTCAATGCATTCGCGCACATAATCTAAGGACATGTCCCCGGCGCTGACCACTCCATCCAATTTGTCGCACAGGGAATTAAAAAAAACACACACTGAATACAAATTTAAGCATACCTAAGGACACCAAAACATATTTTTTAAAAAAGGCATAAATGATCTAACATTGCTTCCGTATATCTCACCTCCTTAGAG
>JAPXFY010000012.1:71883822-71886322 GCA_030674185.1 Monoplex corrugatus
ATTTGAAAACACTTTGCGACTCAAGAATAAAAAAAATTAAGTCCAAATTAGACCCGTCTTACAGCCAACGTTTGCTACTCTACACATATAACACGAACATAAAAACATGAAAAATGAAATGTCATTAATCAAAAATGAAATAAATAACATCAAAACAAAGTAAAAAAAAATACAAAAGATTTAATCAAAGAAAAAGAAAACAAGAGAAAACAAGCATTAATAACAAACAAAGTGCACAAACAAACAAAGGGACGGGGCGAAATAAGTGGTAGTTAATGACGAAATGACCGCCTGTATAAATGTCTGATAGAAATCTATACCACAGAAACAGCTTGTGTGTCAGGCTACAGATAAAGCATGAACGTATGTGTGGTGGTCTTTGATTTAATGTCTATTCACTAAAGTGATTTTAGACAAAAAAAAAAAAAAAAAAAAAAAAAGGGGGGGGGGGTGATAAGAGGAGTGAAGAGAATATTTGAAAATTGTCAATTTTGAACTTGAGAAAAGATGATCCAGAAAACAACTGTTTTGAAGAGGGGAAGGTAAAACTAACAAATAATGTTACCATAATTAACGATTTAAACAAACTAACAAACAAAATTGATAAATATCTGGAAGAAACGAAGAAAAAAATAAAACTAATAATTGACTAACCATAACAATGAACAAGTGAAATAACATTTTAAAGGTAATTCGCTATAGGACTTTTTGACAGGCTAACAAAAAATTCATACAGTAATGATGATGAGGCAAATATATCAGAAACTGTACTCATAGATAGTGTTGGAATATGTCGTTTTACCTTAACGCAAGAAAGAATATGACTATGTGTTATCTTCTTTCCACACAGACATACTATGTTCTTGGTGTATTTTGTTTTGAATGCATCAAGTTTCCATCTATACATAAGGGATTGTATAATTCTGCTGGCATGAAGCTGCTTAAGTATTTTGCTAATTTCAAAGTTCATGTGACATTTATCATACTTTTTCTGTTTTAATTGGAACTGCTTCCAGACGTAGTTGTCTACTAAAGTGTAATTCTCGTGCAACGAGAGAGAAAGCTGGATATTGTTTGAATCTGGTGAGTTATTAGCTCCCCGTTTGGCAGCCCTGTCAACTTTATCATTATAACGAAAAGAACTATGAGAAGGTATCCAGCAGAAAGTAATATCAGTGCCTCTTAAAGATAAATTATGAATCAAGTGACTAATTTCCAGAATCATTTCTGATCTTGTTTGTAATTTTGATAATTCAAGAGCCTGAAGTACTGATTTTGAATCCACGCAAAAAAGTGTTTGAAAAATTGTCCTAGGAAAACTTATCATAAAGTTTAAAGCCATTAATATTGCAAAAAGTTCAGCTGTAAAGATAGATTTATCAAGTCCTATGTAGAAAGATTTTTCAATTTTGAGAGCAGGTATTAAAAACGCTGAGCCTGCTTTTCTTTCAATTACTGATCCATCAGTGTAAATTTTCAAATGATCGGAATATAAGTCGTCTATATGACATTTAACCTGACTTGCCAGTAAGTTTACATTGTCTCCTTTTTTTAAGTTAGTGTGATGTACGTCAAATTGTGCTCTTTGGAGTTCCCAACTGGGTACTGGCGAAAAGGAAGGTCTTATAGATACAGGATCTACGTGTAGATCAATTCCTGAACCTTTCATGACGTCAGATGTGTATGTTGCAAGAGTGACCTGTGAAGATATTGATTTAGCTCTTTTTGGAAAGTCGATATCTGATCTCAGTTTAATTTCTGTTTCAGAGATGTTTTCTACAGTGGTGTGTCTTAACAAAAATTTAGTAGAAGCGACTTTCCTTTGCTCATCAAGTGGCAACAGTTTGATTTCAGTATATGTGCGAAGACAGGAAGCATGCATTGGAAGACCCAGTGCAAGTTTGAAACCTTTACAATCTATGCTCTGCAGTTTTTTCATTAAGTGTTTCGGTGCACTGAAGAAGATTTCTTGGGCATAGGTTAATTTAGATCTAACAAGCGATTTACAAAGATGAACAAGTGTTGATGAATCTTGACCCCATGCCTGTTTGCGAACTATTTTTAAGAAATTTAAACTTTTTTGAGCTTTGGTTAATAAGTATTCAATATGCTGATTCCAAGATAATTTTGCCGTAAGAAAAACTCCTAAGAATTTAATTGACTCATTAAACTGAAGAAGAGTATCTCCCAGTTTGAAAGTGGGAAGATTTACTGGGTTAGCTCCATTATTAAATAAAACTATTTTCGATTTTTCCAGGGATAGATGTAACCCATTTTCTACCATGTATCGTGCTATTTTATCAAGTTCTAATTGGTAGCATTTGCGTGTATAATTAATACAGCGCAAAGGAGTTTTCCTTTTCATATTTACCTGCATCCACATGCATAAATCGTCAGCATATTGAGCTAAAACTACATGCTTAGATACTTTACTGGGTAAGTCATACATTAATATCATGAAAAGAAGGGGAGCTATAACGGATCCCTGAGGGATACCCAT
>JAPXFY010000012.1:71898822-71903822 GCA_030674185.1 Monoplex corrugatus
TAGCAAATCATCAATTCCAAGAAAAATCACGGAAGACCCTATCGAACACACAGGTGAATGAACCATTAAGGCAGAAATTGATAGGAAGAAACGACAAAAAGCGAAGGAACAAGACAGAAACAAAGAGAGTGACAGAAAAAAAAGTAAATTTCTAGTACAGAATTTCCAGAAGATGGGGATATTATTTATACTGAAAGAGCCCCGGCATCCACACGGGAGGGGGGGGGGGGGCGGGGGGCTGACATTATCTTACCCTGGCTGTGGTCATAAAGAATAACCAGGTGGTCCCACTTTAGTCTCTGGAGGACCGCCACAAGAGCATCCACAGTGTCGAACGCTGGTTCCAGTCCGTTGCAGACTTCGGACTCTGAGCCTGAGTCCGGTGAGCTGTCCAACTGTTTATCGACGTCTGCGTGACAGATAGCCTGCTTCCCTGAGTCCTCGTCTTCTTCTTCCTGCAGGTAGGACACCATCTGTGGAGTTCTGGCCATGGTTTGTGAAATTTCCTTAATCGCTTTGCGTAATTCGTCTGGCAGGATGAGCAGATCGACTCCCTGCTCCATCAGACTTTTCACTGTGGAACAAAATCGTCACGTTATGTTAATTATATCTCTTCTGAAATATCCAGCTCGTAAACAACGATAAGTTTCAGAAAAACGGCATTCAGCTAATTTGTCTACTGTTGGAAAATAGAGTATCGATCATATTTTTTTTTCAAAACTTACGGTAGATAATCCAGATTTTGTACTTCTCAAGGTCATTATGACCTTTGAAGAAGCATCAGATGAAAATAAAAGCTGACGTGAAGCGAGGATAATGATAGACTGCCACAACAGTGAAAACAACGTAAATATTGTAAAAGATCACAAGAAAATACTGTTCACACCCCTACCTCAAAAATTGCTGAATTAGGTTTTGGTAGTTATGATGTAATAATGTGACCAGCATATATTTTAAAGTCAGCTCTTTACATTTACAATGTTATTAATCTTACTTGAGTACGCCAGTCGTTTTAATAATTAGTTTTGGTGAAAACAAAGTTTAGTGGTATCATTATAAGCGCTGACTTACTTTTAGGTAGTATGATGTAAAAATGTGACCAGCATATATTTTAAAGTCAGCTGTTTATACTAAAATGTTATTAATCTTACGTCGATACGCCAGTCGTTTTCTTATTCAGTTGTCGTGAAACAAAGTTTAGTGGTATCATTGTAAGTGCCGACTTAGTTTTAGGTAATTATAATGTAAAAATATGACCAGCATATATTATAAAAGCAGCTGTTTATATGTAAAATGTTATCAGTCTTACCTCAATGTGCCAGTCGTTTTATTGTTTACTTTTGGAGAAAACAGATTGTAATGATACCACTGTAATATCATGAAGGACAACAGTTTCAGTTTCAGTTTCTCAAAATGGAATATCCGCACTCGAAATGAATTCCTTATGCATTGACACCATAGATAGCATGTGATGGAGAAGATCCACAATGACCATGGCAAAAGCCACAAGCCTGCACTAATCCCCATTCGTTGGCAAGACCTTCAGGTACTACCTAGCGTATAGCTTTTATCTCTGTAATAGTCTGTCAGTGGAACAATGTAAACTACATTGTCGTGAAATGTATGTCTCGTTTTGTAATGTTTGCTGAAAGAGAACGAAAACACAACCAGCACATTGTGTAAACTTACCTCACCAACGTCCTATGCAATCACATATACAAATCACCCGCAGAAGAAATATCAGCGAAGTTGCAATAAGCCTGCAGGCTGTTTTAGTAATGCAAATGGCTCTTTTTTGGGTATAGTTTAGTTTAGCTTAGTTTAGTTTAGTTTAGTTTAGTTAGTTAGTTTAGTTTAGTTTAGTTTAGTTTAGTTTAGGTTTAGTTTAGTTTAGTTTAGTTTAGTTTAGGTTTGGTTTGGTTGGTTTGGTTTGGTTTGGTTGTTTGATTGAGTTGAGTTGAGTTGAGTTGAGTTGAGTTGAGTTGAGTTAAGTTTAGTTTAGTTTAGTTTAGTTCAGTTCAGTTCAGTTCAGTTAAGTTAAGTTAAGTTAAGTTAAATTAGGTTTGGTTTGGTTTGGTTTGGTTTGGTTTGGTTTGGTTTGGTTTGGTTTGGTTTGGTTGGTTTGGTTTGGTTTGGTTTGGTTCGGTTCGGTTCGGTTCGGTTCGGTTCGGTTCAGTTCAGTTCAGTTTTGGTTTGGTTTGGTTTGGTTTTGGTTTGGTTTGGTTTGGTTTGGTTTAGTTTGGTGTGGTTTGGAATGGTTTGGTTTGGGTTAGTTGGTTTCGACAGTTGAGATTGGTTGTGTTTTGTTTTGTTTTGATTCCTCCATTGTGCCTTGTCTGTCCACATGAAGACTATGTGTGTCGGAAGATGAAGAAGATGATCTATACTTCAGTTTTCTTTGTGCTCCAGGCTACACGGCTATCACAGCCATTATCGACCGTGTACTCATTTTGTCCCTCACCGTTTTAAGGGCAGGCTGACGCATAAAGACTAGAAGATGGTCAAGCCATTCTAACAGTCTCCCTTTTATACCAAAATTGTTCCAGAAAATCGCATAGGTTCTTTTTTTCTCTCTCTCAAAGTCAGTGTGACCTTGAAGAAGCTTCAGTTGAAAACAAACTTGACGCCAAACGAGGACGATGGTAGACTGTAGCAACAGCGAAACCTGGTTTTAGATATTGTCAGAAGTTTTTAAGAAAACGCTCTGCACACATAAAATCTGGCTGAAAACTTTGACCCTATACCGCTAAGAACATCTGGCTGAAAACTTTGACCCTATACCACTAAGAACATCTGGCTGAAAACTTTGACCCTATACAGCTAAGAACATCTGGCTGAAAACTTTGACCCTATACAGCTAAGAACATCTGGCTGAAAACTTTGACCCTATACAGCTAAGAACATCTGGCTGAAAACTTTGACCCTATACAGCTAAGAACATCTGGCTGAAAACTTTGACCCTATACAGCTAAGAACATCTGGCTGAAAATTCTGACCCTATACAGCTAAGAACATCTGGCTGAAAATTCTGACCCTATACAGCTAAGAACATCTGGCTGAAAATTCTGACCCTATACAACTAAGAAAATCTGGCTGAAAATCTGACCCTATACCACTAAGAACATCTGGCTGAAAATTCTGACCCTATACAGCTAAGAACATCTGGTTGAAAATTCTGACCCTATACAGCTAAGAAATCTGGCTGAAAATCGTGACCCTATACACTAAGAACATCTGGCTGAAAATTCTGACCCTATACAACTAAGAAAATATGGCTGAAAACTGACCCTATACCACTAAGAACATCTGGCTGAAAATTCTGACCCTATACAACTAAGAAAATTGGCTGAAAACTGACCCTATACCACTAAGAACATCTGGCTGAAAACGTTAACCCTATACAGCTAAGAACATCTGGCTGAAAACTTGACCCTATAAGCTAAGAAATATGGCTGAAAACTCTGACCCTATACAGCTAAGAACATCTGGCTGAAAACTTTGACCCTATACAGCTAAGAACATCCGGCTGAAAACGTTGCCCTATACAGCTAAGAACATCGGCTGAAAACTTGCCCTATACAGCTAAGAACATCTGGCTGAAAACTTTGACCCTATACAGCTAAGAACATCTGGCTGAAAACTCTGATCCTATACAGCTAAGAACATCTGGCTGAAAACTTGACCCTATACAGCTAAGAACATCTGGCTGAAAACTCTGACCCTATACAGCTAAGAACATCTGGCTGAAAACTCTGACCCTATACAGCTAAGAACATCTGGCTGAAAACTCTGACCCTATACAGCTAAGAACATCTGGCTGAAAACTCTGACCCTATACAGCTAAGAACATCTGGCTGAAAACTCTGACCCTATACAGCTAAGAACATCTGGTTAAAAATTGACCTCAAACAACTAAAAAAAATCTGGCCGAAACATTTTTACCACAGACACACATCAATACACACACACACACACACACTCACACAAAACACACAGACAGTCGCCTCTCTCCGATTAATATGAAACTATCTCCCATTAAAAAAAAAGTGCGAGGGGAAGAAATCTGAATAACGATTTGAGCAGACGATCAAATGCCGGCATTAGAGAGCTCAGGTCAGAGTGTCCCACCTCCTATTCGATCTGTGCCAAAAGCAGGCGTAGGGTTGCGCGCTCTTTTGAATTTTTCGGTTTTAAGGTGTGCTGAAGGTGAATGTCACATATTGAGGGCATGGTCTGTTAATTTGATTGTCTTCAGGTTTGTGCTGTGAATTGTACTTCGATTAATGTTTGGTACTGTTTCAATTGATTTTGTACACCACTACTTTGATTAGATGTCGATGATGATGATGATGATGGTAGTAGTAGTAGTAGCAGTAGCAGTCGATGTAGTAGTTGTAGTGGTGGTAGTAGTAGCAGTAGTAGTAGTAGGTGTTGTCGCTATCATCATTATTATTATTATTATTATTATTATTATTATTATTATTATATTATATTATTGTTATTATCGTTATTATCATTGTCATTATTATTATTATTATTATTGTTTATTCTTATTATTGTTGTTGTTGTTGTTATCATTATTATTATTATTATCATTATTATTTTTATTATTATTATTGTTGTTGTTGTTGTTAGCATTATTATTATCATTATTATTATTATATTATTATTATATTATTATTGTTATTATTATCATTATCATTATCGTTATATTATTATTATTATCATCAACGATGATAACACCAAATGTCTTCCAACATGTATTCCTTCAGATCAGTCTGTCAGGACTGTGGTCTGGTGACCCAGATAGTCGGAACACTTATTTGGGAAGCGAGAGGTTCCGGGTTCGATTCCATCTCAAAGAGGGATTTTCTCCCAACTACCCGTTCCATCCCATCCACTGGTCTGGTGCCAGACTTTCGGGTAAAACAATAACCCAGAGTCCGATGCATGCACAACATACACTAAGCTTCAGTGACTCCAATGTGCTAAAGATCCGT
>JAPXFY010000012.1:71906322-71908822 GCA_030674185.1 Monoplex corrugatus
ACAAATACTGACCACTTTTTAAAATAAATAATGAATACTATTGAATCTTTATAGCAGATAACGATTAATGGCAAACCTTAAAAGAAAATATGAAATACTCACGAATCTTTAAACCAAACAGCGAATAATAGAAAATCTTTGAAAAAAATTATACGAATATGGTGAATTTTCAAAATAAAATTGATGAATCTTAAAAGCTAAAATGCCGAATTTTCACGCTAAATAATTGATTCAACTGTATCGTCTAAATTGACATATTTCATGAGTAAAAGAAAGAACAAGGGTGTCCATATTTTTTTTCCAGAACAGGCGAAACGGTCGTATGGCTGGATACAAACTTCTGGTTGTTAACTGTAATCTTATTACTGGTCAGGTTTTCGATTTTTTTACCGAGAGCAGCAGAAAAGCCTCAAACTCTCCCTCAATTTTCGAGCGTAAATGGGTCTTAACGAGAACAACCTGATGCATAGAAATCCTTAAGTTTGGATTTGTTTGGCTGGTTGGTTTGGATTGCTTCTCTTTGTTGTTGCTGTCGTTGATGTTGCTGTTGTCGTTTGTTGTTGTTGTCGTCGTTATTGTTTGGCGTTGTTGTCGCTGTTGTTGTTGTGGTCGTTGTGGGCGTTGTTGTTGTTGTTGTCGTTGATGTTACTGCTGTCGTTTGTTGTTGTTGTCGTCCTTATTGTTTGGTGTTGTTGTCGTTGCTGTTGTCGTTGTCGTCGTCGTTGTTGTTGTTGTCTTCGTTTGTTGTTGTTGTTGTTGTGTTGTTGTTGTTGGCGTCGTCGTCGTTGTCGTCATCGATGTCGTCGTCGTCGTCGTTGTTGCTGTTGTTTTTGTTGTTGTTGTTGTCGTTGTTGTTGGCGGCGGAGGCGTTGTTGTCATCGTTGTCGCTGTCGTCATTGTTGTTTGTTGTTGTTTGTTGTTGTTTGTTGTTGTGTTGTTGTTGTTGTTGTTGTTGTTGTTGTTGTTGTTGTTGTCGTCGTCGTCCTCGTTGTGTTGTTGTCTTCGTTGTTTGTTGTCGTCTTCGTTTCGTGGTCACTGTCGCCATCGTCGTCGTTGTTGTCGTTGTTATCGTTGTTGCTGTTGCTGTTACTGTTGTTGTTGTTTTTATTGTTGTTATAGTTATTATTGCCATCGTCGTCGTTGTTGTTGCTGATGTTGTTATTTTTCTTGTGCGTTGGGTTTAAATTATTGTTGTCGACGTCGTTGTTGTTGCTGTTGGTGTTTTACTTGTGTTGTGGTGTGGTTTTTTTTGTTTGTTTGTTTGTTTTTGTTGTTGTTGTTGTTTTCCCATTTCCTATGCCACTTCAATATCTACAGAATCTGAGACCCTTTCTGACAACGCATTTAATGCTGAATGCCGAGGGGATTAAGATCACCACGCTATAGAGTTCCATTATAAACTGAGACTGCATGACAAGGGATACGATCTATGCTTCCTTTCATGATATACTGTGCCGGTAACAGAACCCGAGAGATTCAGGCACCGGCAGTGTTGGTCAGAAAATTTCAACAACTCCTTCAATAATGCAACCATGAAGTGGATGATACTGGATTGCGCGGTCAGAATTACCCCCACAGCACGTTTAAAGTTCTGGGTAAGAACCCGTTGGGTGTGAAAATATTAATTAATAATGATACACATTTCACTGTGCGTCTAACACTCAGTGCTCTAAGTGCTCGCTATTCTACAATGCAAAAAAATAAAAATGAAATATACATGTACGTAGCACACATTTACTTTTTCTTTTGCCCATTAACATTATGTACACACTCTCAATAACATCCATAATACCACAAGAACGCATTGAAATAGGATGGTAGCAGAGTCAATTTCAGTTTCAGTTTCAGTTTCTCAAGACGATGTCCTCCGCGCTCAGAACCAACTCCTTATGCACTAATGTCACAGGTGCCGTGTGTATGGTGATCATGGCACAAGTCTGCATACACATAAACCCATGGGCTGGCCAGATCCTGAGGTCCTACCTAGACTTTGTTTTACCTAGTCTATATTTTATATTGGTGTAGTATCAGCCTGTCACTGGAATAATCTTGGTTACATGTAAATGGTTTCTGTCTTTCTTGAAAAGGAAATAAACGAGACAGTCTTGAAGGAGGCAGACACAAAAAGATAATTGATAAAGAAACGATTAGGAAACGACAAGCAACATTTATAGGCCATTTTATGAGGAAAGGGGAATTAGAGCACCTGGTCACAACAGGATAATGGAGGGGAAAAGAACGCCAGGTGACCAGAATAGATATTAGACGGACTTGCTGGGTAGCAAAGGAGAGAGGGAATCAATCTTTCGGGGGGGGGGGGGGGGGCGTACTTTGATGCTTCTTTTCCATGCTGTAGATGTACCAATGACAATGACAACAATACTTCAATTTCCAACAGCATTTATTAGCTAATGACAATTATTTTAAACTTGCCTTGGCTAATTTCCATACACATCTAGAAGTAAAAATAATGTAAAAGAAATGCACAATAAATCAACGA
>JAPXFY010000012.1:71911322-71918822 GCA_030674185.1 Monoplex corrugatus
TGATCCGCACAAGACACCTCTGCCTGGTGGAGTAGATGGTGGAGATTTTCTTTGATGTCCCAGATCAACATGTGTACAGACCTGCCAGTGCCTGGCCCCCTTCGTGTGTATATGGCATGAAGAATATCAGAATATGCACGTTTAAGATCCTCTTGTAAGTCATGTCAAGTGACTTGGCCTATAGAAACATGAACACACCCAGTATGCACGCTCACCAAAAATGCAGACTGTACAACATCGTGGTGGAATATGGTCAACTCGCCAAACAGCTGGAGTTCTCCGTGCTCCGCTAAAGATTCTGATGATGTGGTTATTGTTACTATTGTTTTAAAGGCCAGAGAACTGCGTAGAGCCATATCAGGACTTGTGGTCAATGAGTCCAAATGAGTTTAGAGAATAACACTTCACAGACATGAATTATAAATCAATATATAAGAGTAACATCCCCTGGCTTTCGGCTAATGGGACTATAATAATTTAACCAATGGCACGAGGCAAGATAGTCGCTGAATTTGACATAAATGAATATATACAGATCAGAATCCTGCCTTTTGAACATATTAACCTGCAATAAATAGACAAGGACGTCCTTGCATACATATTTGTTTCACATGATAGCCTGCGTAAACATAGACAGACAGGCAGAAAGGAGAGAGAGAGAGGAGAGAGAGAGAGAGAGAGAGAGAGAGGAGAGAGAGGAGAGAGAGAAAAAAAAATAGAGAGGAGAGAGAGAGAGGAGAGACAGAGAGAAAGAAACAGAGAGGAGAGAGATGAGAGAGAGAGAGGAGAGACAGAGAGTGCGGCCCATTCTCGAATATACAAGTACTGTGTGGGACCCGTACAAAGAAGGACAGATCACAAAAATTGAGGCCGTGCAACGAAGATCAGCACGTTTTGTTTTAAATCGCTATAAAAGAACCGCTAGCGTCACCAACATGGATATCTCTACAAAGCCGACGTAAGATCGCAAGGCTCACTATGATGTAAAAAATTATTAACAACATGGTCCAGGTGGATTTTGGCATAATACACAAATCCCAGGAATCAAAGTTGAGAGCACCAAAGGAGAGGGACAGAAGAGCACACTCAAGGCAGCTTGCTAGACTTCAGTGCTCACGGGATTACAGAATGTATTCGTTCCTCCCGCGAACCATCCCTGAGTGGAACGAATCTTTGACTGAAGCTGTGGTTGGAGCCGCGTCTCCTGGCGTGTTCACGTCGGGAGCTTGCATACTCCACCAGTAGTAGTAGAAGTAGTTGGGGTTTTTTTGTTTTTTGTTTTTGTTTTTTTGTGCGTACCCCCCGTGTGATAGTGTCAGAATAATCAACGTGCTGATTGTGGACACTAAACAACAACAAGAAGAAGAGAGAGGGCGGGAAGAGAGAGAGGAGAGAGAGAAAGGAGAGAGAGGAGAGAAAGAGAGAGGAGAGAGAGGAGAGAGAGAGACAGAGAGAGACAGAGAGACACACAGAGACAGAGACAGACAGAGACAGACAGAGAGAGAGACAGAGAGACACAGAGGGACAAAGACAGACAGAGAGAGACATAGAGAGCTAAATAGATGGCATTGGAGCTCGAAATCTGATCCTGCCTGCATTGCTCACTTTTCAGCACTATTTGTGGTATATCAATCACTGTCTTTTCATCAATTTGTTCTGATTGTTACTTCGTTATTGCTCGCACATATCATTCAGGTTCCGACAGATCTCAGCCTTGATAATTGGGACAGCCGAAGCGAAAAATGGGATCTATTGTACTCGTTGTTACAGGGTATTCACAACAACGATTTCTTCCCAGGTTTGTGTTGAATGAACTGATCCTAGCGCACTTAGTTACTACGCCCCCAACCCTCCCCCCCCCCCACCCACCCACACACACATGCATACATACAAATGCACACACACACACGTATATTATAAACACGCACACACACACATAAACAGTTCTCTCTCTCTCTCTCTCTCTCTCTCTCTCTCTCTCTACCACACACACACACACCAACACACACCACAACATACACACACAAGAACATAAGCAGTCACATACACACATAATCAGTCACACACATATAAGCAATCACACACACATAAGTGGTCACACACATAAGCAATCACACACACACACACACACACACACACACACACACACACACACACACACACACAATAAGCAGTCACACACTCGTACACGCATACGCACACACATACACACACATGCACACACACACACACACACACACACACACATATATATATATATATATATATATATATATATTATGCAGTCACACACTTAAACAAACAAATTAACAGAGGATATCATCGCTGTTGCCGTCCGGCTCAGTATTAACATTTTCGTATATATCATCCAGCTTCTACACTTGAACAATGTGTGGAGGATGATAACAGGAAAAAGGGGGGAGAGAGAGAGAATGAAAGAGTACAGTGGGAATTTCATACATATAGGATTTTGCAAGCACCGCGCCAACTATCGAACTGAACCAAAACCACTCATGCAGGTAGCCTCCATGATTGAGAACACAAATGACACATACTGTCAAATGGCCTTCCTGCCTGCTGTGTTCTCAGGGCCGTGGAGAATTACAAATTTCCCCCACCTAACCAAGGTGTTTTAGCTTGTCAGAAAAACCAGAAAGTTGTCCTCCAGTGGATCCCAGCTCACTGTGGGATACCAGGAAAACGAGACGGTAGACAAACTAGCAAAATGAGCAGCCCAGAAAGACCAACCAGACGAACAGCATCAGCTACAGCGAAAAGAGGAACATCATCAGATCTCTCCTTAGACCCAGGACAGAAAAGAACGACTACCACCCTGTATCCAGTCAGCAGCAGATGGTCCTGGTAAAACTTTCGATCACAACCAGGTCAACGTCTTCTTCTTCTTCTTCTTGTTCTTCTTCTTGTTCTTCTTGTTTTCTTCTTTTTCTTCTTCTTCTTCTATTTTCTTCTTCTTCTATTTTCTTCATTCTTTTTCTTTTTCTTCTTCTTCTTCTTCTTCTTCTTCAAATTCTTCTTCAAATTAATAATTAATAATAATTATAATAATAATTACAATATTTATATAGCGCAAAATCTCGATAAAAATCAAATCTAAGCGCTAAACATACACTTACGCACGCGCGAACACACACGCACACACACACTCACACATGGCTATAAATGGGGAAAAAGAATAAAAGCAATGGAAAATTATAGAGAGCATATTATATACAAATATATATTACAATGTGATTCCCCTCCGAGTGGAGACAGGCTACAGAGGGGGGATGAGTGAGGTCAGGATTTTATGCAGAGGAGAAAAGGTGAGTTTTGAGAGCGGACTTGAAGGAGACAAAAGTAGGTTGCTGACGGACAGAGAGAGGAAGTTTGTTCCAGGAAAGTGGACCAGAAACAGAGAAGGCTCGTGGACCATAGGTATTGAGCTTTGTGCATGGAAAGCGAAAAGTCAGAGGATCGGAGGCAGAGCGGAGGGTACGTAAGGGAACATAGATCTCAAGTAGGCTTGACATTCTTCTTCTTCTTCACATTCTTCTTCTTCTTCAAATTCTTCTTCTTCTTCTTCAAATTCTTCTTCTTCAAATTCTTCTTCTTCTTCTTTTCCTTCTTCAAGTTTAAACAGAAGCCTTCACTGACCTTTCACTTCTGGTCACGAGGACCAGATAGTTGGACACACACTGCTGCCATATGGCCTGTATCGAGTGGAGCGACAAGAGACAATAGCCGACTATAATAACTATATGTATTCTGACCACCCAGTTCCATGACAGCCGGCAGGAACTGATAAAAAAAACAACGGGCACAGTCATCGCCAGACGTGGTCTTACCATGTAGATGATGATGATGATATGATTATGATGATGATGATGATGACGACGACGATGACGACGATGGTGGTGGTGGTGGTGATGGTGATGGTGATGGTGATGGTGATGGTGATGGTGATGGTGATGGTGATGGTGATGGTGATGGTGATGGTGATGATGATGTGATGATGATGATGATGATGATGATGATGATGATGATGATGATGAAGAGGAAGAACAACAAGAGAGAAGTACAAGAAGAACAAGAACAAAAAATAGATGAAGAAGATGAGAAGAAGAAGAAGAAGTAATAAAAGAAGGAGAAGAAATATAACAAGAAGAAGAAGTAGAAGAAGACGAAGAAGAACAAGAACAAGAACAACAACAACAACAAAAACAAGAAGAAAAAGATATCAAAGAAGGAGAAGAAGAACAAAAACAAGAACAAGAAGAACAAGAACAAAAAGAACAAGAAGAAGAACAAGAACAACAAGAAGAACAAGAAGAAAAAGAAAAGAAGAAGAAAGAATAACAACAACAACAACAACAAGAACAACAAGAACAAGAACAAGAAGAACAAGAACAAGAAGTTCAAGAAGAAGAACAAGCAGAACAAGACGAACAAGAAGAACAAGAACAACAAGAAGAACAAGAACAACAAGAACAACAAGAAGAACAAGACGAAAAAGAAATAAAAGAAGAAGAAGAAGAACAACAACAACAACAATAACAAGGACATGCCAAGAAGAAGAACAAGAAACAACAAAAGAAGAAGAAGAACAAGAACAACAAGAATAACAAGAACAACAACAACAACAACAACAACAACAAGAAGAAGAAGACCAACAACAACAAGGAAAAGAAATAAAGAAGAAGAAGAAGAACAACAACAACAACAAGAAAAAGAAACAAAAGAAGAACAAGAACAGGAAGAACAAGAAGACGAAAAAGAAACAAAAGAAGAACAAGAACAGGAAGAACAAGAAGAAGAAAAAGAACAACAAGAACAAAAACAAGAAGAACAACAAGAAGAACAAGAAGAAGAACAAGAAGAAAAAGAAATAAAAGAAGAAGAAGAACAAGAAGAAGAACAAGAAGACGAACAAGAAGAAGAACAAGAAGAGGAACAAGAAGAAGAACAAGAAGACGAACAAGAAGAAGAACAAGAAGAAGAACAAGAAGAAGAAGAAGAAGAAAAGGAAATAAAAGAAGAACAACAACAACAACAACAACAACAACAAGAAGAAAAAGAAATAAAAGAAGAAGAACAATAACAACAACAACAACAACAACAAGAACAAGAACAAGAAAAAGAAGGAGAAGAAAGAGAAAGAGAAAAAGTCCAAGAACAAACTCTAGGAGAATTAAAGACTAAGCACACAATGTGTGCCAATAGATTGTGAAGCACTAAGCACACAATGTGTACCAATAGATTATGAAGTACCAGGTAAACGTTTGGCTGCAAACAACAAAAACCTGCCTACAACTGCTACAGCTTCGGTTGTTGGCGATGTATAGAAAAGAATTGTTTTGACAGCACTTCACTTCGCCATGGGATTCAAGGTATTTACGCCTGGCAAGACAATGACAGTATTTGGTAGAAAAATAGTAAGCAAGGAGAAAAAAAAAGAGAAAGATGGACAAAACTCAAAGAGAGAGAGAGTGGGGGGGGGGGAAGGAAGGGAGAGACAAAGAGAGAAGAGCGAGAGAGACAGAAAGAAGAGTGAAAGAGAAAGAAAGAGAGAGAGAACGACAGACAGACAGACAGACAAAGAAAGAGAGAGAAAGAGAAAATGAGAGAAAGAGACATAGACACAGAGACAGATAGACAGACAGACAGAGAGAAAGAGAGAGAGAGAATTCAAACTTCAAGCTTCAGACTTACGAATACTTTATTACTCAAGGATAGTACAGTTAGGTCACACTGGATCGGTTTTACAGCTAGTCTTTCCTACTCTACAAAACTTTGAGCATGAAAAGTGAACTGTAACAAACTGAATGTAAGAAAAGTTATAAAACGAGTTGTGATGATATATTCACTGTTGTACAGACGCTAATGGCTCACTCACTTTAAAAAAAAAACATAAGAGACAAAGGTTGCCACATGTAAATAAACACGTCCACCCTTAACAATAACAAAGAACAATATAGCAGTTGTAATGACATTCTAAGGAATAGAACCAAAAGAGAAATAGCAGAAGAACAGTGTGGATTTGTGGAAGGGAAAGGAACGATTAATGCCATATACATCCTAAGAATATCATAGAGAGGTCAAATGAGATGAATAAGATTTGTATTTATGCTTTGTTGACTACACCAAGGCTTTCGATCGGGTACGACATGAGGAATTGATCAACCAACTGGAGAGACTCAATGTTGATGGAAAAGATCTACGAATAATCAGAAAAATGTACTGGGAACAAACAGCTGCAATAAGAATAGAAAAATCGTTTCCAAAACATCAAAAGAGCAGTCAGACAGGGCTGTGTTTTGTCACCAGATTTACTTTCACTTTACAGCGAAAACATCATGAGAAACCTAGAAGAAGACCTTGCATTAAAGGTTGGAGGGAAAATGATAAACAACATTCGAAACGCAGATGACACCGTGCTAATTGCAGAAAATGAAAGGGACCTACAAATCCTGGTGAATATACTAGAAATAGAAAGCAAAAGTAAGGGACTGGAACTAAACAGCAGGAAGACTGAAGTCATGGTGATCAGTAAAAAACATGAAATCCCCTCTTGCAAAGTAACAGCAAATGGCACAACCTTGACACAGGTTGATAAATCCAAATACCTGGGAACGATCATTTCATCAGACGGCAGATGCACATCAGAAATAGCCGGCAGAATCGGCCAAGCCAAAACAGCATTTAAGAAGATGACAAGCATTCTTACCAACAAATGCCTATCAATTAACATCAGGAAGAGAGTTCTTGAATATTATATAGAACCAATACAGTTGTACGGATGTGAGGCGTGGACAGTCAGCAAGCAGAGCCAGAGCAAGATTGAGGCAGCCGAGATGTGGTTTCTAAGAAGAATGTTGAGAGTTCCATGCACAGCAAAGAAAACAAACGAGACAGTCTTGATGGAGGCAGACACAAGTAGATCACTCATAAGGAAGATTAGGAAAAGACAGGCAACATTTATAGGCCATTTTATGAGGAAGGGGGATTTGGAGCACCTGGTCACAACGGGAAAGCTGGAGGGAAAGAGAGCACCTGGTAGACCCAGGGAGAAAATGCTGGACGGACTTGCAGAGTGGCTGGGGACGAGGAGGGTGGGGAAGATGCTAGGGGCATCGAGAGATAGGGACAAATGGAAGTCCATGATCGCCAACGCCATGTGGCAGGGCACCTGATGATGATGAATGACATTCTATTATAGATAGTACATTACAGACATAGACTCCAAGGAAAAGAAGGAAGTGAAGGAAGCTTTAAGAACAGCCAAGGAAATGAGGGATGGAGAGAGAAAGAAGGGGCGGGAGAAGACAAAAAATATCAGAATTATGAGTAAAAAATTCCATACACAACAATTTCCAGTTCCGCTTCACTCAAAAGGGAATTCATCACGCTCCGGACAATTCCGTATACGCTCCATCCGAATCTACCAGCGATAATCTGGCAGACTTAATGAACCTGTTGAAAAGTCTCTATACCCTGGCAACG
>JAPXFY010000012.1:71926322-71931322 GCA_030674185.1 Monoplex corrugatus
GTCTATTGATTATTTTATCAACATTGTGTCACACAATCAATAGTGATTGTTTGGTTACATTCTTGGGGGACATGTTGCCATCCAAACTCACTTTTAAATGGTTCATTTTTGTTTTACACCGGACTCAGTTGTGTGTGTGTGTGTGTGTGTGTGTGTGTGTGTGTGTGTGTGTGTGTGTGTGTGTGTGTGTGTGTGTGTGTGTGTGTGTATGTGTGTGTGTTGTGCGTGTGTGTGTGTATGTGTGTATGAGTCTTTGTGTGTGTGTGTGTTTATATACATATGTGTCTGTGTCCGTGTGTCTGTGTGTATATCTGTGTCTGTGTATATGTGTCTGTGCTTGTGTATGTGTCTGTCTTTTCCTTCTATTTTCTTTCTTTCTTTCTTTCATTGTTGTTTGTTTGTTTGCTTGTTTGTTTGTTTGTTTGTTTGTTTGTTTGTTTGTTTTTGTTTGTTTGTTTAATGAAAAGGCAAAGATTAATGACATAAGGAAGAAATCAAAAAGCGATCATTCTTGATGTCTACTTTAGGGTTAGGTATATCTACAACGATAATGACGATGTTTACAAGGAGGTAAATTTTAACACACATAAATCAAATCAACATGCATGCTCTGGGTGTTCACTCAAGCATTCACTCATAGTGCAAAAGAAAAACAACTTAACAGCACAAATAATATGTATACTATGAGGGTGAGGATTGAAATGTGGTTTCTAAGAAGAATGTTAGAGTTCCATGGACAGCAAAGAAAACAAACGAGACAGTCTTGAAGGAGGGAGACACACATAAAAAAAAACAGAAATAAAGAAGAACAAAAAAAGGCAAGCAACATCCATAGGGCTTTTTATAAGGCAAGAGTAATTAGAGCACCTAGTCACAACAGGAAAATTGGAGGGACAGAGAGCACCAGAGAGAAAATATTGGACGTTTTTGCAGAGTGGCTGAGGACAGAGAGGGTGGGAAATGTACTTGCAGCGACGATGGACAGATGGTTCGTATGGAGGGCCATAATCGCCAACGCCGTGCGGCAGGGCACATCATGATGATGATGATGATGATGATGATGATGATGATGATGATGATGATGATGATGGATGCTGATGATGATGCTGTGATGATGATGATGCTGATGATGATTCTGATGATGATGATGATGGAGGTAGAGGATAGGAGGGGGACTGGGATGCAGGGGTAAGGGAGGGGGTGTTTGAAATGGGAAATCACTGCTGGACAAAAAGATGTGTCGTCAAGGTATGTCTATATTAGGGCACGGAAGTCGAATTCCAAACTTTGAAGAACACAGTTGTAATCAGCATGCAAAGAGGACCCCACACATGGGTTGTTGATAAACTTCGTTTGCCTCCACACTGCATGACTGAGTATCATCACACGTGTACAGGGACAGCGTTGATGAAGTGATATGATTTGCCATCATGGTATGCAAACTAAATGATTGCTTGCTCGCTTGCTTGCTTGCTTGCTTGTTTGCTTGCTTGCTTGCTTGCTTGCTAGCTAGCTTGCTTGCTTGCTTGCATGCTTGCTTGCATGGTTAGTTGGTTAGTCTGTCGGTTGGTTGGTTGGTTGGTTGTTGGTTGGTTGGCTGGTTGGCTGGTTGGCTGGTTGGTTGGTTGTGGTTGGTTGGTTGGTTGGTTGGTTGGTTGGTTGGTTGGTTCCTAGCTTGGTTGATTGGTTGGTTGGTTGGTTGGTTGGCTGGTTGGTTGGTTGGTTGGTTGGTTGGTTGGTTGGTTGGTTGGTTGGTTGGTTGGTTGGTTGGCTGGTCTGTCGGTCGGTCGGTCGGTTGGTTGGTTGGTTTGGTTGGTTGGTTGGTTGTTGGTTGGTTGGTTGGTTGGTTGGTTGTTGGTTGTTGATGGCTTGGTACCACAGCCCACCGTTTTAGAACACCGTACTCCTGTTCTTACACACCAACGGGCATGATCTATAAGCTGTAGGATTGTGTGTGTTCGCATTTCTACAAGCGTAATCAAACCACCACATCTGCAGCCGAAATAATGAGGGACTTTGCCTCGGTTTCCAAAGGTGGATGGCTATTATTATTGCTAAACATTAGGGTGGCTATTGTCGTCATAGCTGAATATAAGAATGACTATCATTGCCATAGCTGAATATAAAAATGGCTATTGTTTTTAAAAGCTGAGCATCAGAATGGCTATTGTCGCCACAGCTGAATACAAAAATGGCGATTGTTGCCATAGCTGAATATAAAATTGACTATTTTTGTCATAGCTGAATATGAGAATGGCTATTGTCGCCATGGCTGAATGTAAGAATGGCTATTGTCGCCATAGCTGAATATAAGAATGGCTATTATTGCCATAGCTAATATCAGAATAATGGCTATTTTTGTCATAGCTGAATATAAGAATGGCTATTATTGCTATAGCTGATATAAGAATGGCTATTTTTGTCATAGCTGAATATAAGAATGGCTATTTTTGTCATAGCTGAGTATAAGAATGGCTATTATTGCCATAGCTGAATATAAGAATGGCTATTATTGCCATAACTGAATATAAGAATGGCTATTATTGCCATAACTGAATATAAGAATGGCTATTTTTCTCATAGCTGAATATAAGAATGGCTATTTTTGTCATAGCTAAATATAAGAATGGCTATTGTCACCATAGTTGAATATAAGAATGGATATTGTTGCCATAGCTTAATATAAGAATAGCTATTTTTGTCATAGCTGAATATAAGGATGAGTATTGTCGCCATAGTTGAATATAAGAATGGCTATTGTCGCCGTAGCTGAATATCAGAATGAATATTTTGTAATGTCAGCTTATCAGAATGGTTATTTTTGTCATGTCAGAATAATAGAATGGCCGTTGCTGGCTTGTCAGAATGGCAGAAATGTTATAGTTGCCAAGTGAGAATAGAAGAATGGTCATTTTTGCCATGTCAGAATAGTACATGTAGAATGGCCTTTAATGGCTTGTCACAGTGGCAGAATATTTATTGTTGCTGTGTCATCACAATATAATGGTTATCTTTACCATGTCAGAATAGAAGAATGGTCTTTGATGGCTTGTCACAATAGCAGAATATTTATCGTTGCTGTGTCATCACAGTACAATGGTTATCTTTGCCATGTCAGAATGGAAGAACGGTTATTGTTGCCTTGTCAGTATTGTAGAATTGTTGTCATGTCAAATAGTAGAATGGATATTGTTGCCATGTCAAAATAGTAAAATCACCATTGTTGCCATTTGTGTTGCCATGTTAAAAAAACTAGACACAGAAGGGAAGAGAGAGAGGAGAACAGAAAGGGAGGGGAGAGAGAGAGAGGGAGAGAGGGAGTGAGAGAGAGAGAGAGAACTAAGGTGAAAAACTGTGCCAGGTGAGAAAACATGTTTCTCATGACCACATAGAAGGGAAGAGAGAGAGGGGGAGGGAGACTGAGATAGAGGGGGAGAGAGGGGAGGGACAGAGGGGGGACAGAAAGAGAGACAATGACAATGACAATGACAATGATGCTTTATTTTTCAACGGTAAAAGCTATTGGCTAGAAGCCATTTTTCAAACTTGCCGTTGCTATTCTATACACATGACATTTGTTTACAGTAATAAGTACAGCTTAAGGAAAATACATGTTGAATACTAAAATTAAGATACAATGAAATCAAGAAACGTACACAGTCAGCACTTAGAGACAATGAAATCAAGAAACGTACACAGTCAGCACTTAGAGATAGATAGATAGATAGATAGATAGATAGAGAGAGAGAGGTAGATAGTATAGATAGATAGATGATAGATAGACAGATGAGCAGGTAGATAAGTAAATAAAGAAAGAAAGATAATGTTGATAGTGATAATAATAAAAATAAGACGAAGAAGAGGAAGAAGAAGAAGGAAGAGGAGGAGGAGGAGGAGGAGGAGAGGAAAACACAGTAAACAAAATAGTAATAAGATAAAACAAAATAAAATGAAATAGAGGGAGAAGAAACATTACATTTGACAAATTTATAGAAGATAAATCAAGCGTCAAATAGACTAATGTTCTTACAATTAAATCAAAGAAGATGAAATCAATTTTCTGATTACACACAAAAAATATTAACACTGCTACAACAATTACCACTACTACCACTACTACTACTACTACTACTACTAAACCCAAAGATAATAAATGGAGGTAGAAAAAAGAGCAGTTCAGAAGGATGATTAGAGGGGGGAAAAAAGAAAAAAAAAAAAAAAGGGGGGGGGGTAGCAAACATTGGGTCTATTGAAGGCATAAACACATAAAATTCTGTAGGAGACAGAAAATCAACAGATGATATGAAGTCAAATAGACAAATGTATAGATAGATAAATAAAGTAAATTTTACTTTCGACAATAGGAAATTACAGTAATGATAAACACATATGTATTATAGAAATATCATACATGTGTAAACAAATCAATAATTCATGTAATAAGACATAAATAAATCAAGAATAGTAATCATAATCAAGCGCCGTTTTTCTTGATAGGAGAAGAGAGATACAAGCATGATATGGATAACAGTTGGAGAAAAGTGACAAATACAGACAGCAGATAAGAGCCAACCAAACAAACAGACAATATGGCTAACAGATAAGATGGGCAAGCAAGCAAAGCAAAAAAACAAACAAACAAACAAAATGAACAAAGGCAATGAGAAATAAAGAAGAAGCAAGAGATAATCAAACACGTCATAGAGTCATCAACAAATCATCGCAGGTAGAAAGAAACTCTAGGGAGAGCTAGACAACAGAAGGTCTTCAGAGAAGTAACCCCCTTTAGACAAGTGTTTCGGCCCTGAATTCCTTACACTCTCGGGGGGCCGGGCCACATCCAGGTCATGACTCCTGGATGCCCTAATCAAACACGTCATAGAGTCATCAACAAATCATCGCATATAATACAGAAAGAAATACTGGTTGGCTGTTTGAACTGTTAAAATATCAATAATGTTAAAGAGAAAAACAAACAAACAAAAAGAACACGAATTATC
>JAPXFY010000012.1:71941322-71951322 GCA_030674185.1 Monoplex corrugatus
ATAGATATATATATATAACATAGATATATAAATATATATGTACATGTATGTATGTATGTATGTATGTATGTATGTATGTAAGTATGTATGCATGTATGTATGTATGTATAGTTAGATAGATAGATAGATAGATAAATGGAATAGATAGATAGAAGATAATAGATAGATAGATAGATAGATAGATAGATAGATAGATAGATAGATAGATAGATAGATAGATAGAACATGGGTTCTGTGATTGAAAACACATAGGAATCACTGATGTATATGTTCGGTACTGATTATTGCGCAAGGTTTTAGTAAATGTACTGGACTATGCTATTATGATAACAAGTGTTTGTGATTTGTGCCTCTGTGTGTTTGTGGGGGGGGGGGGTATGTGAGTATGTATGTGTGTGTGTGTTTGTGTGTCTATATTTGTGTGTGTAGTGTGTGTGTGTTTGTGAGTGTGAGTGTGTATGTGAGTGTGTGAGTGAGTGTGTGTGTGAGTGTGTGTGTCTGTCTGTCTGTATGTCTGTGTGTTTGTGTGTGTGTGTGTGTGTTTGTGAGTGTGTGTGTTTGTGAGTGTGTGTGTGTGTGTGTTTGTGTTGCTGTGTGTGTTTCTGTGTGTGTGTGTGTGTGTTGTATGTGTTGTATGTGTGTATGTGTGTTTGAGAGTGTGTGTGTGTGTGTTTGTGTGTATGTGTGTGTTATGTTGTGTTGTATGTATGTATATGTGTATGTGTACTTGAGAGAGAGATTGTGCGTGTTTGTGTGTATATGTGTGTGTTAGTGTGTATGTGTGTGTGTGTCTGATAGTGTGTGTGTATGTGTATGTGTGTGTTGCGTGTGTATTTGTGTGTGTGTTTGTGTCTGTGTGTCTGTGTATCTGTCTGTATGTGTTTGTGAATCGAGTGAAATCATTCTTTTTATTCATTTTAACAATACAGACAAAATCATCAATTTTAAAAGTTTTATTTTCCCAAATACTACCAAAGGGTTCCACGGTTTTTTTTTTGGTTTGTTTTTTTGTTGTTGTTGTTGTGTGTATGTTTGGTTGGTTGGTTGGTTGATTGGTTGGTTGGTTGGTTGCTTGCTTGCTTGTTTGTTTGTTTTGTTATGTTTGTTTGTTTTGTTATGTTTGTTTTTTTGTTTTGTGTTTTCTTTTGTTTTACACATTTTGAATTCAGTTCCAGCCCACAAAATGAAAAGCTGGCACGTTGGCTACCCATCTTAATGTTTCCATCATTCTGGTGGTGTCAGCTTAATGTTTCATTAAGTCCGTCCCCCTACACCTCCCCATTTCAAAAACAACGCAAAACACTTAATTTAAGATTATGTGCAGGCTTAGCGAGTCTGCCGGATGACTTCTGGCAGGTTTGGGCGCAGCGCATATGGAATTGTCCGAGTGCGATGAATCCCTTCTTTGAACACGCGCCAAACAGTAACATGGGTTCCTTGATTGAAAACACAAAGGAATCACTGATGTATATGTTCGGTATTGATGATTGCGCAAAGTCTTATTAAGTGTGGTGGACTGTGCTATGACGATAGCAAGTGTGTGTGTGTGTGTGTGTGTGTGTGTGTGTGTGTGTGTGTGTGTGTGTGTGTGTGTGTGTGTGTGTGTGTGTGTATGTGTGTGTGTGTGTGTGGTGCGCGTCTGTGTGTGTCTCTGTGTGTCTGTGTGTGTGTCTGTGTGTGTGTCTGTGTGTGTCTGTGTGTGTTTCTGTGTTTCTGTGTGTGTCTGTGTGTCTGTGTGTGTGTGTGTGTGTGTCTGTGTGTGTGTGTCTGTGTGTGTGTGTCTGTGTGTGTGTCTGTGTGTGTGTCTGTGTGTGTCTGTGTGTGTGTCTGTGTGTGTCTGTGTCTGTGTGTGTGTGTCTGTGTGTGTCTGTGTGTGTGTATGTGTGTGTGTGTTTATGTGGTGTGTCTGTGTCTGTGCTTGTGTGTGTGTATGTGTGTGTGTTTATGTGGTGTTTCAGTGCCTGTGTATATGTGGTGTGTGTGTGTGTGTGTTTGTGTGTGTGTGTATGTATGTGTGTGTGCGTGTGTGTGTGTGTATGTGTGTGTGCGTGCGTGCGTGCACGCGCCTGCATGTGTGTGCGAGCGTGTATGTGTCTGTGTGTATATGCGTTTGTCTGTGTCTATGTCTTATGTTTATGTGTGTGTGCGAGCTTGCAAGCACTCCTCTGTGTGTGTGTGTGTGTGTGTGTGTCTGTGTCTGTGTGTGTGTCTGTGTGTGAGTGTGTGTGTACGCGCGCGTGTGTGCGTGAGTGTGCATACGTGCACGAGTGTGTGTATGTATGTGTATGTCTGTGTGTGTGTGTGTGTGTATATATATGTTTGTTTTAAGAGTGGAGGAAAATCAGTTTGCGACAGTAATTACAAGGACCGGGGGGGGGGGGGGGGGGAGGACGGATCCCACGAGTGCCGTGCTTCTTTGATGCCAACCTGTGTGAAGCAGAAGAGTTCTATGGCTTGTTGGCAGTACCATTCTCTCGACTTGCGTGTTAAGTGACTTACAGGTTTCGATTTCGATGATCAGACAGAGAGAGAGAGGGAGGGAGAGAGACAGACTGAGAGAGAGGGGGGGGGAGGGAGAGACAGACAGACAGACAGAGACAGACAGACAGACAGAGAGACAGAGATACAGAGACAGACACAGACAGAGAGACAGAGAGACAGACAAAAAGAAAGAAGGATGAAGAGAGAGAAATGGTAACGAAAACACGAAAACGAAAGTCTGTTCAATTTAGACTGTAATTTCACAGCGAGAGGGAGATCAGAGAGAGAGAGACGGGAGACAGAGGGGGAGAGAGAAGGAGAGAGAGAAAAGAGAGAGAGAGGGGAGGGAGAGAGGGAGGAAAGGGGAGAGTGAGAGGGAAAGAGAAGGAGAGGGAGGAAGAGGAAGAGAGAAAGGGAGGGAGGTAGGAAGAAAGCGGGATGGAGGAGGAGAGAGGACGGAGGGAGGGAAAGAAGGGGGAAAAGAGGGAGGAGACGAGAGACGGGACAGAGGGGAGAGAGAGAGGGAAGGAGGGAGAGAGAGTGGGGAGGAAAGGAGAGAGCGATTAACAGGGAGAGAGAGAGAGGGAGAGAAGAGAGAGGAAAAGAAAATCTTCATTTCCAAGTGTAACAGATAAGCATGATACGATGTTTTTTTTTTAATCCACACCTTTGCCCATACAAAAGGACAAAAACGTCTAATCTATATGACTAAACATTAAAACAATGCTGTACGCCTTGTACTCAAAAAGAAAAAAGCTGACCACATATCTCCTCTCCTGGCACAACTTCACTGGCTCCCTGTATCAAAGCGCATACAGTACAAACTAGACACCATGTGCTACAAAAGCCTCAATAACGCAGCCCCCGATTACCTGTCAAGCCTACTTGAGATCTATGTTCCCTCACGTACCCTCCGCTCTGCCTCCGATCCTCTGACTTTTCGCTTTCCACGCACTAAGCTCAATACCTATGGTCCACGAGCCTTCTCTGTTTCTGGTCCACTCTCCTGGAACAAACTTCCTCTCTCAGTCCGTCAGCAACCTACTTTTGTCTCCTTCAAGTCCGCTCTCAAAACTCACCTTTTCTCCTCCGCATAAAATCCTAACCTCACTCAACCTCCCCCCCCCCCCCCCCCTGCAACCTGTCTCCGCTCGGAGGGGAATCACATGGTTATAATATATAATTGTATATGCTATGCTCTCTATAATTTTCCATTGCTTTTATTCTTGCTTTTATTGCTTTTATTCTTTCTCCCCATTTATAGCCATGCGTGTGTGTGTGTGTGTGTGTGTGTGTGTGTGTGTGTGTGTGTGTGTGTATGTGCGTGTGTGTGCGTGCGTGCGTGCGTGCGTGCGTGCGTGCGTGCGTGCGTGCGTGTGTGTCTGCTTCAGCGCTTAGATTTGATTTTATCAAGATTTTGCGCTATATAAATATTGTAATTATTATTATTATTATTAAAACATAGTATCTTTGAACAAGTCATTACACACAAAGTAATACTGATAAAATTTGATATAAACAATAAATCATAAGACATATAAGGTTGCAGGCAGAGTACATTATACAGTATCAAGTTACATATAACCTTTAAAAAAAACTGGGAAGATAGGAGGAGGAGGGTACGAAGCAAGAAGACACCATATACATAAATCAGAAGGTTTATTTGTTATTGGTATGTATAAGGAGATATAACAGTCATTGTTTATATAGAGTTATCACTGTGTGAGAAAATGAGACACGAGATGTTCTTATACCATTTAATACTGTAAAAATGATCGTGCATTTCGTAGGAAGTTGTTCCGGACCACGGTATCTGAGTAAAACAGGCTTGATAAGTATGAGAGAAATAAAGAAAAAGAGAGAGAGACAGAGACAGACAGACAGACAGAGACAGACAGAGAAAGAGACAGAGGGAGACACACACAGACAGACAGAGAGAGAGACAGATAGAGACAAGAAACAGAGAGACAGAGAGACAGAGACAGAGGGACAGAGAGAGACAAAAAGGAGAGACAAAGACAGACAGAGACAAACAGACAGAGATAGGCAGACAAACACAGAAAGGCAGAGTGACAGAGAAAGCCAGAAAGACAGATACAGAGACAGATACAGAGATACGCAGACAGAGGAAAAAGTTATTAGGGCGAAAGATCAGATACACGGACAGAGGGAGAGAGAGAGAGAGAGAGAGAGAGAGAGAGAGAGAGAGAGAGAGAGAGAGAGAAAGAGAGAGAGAGAGACATACAGACAGACAGACATACAGACAGAGACAGAGAGAGAGAGCAAAAGAGGCAGAGGAAAACGGCGTGCGCGTGTGTTTCAAAAAAAGAGAGAGAATTAGGGGACAGGAGAGTCTAAATTAAAACCTGTCATAAAGCCACAGTCCCTTGTAAAGGAGGTGTAAATTACAATCTGAATCAAATTTCAGCCATAGAATTGTAGGAAATTAGTCAGAACTATTCATCAAAGCAACACAAACCTTCTCTATGCTACGAAAACAACAAAAAAGAAATTTCAAAAACCAGCCTAAAATGCATAGTCATGAATCATCCTGTAACCTTTAAATCTTTTACAGAAACATGGCCAAAGTTTGGCATTCTTTTATCAATGCCTTTTGAGAGGAATTAAGCTTATCTTATTATTGCAGCTTTTAAATACAGTCATTATCATCGGCATCATCATCATCATCATCATCATCATCATCATCATCATCAGGTGCCCGGCCACATGGCGTTGGCGATCATGGACTTCCATCTGTCTCTATCTCTTGTTGCCCCAAGCATCTCCTCCACCCTCCTCGTCTTCAGCCACTCTGCAAGTCCGTCTAGCATTTTCTCCCTGGGTCTACCTGGTGCTCTCTTTCCCTCCAGCTTTCCCGTTGTGACCAGGTGCTACAAATCCCCCTTCCTCATAAAATGGCCTATAAATGTTGCCTGTCTTTTCCTAAACTTCTTTATGAGTGATCTATTTGTGTCTGCCTCCATCAAGACTGTCTCGTTTGTTTTCTTTGCTGTCCATGGAACTCTCAACATTCTTCTTAGAAACCACACCTCGGCTGCCTCAATCTTGTTCTGGCTTTGCTTGTTGACTGTCGACGCCTCACATCCGTACAACAGTATTGGTTCTATATAACATTCAAGAACTCTCTTTCTGATGTTAATTGATAGGCATTTGTTGGTAAGAATGCTTGTTATCTTCTTGAATGCTGTTTTGGCTTGGCCGATTTTGCCGGCTATTTCCGATGTGCATCTGCCGTCTGATTAAATGACCGTTCCCAGGTATTTGAATTTATTAACCTGTGTCAAGGTTGTGCCATTTGCTGTTATTTTGCATGATAATAATAATAATAATTACAATATTTATATAGCGCAAAATCTTGATAAAATCAAATCTAAGCGCTGAAGCAGACACACACGCACGCACGCACGCACGCACGCACGCACGCACACGCACGCACGCACACACACACACACACACACACACACACACGCATGGCTATAAATGGGGAGAAAGAATAAAAGCAATAAAAGCAAGAATAAAAGCAATGGAAAATTATAGAGAGCATAGCATATGCAATTATATATTATAACCATGTGATTCCCCTCCGAGCGGAGACAGGTTGCAGGGGGGGGGGGGGGGGTTGAGTGAGGTTAGGATTTTATGCGGAGGAGAAAAGGTGAGTTTTGAGAGCGGACTTGAAGGAGACAAAAGTAGGTTGCTGACGGACTGAGAGAGGAAGTTTGTTCCAGGAGAGTGGACCAGAAACAGAGAAGGCTCGTGGACCATAGGTATTGAGCTTAGTGCGTGGAAAGCGAAAAGTCAGAGGATCGGAGGCAGAGCGGAGGGTACGTGAGGGAACATAGATCTCAAGTAGGCTTGACAGGTAATCGGGGGCTGCGTTATTGAGGCTTTTGTAGCACATGGTGTCTAGTTTGTACTGTATGCGCTTTGATACAGGAAGCCAGTGAAGTTGTGCCAGGAGAGGAGATATGTGGTCAGCTTTTTTCTTTTTGAGTACAAGGCGTACAGCATTGTTTTGAATGCGCTGTAGGATGTGAATGGTGGAGGCAGGAAGACCGGACAGGAGTGAATTGCAATAGTCAATGCGAGACATTATGAAGGAGAGAACGAGTTTTGCAGTTGTTTCGACAGAGAGATACTTCCTGATCAGGCTTATACGATGGAGATGATAGTAGCAAGATCTGGCAGTTTGAGAAACAAAGTTGTTCATGGAGAGGGTAGAGTCAATGCAGACACCAAGGTTTTTAGCTGAATCAGAAATTGGGACTGATGTGTTACATAATGGGAGAGAAAGAGGAGGCAGCTGAGAAAGTTTCTGACGGGTGCCAATGAGGATAGCTTCTGTCTTGTCGTCATTAAGCTGAAGTTTGTTGAACGTCATCCAGTTCTTAATGTCTGAGTAACACTCAGTGGTGCGAGTCAACAGGCGCTGTATATTATCAGGTGAGTCACTGTCTTGAAGTTGGGTGTCATCAGCATAGAAGTGGTGTTTTATAAAGTGGGAGTTGATGATGGTGGACAGGGGGGAGGTGTAAAGAGTGAAAAGAACAGGGCCAAGGACAGATCCTTGTGGAACACCACAGGTCAGGTATGCAGGTTGAGAGTAAGTGCCATTGATGAGAACAGTTTGTTTTCTGTTTGATAAATACGAAGTGAAAAAGGAGAGAGCAATGTCAGAGATGCCAAAAGTATGATGAAGTCTAGAAAGGAGAATACCATGGTCAATGGTATCGAAGGCTGCAGACAGATCAAGGAGTGTGAGGAGAGAGAGACTTTGCCAGTATCAGTTGCAAGGAGGAGATTGTTGAGAATGTGTAGTAGGGCAGTTTTAGTGCTATGGCACTGGCGGTAGGCTGACTGGAAAGGATTGAGGAGATTGTTGGCAGACAGGTGAGAGTTCAGCTGGTTGAGGACGACTTTTTCAAGGAGTTTTGACAAGAAAGAGAGATTAGAGATAGGCCGGTAATTTTTCAGTTCATTTGGGTCTAAATTGTGTTTCTTGAGGAGAAGGTGAACAATAGCAGACTTGAAAGAATCTGGGACAGTTCCAGTTTGAAGAGAAGTGTTGGGGAAGTGAGGGGATTTCATGTTTCTTATCGGCGTAATGAACAACAACCGTCCTGACAACAAGTATAAACACAATGATAACCAACACCACCATCATCACTGACAACAACAACAACAATCAACAACAGCAACAGCTTGCATCAGTAGAAAGCCCTGACGTGACCTGAGATTTTCATTTTTTTTTATTTTTCTTGTCTTAGTGATTTATGAGTCAGCTGTAATGTGAAGCAGACGACAGTCACACCTCTCCAGCAAACCCCTCTCATCTGATTAAGAAACACTGTTGTTTTGGTCTTAGTGATTTAAGAGTTAGCTGTGATGTACAGCACAAACGACAGTCACACTTCTCTAACAATAAACCCCTCCCATCTGATTAAGAAACACTTTTTTTTCTTCTTTATTTTTTGTCCTAGTGATTTATGAGTCAGATGTAATGTAAAGCAAGCGACAGTCTCACCTCTCTAACAATAAACCTCTCTCATCTGATAAAGAAACACTTTTGTTTGTCTTAATGATTTATGAGTCAGATGTAATGTAAAGCAAACGACAGTCATCTCTCCATTAATAAACCCCTCTCATCTGATGACGAAAGTTTTTTGTTTTGTTTTGTTTTGTTTTGTTTTTGTCTTAGTGATTTATTGAGTTGAAATGTAAAGCCAACGACAGTAAGACCTCTCCAACAGACCCCTCCCATCTGACTAAGAAGCACTTTTTTTTGTCCTAGTGATTTATGAGTTAGATATTATGTAAAGTAAATGACAGTCAGACCTGTCCAACAAACTCCTCTTATCTGACGACAAAAGGTTTGTTGTTGTTTTTTGGGGGTTTTGTTTTTGTTTTTGTTTTGTTTTTTGTTTATTTGTTTGTTTTGCCTTGTTTTGGGTTTTGTTTTTGTTTTTTTGTTTTGTCTTAGTGATTTATGAGTTAGCTGTAATGTAAAGGAAACGACAATCTCACCTCTCTAACAATAAACCTCTCTCATCTGATAAAGAAACACTTTTTTGTTTGTCTTAATGATTTATGAGTCAGATGTAATGTAAAGCAAACAACAGTCTCACCTCTCCATTAATAAACCTTCTCTCATCTCATCTGATGACGAAAGTTTTTTGTTGTGTTTTGTTTTGTTTTGTTTTGTTTTGTTTTGTTTGTTTTGTTTTTGTCTTAGTGATTTATTGAGTTGGATGTAAAGCCAACGACAGTAAGACCTCTCCAACAGACCCCTTCCATCTGATTAAGAAGCACTTTTTTTTTTTTGTCTTAGTGATTTATGAGTTAGATGTTATGTAAAGTAAACGACAGTCAGACCTGTCCAACAAACCCCTCTCATCTGATTAAGAAACACTTTTTTTGTCCTTAGTGATTTATGAATTAGATGTTATGTAAAGTAAATGACAGTCAGACCTGTCCAACAAACCCCTCTCATCTGATTAAGAAACACTTTTTTTGTCCTTAGTGATTTATGAGTCAGATGTAATGTAAAGCAAACGACAGTCCCACCTCTCCATTAAAAAAACCCCTCTCATCTGATGACGAAAGTTTTTTGTTTTGTTTTGTTTTGTTTTGTTTTGTTTTTGTCTTAGTGATTTATTGAGTTGGATGTAAAGCCAACGACAGTAAGACCTCGCCAACAGACCCCTTCCATCTGATTAAGAAGCACTTTTTTTTTGTTTTAGTGATTTATGAATTAGATGTTATGTAAAGTAAATGACAGTCAGACCTGTCCAACAAACCCCTCTCATCTGATTAAGAAACACTTTTTTTTTGGTCTTAGTGATTTATGAGGTAGCTGTAATGTAAAGCAAACGATAATCACACCTCCCCAACAACAAAACCCTCTCATCTGATAAAGAAACACTTTTTTTTTTGTCTTTGTCTTAGTGATTTATGAGGTAGCTGTAATGTAAAGCAAACGACAGTCACACCTCCCCCAACAATACACCCCTCTCATCTGATTAATCATCAATTCCTATCACCCTTGACAACGGTGTGGCAACAATAGGTTTGTTTGTAGTACCAGTAGAGCTCTCACGATGCAGACTTGTCTCTTATTGATCTCCGATAATCATTCAATGTTCGATCTGCCGTCATTGTTGACGAATGACGACCAACACCCTCCGACGTCAGTTACCCAATATTGTTGACACTGTCCATGCTCGTCCATAAAGCATCCCAGAGGACTCTGTCAATAAGCAGAGTTTGTGCAATGGACCGAGAAGTAGGATGGGTGGGGAGGGTGTTGCTTTTTCTGTCTGCCTGTGAAAAAAAAGAAGGGGGGGATTGATTCATACCGATCGGAGAAAGGTGTATGGTTGTATGTCAGTAATGTTTGTCTGGTGTAATTCCTATAATGATTATTGTTTTCACAATTATGTAGATGACAAAGACTTTTTTTTAATACACTTTTTTTATTAACTTTTTGCTCCACATCAAA